>JAXQGV010000135.1:0-147922 GCA_037040395.1 Aureobasidium sp. M94-06E | reverse complement strand
ACATAAGCAGTTGAACGGCAGATTAGTACTACGGTGGGTGACCACGTGGGAATCCCTGCTGCTGTATGTTTTGTTCTTGGAGCACAAGGTTTCATTTTGTCGCATCTTTTTTGTGTTCCTGATCTCTTCCGGTCGCACTGTATCGGGTGGGTGCATGATTGCAATTACCGCTTGGCATGCCCATCCTGATGGATGACTTCGCGCCACAAGCACGACACAACATTATCTTTCTGATCGATCCGACTTCAAAATGTTACTTCAATTTTATATACCTGCGCTTTCCCTTGCCCATGGAGTAGTTGCTTCAACATACGCCCGTTCATACAACCACATGCTGCGCAGTGGTCGCGAATATTCATCACCACAGATTGAAGTTTTAGCAGTGTCGGGTCAGGCCATGATGCCGGGCCAGGAGAACAACAACAACAACAACACCGTCACGACACTTGATCAGGCAAACAATAATGCTACAGATGATACAGCAGAACTTGACCCGTATGCCAGACGCGAAGCCGAATTGGAAGCCGCAAGAATCGAGTTCAGTACATACGGATACTGGGAAGATCCTGAGGGATGTCCATCGCTGCAGCCGAAATGTGAAGACTGTGGTGGACTGATAGTTCTATACCATAGAGACGTGCTAAACCCGAGTCCACGTTGTTCTGGTGTAAGCCTCTCTTTTTTTGTTTCAACTCCTGAAAACCGGGGTAGTAGATGTGAACTGACGGCATTTCTAGCTCATAGATGAAGACATGAAGTGGAAGGATTGTCGCTGCGAGGATTATAGACTGGCTGAGTTCTACGTGACTCCCGATATGCCACTGCCTGACCCTGATGAGTCGGAACCCGATCTTTGATGATAGCATCACTATCAACAAGTCCATTGTTCGTTGGTGAAGCTGACAGCTGAATCACGCAAATGCACTAAAGAGTATCGACGCAGCCGCGAGCTACCACATAGTGATGCCTTGATCGGCATATCTGTGAGCCTCTTGTCAAGACACTGTTGCTCTACTCAGCACGTGCGGCCACAATCAGCCGCTCTGCCATACACGAACAGCTGAAAGGCGGATTAGTACTCTGGTAGGGTTTGCAGTCTATCTTTATCATTTGTTTCCCGGTAGTCATCGTTCAAGAAGATCTCATGTCGGATATTGTGTTACACGGCTACACCAGACCTTGGCCAAACTGGGGCACGGTATGCCGCAATCGGCCGCTCGGCTCGCCAGTATTGGACAAGAGGATTTCGGTGATGTCTTGGCTTGCGGGATCATGGAGAAGGGGCCAGTCGACGGAGCCGCTCCAAGCCGAATGTGAAACCCTACACGAATTCGACGACTTTGATAGGCCAGTGCTATACCCCAGCCGAAGCTTATTATTGCCACCGGCTGCGTGCATGTTTTCTAAAGTGCTGCTTTCCCCTCGTGAGCATCGAAGGATTCTGAGGAATGTTTCGAAGAGACATCTTCTCTTTCCACTTTGCCCTTGCCGTTGACCATACCCGTGCCGCAGGGGTAGACAGGAGTGCATGTACTCGTTCTTGAACTGGGTGTCTCTGCCGCGTTGAAGGAAGAAACTGTCGTTACTTAGCGCCGCATCTGGAATCAACAAAATCTAGGCCCAACGACGGGAACCTGTTCTTCACCCTATATGTGTTTAGGCGACCGCATCCGAAATATATGAGGACGGTCGCTTTTTCATCTCACGGTCCTACAGTTCGTCTCCCCGATACATCTGCCCCGGATGGACATCCTTGGTTACGACCAAGGTCTGCCTGACCTTGATCTTCCCAAAAACAACGACAAGGATGCGCTCGGTCAGAACAATAACGTCCCGATAGACTCACCACAACAATGTTCGAGCGATTTTTATTACTCAGCGCCCGTGGCAGTCACCATACCACATGGCTTGACACCTCTTCCTAGTGTCTTGCTGGAGAACCCGATGAATCTGATGTATTGTCATTACTTCATCAATTACACCGCCAACGTCCTGGTAACTCATCAATGTCCTTCAAATCCTTTCTCGACGATTTTGCCACAACTCGCCATGGCGGATGACAATTTGTTGCGGCTTTTGTTGGCCTACGCAGCTTGTCACAGAGCTCGACTTTTGCGACATGCCGAGCCAAAGAACCGCATCGCGACGTGGGTTACGCCTGTGTTTCCTTCTTTGCGCCAAGCACTGTCAGGCAATGAGCCTATAACCGACTCGGCATTCGGATCTTGTGTTATGCTGGCCTCTCTCACTCAATCATATCCTCTGGCATTCGATTTGCCGATTTCCTGGCAAGAGCATCTTAGCTTGGCGCGACGACTGTACAGTCTGAGACTCGGTCAAGAAGGTCTTCAACGGACCAATGCAACTATCTTCTTCGGCAGATGGTTTGCCTATCTAGACACTTTTGGAAGCGCGAGTAGCGACACTTACCAAGGTGCCTACTACGAATGGTCACGCGAGCTCAAAATGGCTGAGCAAGTACCTGAACTCCAATGTCTGGCTGGCTTCACCAACAAATCATTAGTTTTGCTATCGAGGACTGCAGAGTTGGCCAAACGCTGCGATTACGAGCGTGGCTTGCATGGACAGCCTGCAGTTCAGACAATAACAATGTCACAGCAGTTAAGAATGAATCTGGAGCTCTTTACCTTGGAGATCAAGCACACGCGTTATGATTGCGCCTGCTCACTATCGTCAACATCCTCGACGGAGGTCTACCGCGCAGTCAATGCCGCAATCAGCCATGCAGCATTGATCTATCTCCATCGCCGCGTTTACATGCTTCCTTCCGACTCCCGCCTGGTACAATTCTCGGTCAATGCCATTCTGGACGCTTTCAACGAACTCAAAGGATACAACGCATTCGACACTCCGGACATAATTCTACCACTCTTCCTTGCCGGCTGCGAAGCAAGAGATCCTGGCAAAGCTGTTGATGTATTGCAACGACTACAGAGTATCGAGAATGCTGGCATGGGTCAAGTCGTTCGTGTCAAGGCTTTGTTGCAAGAATGCTGGGATACCAAGAGAGACTGGACTGAACTTAAGCACAACGTGCTTCTTGGCTGAGAGTGCCATCTAGGATCAAGATTTACAAAATTACCAGGTCTCGAGTAGACTAAACACGCTCGCGAGCCTTCAGCATCTGATTAAATCAGTCGCTGTGCACTACGAACGCAATTTAGCAAGATTGCGTCTAGCGCCGTTTAGAAGCACGTTGCCGAGTCTGTGGGCTGTGTTCATACACCCAAAAAGCATGACTTCTACCGGCTGCTGCACCATCCACCAGCAAAGCCAGCGAACTTTCCAGCTCTGCTCAGAGGGAAAGCGATTGCGATAACTCTCCGCTGCCATACGTGCCGCTCTAAAAGCGCGACTTGGCGTTCCAGCAGCGCACGACGGCGAGCTCGCTATGCGAACCTAGATCCAGCGGTCATAGCACACACAGCTGTTGCAAATGTCAGCGTCAGCATGACACCGCACGTCGAAACATCTTCCACAAGAATGACGGGGACTTACGATAATGGAATGGAAATGGTATATCCACTAAGAAACCAGCAGCAGCCTTGCCGACGAGACTTTCCACCCAACTCATCGCGAAAGAAGAACTATAGATCAGAATGACAGTCAAATAGACTTAGAGTTAGCAATAGATCGTGTAATCACAAAAATCCAGCTCATCAAGAACTTCAGTCCACCCCATCTTTTGCATTACCTCGAAGCTTCTTTTGGTCAAGAATCTCTGTGCTCGACTACGACATTGACACTTTTGGGAATCTAACCAGCCAGCCGCCAATCATCACACTGCCACAAGAGTTTAGAGAAATGCATACGGAAGCTTTCTAAGGGCGAAAACACCGCGAGGTTCTTGCATGCAATCTCAAGCCAGATTGCAAGGCCAAGAGAGACCGTCGTTATGTCTCGAGGAAAGCTTGTGGTCCATGTGGTTCGATTATCTGAGTCATATTTGGTCCCCAATTCGTAGCAATACTAACATTGGATGCCTTTCACACTGCCGAAACTGAACACAAGCAGATCAATGCTTGCTTTCTGGTGGAAGTCGCGGGTGGAAGTCGCGGCTCCGTGCGCTGTATGTACCGAAGGAAAGATAGACTCGTTCAACAGATAGAGGCAATATTCACATGGAAGATCAGAATGTGGAAGTGCAGTGCATACAAGGAGGGGAGACACGATGTATGATGAAGGACAACAAGGCGTCAAGGCAAAAAGAAAGCATCACGAAGACATGGAGCATAGGTCACAGAAGCAGAAGAATCGACGCGAAGTTTATGAAGGTATGTCATTCCTGTCTCAGGTGCAGTGCATAAAGCAGCCAAAGGGATATCCGCCAATGTCGTATCATCATGCCATCAAAGGATCATTGCTTCGTAGGTCTTCCATCAACAAACCCATCACTGTAGGTCTATCCGGTCGAGACCATGAATCTAGAGGTTCTTGTTGACAGCGTCGGTAGTGGTGGTGGAGGTGTTGGGGTCAAGAACCTCAGCAGCGTCAGAGCGCTTGTCGGAGTGGAGGCCGGGAATGGCATCCTTGACCTTGTCGACGACAGACTTGTGGTCACCGGTGGTGGTGAAGCTGGGGGTGTCGGAGCTGGTCATGCGAGAGACCTTGTCGTGCATGGACTGGCCAGTGGACTTGTGCTCGTCGGTCTTGAGGTCTCTGTGAGGCATGTCAGCAGTGTGCGACGATGAAAGCAGATGAAAGACAAACCTGGCGATGTGGTCGGCGTGACCAGTGGCATGCTCCTTGGTGACATCAAGAGGGCCCTTGGCGGACTGAGGGGTGACCTTCTCCTCGATCTGTAAGTGTGTTAGTGTTGTGCGTGGGCAATGAAGATGGGTTGGTCCGACCTTGTCAGACAGATCCTGGATGAATGTCAGTGGTGTGCATGATGCGACGATGGATGAAGAGACAAACCTTGCGTCCGAAGTCGGTGCTCATGTTGGCGGTTGTTTGGTTGTTGATTTCAGATGAGTAGTGAAGGTTGTTGGATAAGACTTTGAGTCTGAATGGCTTGAGTGTTGGATGAGAGGATGTGGATGTTATGTTGAAGGTTGGAAGTTGGTCTGGGAGGTTTATAAACAAGAGAGGAAGAAAGCAGTGCGGAAGACGCCGTGTTGGACCTTCCGTTTGTAAAGTGTTGAGACATACATGTGACAGCGATGAGGACGCTGCGTCGTGGCTTTGTTCAATGGCGAGTGAGTGAGGGAAGGTGCTCTCAGCTTCAACAGCATTGAGGCAACCCGAGTCAACTCCAGCCAATTCCATCACAAAGGTATTCTAGATCTCAAAGTCTTCTTCGAAGAGTTCGACTTTTTGCCCCTGAATCTCTCGATACTCATCTTGACACTGGTGACATCTTTGAGGAGATCCTTCCACAGCTTTGTCCATAACGTTGACCTTTAGTCAAACACAAATAAGTCAGTAGTTAGCTCACAGCCACGAGCTTGAAGTCATCTCAAGTATGTTTGTCACCAAAATAGACAGAAAGAGACTAGTAGAATAAAAAAAATGTGTGTTTGATAGCAAATCTACCTACCAATCATAGATACAGCACGCTCCAAACAATGGTCTCAGCGATGGTATCCTTTTTGTGTCCGTGTCAACGCCATGAAAATCTTCATCAAATGCCCCTTTACAGCTCAGTCTTGAGCTTTCTCTCATCTCTCAAAGCCTCCATCTTCTGGACAGCGACATCAAGAGGAATGAGCTCACCCAACTTCTGGGTCTCAGGGTCATCTCTGTTTCTGATGTTGACGGTGCGAGACTCCTTCTCTTGGGCACCGACAACGAAGATGAAGTTGTATTGAGCGAGTTGACCAGTACGGATCTTCTTTTGCATAGTGTTGCCAGTGATATCAATGTCAGCGTGCATTCCCTTGCCGCGGAACAGAGCCTGCAGCTCCTCGACGTAGTCATTGACGGCGGGCATGACGGGAACGATGAGAATTTGGCGGGGAGAGAGCCAGAATGGCCACTTGCCGGCAAAGTGCTCGGTGAGAATGGCAATGAAACGCTCAAATGAACCGTAGATAGCACGGTGAATCATGACAGGGCGTTGGCAGCCGGGAGTCAACTCGCGACGGTAGCTGGCAGCGCTCTTCTCGCCCTTCTCGCCCTCAGCAGCAGGAGCGTCCTCAGCAGGCTTCTGTTCGAGGACAGGAGCCTTGACCTGCTCACCCTTAGCCTTAGCCTCACCAGCCTCGGCACTGCGGTACTCGAGGTTGAACTGTTGAGGAAGCTGGAAGTCGAGCTGGATGGTGGCACACTGGAACTCACGCTTGAGGGCGTCCGAGATGGTGATATCGATCTTGGGACCGTAGAAGGCACCATCACCAGGGTTGAGCTCCCACTGGGAACCACCACCAGCGACGAACTGGTCAAGAGCCTTGGTGAGCTGAGCCTCAGCCTTGTCCCAGGTGGCAACATCACCAAGATGGCCCTCAGGGCGGGTAGAGAGCTTCATCTTGAAGGTGAAACCAAACTTGCCATAGACGGTACGGAGGAAGTCGAAGAGACCAAGAATCTCGGACTCAACCTGGTCTTCAGTACAGAAGATGTGGGTGTCGTCTTGCTGGAAACGACGGACTCTGGTGAGACCAGTGAGAGCACCAGACGCCTCGTTACGGTGGAGAACACCGAAATCAGCAATTCTCATGGGCAGTTCTCTGTAACTGCGCTCACGGTGAGAGAAGAGCAGACAGTGACCAGGGCAGTTCATGGGCTTCAAGGCCCACTGATCCTTCTCAACCTCGAAAGTGAACATGTCATCCTTGTAGTGTTGCCAGTGACCAGACTGCTTCCAGAGGGCAGAGTTGTACATGTTGGGAGACATGACTTCTTGGTAACCACGGCTCCAGTATTCATTGCGGAGGAAGCTCTGGAGAGCGTTGTAGATGATCATACCGTGGGGAAGGAAGAAGCATGAACCGGGAGACATGTCGTGGAAGAAGAAGAGCTCTTGCTCCTTACCAATCTTGCGGTGGTCACGCTTGGCAGCCTCTTCAAGGTACTTCTTGTGCTCGACCATCATAGCCTTGTCGGGGAAAGAGACACCGTAGATACGCTGGAGAGAGTCGTTCTTGGCATCACCAAGGAAGTAGGAGGCAGAGTTCTGTTACAAGTCAGTATTGAAGTTCAAGTGTGTCGGGCGCGTGCAACAGTATACCTTCATAATCTGGAAAGCCTTGATTCTACCAGTGTGAGGAATGTGAGGGCCTCTGCACAGATCGATCAGGGGACCGCAACGGTAGACGGTGGTGCTGGTGCCATCAGGAATCTTGTCCTGGATGATGTGCTGCTTGTACTTGTTGTATTTGAACATCTCAAGCAAATCCTCCTTCTTCAAAGTCAGACGTTCGAAAGTCTGCTTCTCCTTGATAGCCTTCTCAGCGACCTTCTCCAGGGGCTTCCAGTCAGACTCCAGGACGGGCTCCTGGTTAGGGAGAGCCATCTCGTAGTAGAAACCATCGTCAACAGGAGGACCAATGCACAAGCTGCAGCCAAATCTTCTCTCGCAAGCCTCACCCAGAACGTGAGCACTTGAGTGCCAGAAGACCTTCTTTCCCTCGGGGTGTTCAAAGTCGAGCAATTCCAGCTTGCAGCTCTTCTCCAGAGGACGGTCCATGTCCCAAAGCTCGCCGTCAACCTTTGCGATGACGGTACGCTCGAACAGCGACTTGCTGATGCCGCGGGTGATTTCAGAAGGAGAGGTCTCCCAAGCCTTGCCGACACGGACGTTACCATCGGGCATGGTGATGTTGATGTCGTCGCGAGGCTGCTGGGCAACCCATTGGTCGTACTCAGCCTTGACTCTGTCGAAAATCTTGTTGCGATCGTCGATGTATGAGGGAGGAGGGGTCATCTCCAGGGGACGGGCATCACCCTCTTCCTGTGCACCCTTCTTCTTGTCCTTCTTTTGCTGCTTCTTCTGCTGAGACTGTTGCTGCTGGGCCTCACTGACGGCCATGTTCTTAACGCCCTCAACGGCATCCTTCACGCCATCGACAGCTCCTTTGACGGCGTCCATTGTGCGATTACAGGCGGCGGGGTAAAAAGCTGTAAAAGTGCGGGCGGATGTGAATTGATGATTGAAAAAGGTCGAAAGGTGATTGCGCGTATGCGATGTGTTGAGAAAGCGTGTCGGAGCAGAGGGAAACGGAAGCCTCTTGTAACGACAGCAGCTAGACAGCATATACAGCAAGAGTCACAGCTAGCTCTGATACCGCTCAACTTCGGTCGCTGTTTAGCGTTACCGCAGGCAGGAGCGACCTGCGCGCGGGCGGCAGCTTCCGTCCCCTCCAAAATTCATGGCTTGGCAAAAATTTCGAGCTTCATCGACTCAAGCACAATTCTCGCGCCGTGTCACTCGTCGTCTAACGAACGCCAACTAATACTTCTTCGATTGCTGTCTTGTCGCCGACGGCTTTCTAATTCTCGTCCAATCTTCCGGTCAATATCGCACCGGTTGTCCCGTATCGCTTCGTAAACTCGACAAACTCCGACTAGAAAAAATGTCTTTCCGCGGTGGTGGTGGCAGAGGTGGACGCGGTGGTTTCGGTGGATCCCGTGGAGGTGCGCATTGAGATCTATATGCTGGAGAATATAAGGACAAGTCATGACTGACAGTTGTGGTTTGCGCAGGTCGCGGCGGTTTCGCTCCCCAAGGTCCCCCCGATCAGGTCTACGAGATGGGCACTTTCATGCACGCTTCCGAGGGCGAGATGGTCTGCACTTCTACCAACACCAAGATCCCTTACTTCAACGCTCCTATCTATCTTGAGAACAAGACTGCTGTCGGCAAGGTCGACGAGATTCTCGGACCCATCAACCAGGTCTACTTCACCATCAAGCCCCAGGAGGGTATCGTCGCAACTTCCTTCAAGAACGGCGACAAGTTCTACATTGGCGGCGATAAGCTCCTTCCCCTCGAGAGGTACATCTCTTCGCGCCAGATTTGCTCTAACACAAACCTGACATCTCTTACAGATTCTTGCCCAAGCCCAAGCCCGCTCCCGGTGCCCCTAAGGTCAAGAAGCCCGCTGGCCGTGGCGGTGCCCGTGGTGGATTCGCCGGACGTGGCGGCCCTCGTGGTGGATCAAGAGGCGGATTCGGCGGCCGTGGTGGCTCAAGCTTCGGAGGTCGTGGTGGTGCTCGCGGTGGATCAAGAGGCGGTTTCCAGTCTCGTGGAGGTTCTGGAGGCTTCGGAGGTCGTGGAGGAAGCCGTGGTGGCCGTGGCCGCGGTGGTTACTAATTGTGGCCATCTTGACACAACAAAAGCAAAGCATGTGGGCGTAAACAGGCAGCGGCGTCATGGAGTTAAGAGGCCTTGGACGGCTTGGGAAATGGTTCACCAGGAGGCATTGTTTCGAAAAGAGGCAGTTCATCTCATGTTTTACGCTGTACAGGACTATTTTGAATACAGAGAAGAGGAGCAAAAAAACTATTTCAACTTCATGCTTTTGAGAGGTATTGAGTGTACTGGTGATCTTTTCACATTGATATAGAGGTATATGCGGTGTTTCAAGACACATGATCCTGCTTGTATGCGAAGCCATATCTGGCGAGAGTGACAATGACACCTTGGAGAAAGCCGTCCTGATTTGATTACATCACGGTGCCTCTTTACAGCTCGTAAGCAGAGACACATAGGCAGACGATAGCATAATATACAAGCTCAAAGACCTCAATCAAGGGTTGAGCTTAGATCTTTAGGGTCTATCAGCCGACATGTGCATGACCTACAGAACTATTGTGTCTTCCTTCAGTCTACTATCTCCGCAACAAACCTATATGGAGCTAAGCAATACCAGATGACGAGGTAAGCAAAGAACATCGGGCTGGGAACGCAGACTGGCTGGTCTATACCATACGGGTGCAGATTGTCTTGTGTAGAACCTCCATAACCTGAGAATGGTGATGTCGTAAGGAGATGCCTCGACGAACTTCATCCTTGACATCAACCTGACTTCCCAAGGTAGCTGTCGTAGTCATCACATTCTAGCAAGATGTGGTTGAGAAAGACAAAGGCTATTGCCGAACTTCATCAGGTACTTGACCAAGATCTGTATGTAAGATGGAAAGGGGATGCTGAGATGAAGCGTTTGAGCAGAGCGCGGTGTCGCATTCGATCTAACAAGTTGATGGCATCTTATGTTGATTCGGCTTCATCAGATGTGTGCTTTAGAGATGCAGGACACCTTGAGAAAACAGACCATATGGATTGCGTGGTGCTATCTTAACGATGAGACAGTCTCTCATTTTACAACGATCGTGCATTATGTTTGCAGCTTTCAATGTTCCTACGTTTTGGGATGATAATACCTAGCTTGTCACATGTTTGAGTGTGGCTGTAAGCAGTAACTGTGGCGGTGCACGTGGTCCCTTGTTGTGGCTTGTTCAAATGACGCAGGCCAGATCAAGCAAACGCCGCGTCTGAGTTAAACCTGCTTTCCCTTGTGTATCCTCGAAACTTCGACCTCTTACTACCTGCTGTACACCGAACAACCTTGAATCTTGAGATTTCACCCACCCTCAAGCATTTTCAATACTCAATTCGCCATGTCTCGTAGAGTGAATGCGTCGACCGACGCCGCAAAAGAAGTCACCGCCAGTCCCCGTATGTCTACACTGGAAATGACGGTATACAAGCAAATGCTGACCGAGAGACAGCTATGGACAAGCAAAAGCGCCTGTTGGAGGAGTCTGACCCTGGCCATTTCTCCATGATCCGTGCAATGCACCTTGCCGACCTGATTACCCTCCTGAATGGTATGCTTCACTTTCTATTGTTGACACTGTTCCTGGTTCTAACGCTACATCGCAGGCTTCTGTGGTATCAACTCCGTCATGTCCTCCCTTCGTTACTGCATGGGCAACCCCAACGATCTCAGCAACCTCTGGGCTGCTCTAGCCTTCATGCCTTTTGGTCTCTTCTTCGACTTCATGGATGGAAAGGTCGCTCGCTGGAGAAAGAAGAGCTCGCTCATGGGCCAGGAGCTCGATTCGCTGGCTGATTTGGTATGTTGTCATTCTTTACGGTGGATTGGAAACATTTGCTAACACAAGAACAATACAGATCTCTTTTTGTGTCTCTCCCGCCGTCGCATCTGTCGCAATTGGCATGCGAACTCCTCTTGACCACTTCCTTCTCACCTCCTTCGCCCTCTGTGGTCTCCTCCGTCTTGCTCGTTTCAACATCACTACCGATAGCGTACCCAAAGATGCCAATGGCAAGGCCAAGTACTTTGAGGGTCTCCCAACTCCTACCTCACTAGGCATCGTCGCCGTCATTTCCTACTGGGTCAGCCAGGGTTGGATCCACGATCAAATTCCCTTCGGTGTCATTGCTGAAGGTTCGATACTCGAGTTCCACCCTGCCGCTCTGATCTTTGTGGCCCATGGATGCCTCATGATCAGTAAGACTTTCCACGTCCCTAAGCCTTGATCCAGTATTGGAAAGAAAAGAGAAGAACAAGAAGAATATGCGATATGATGCATCTGCGAACACTAAAGGAGCCTGTTGGAGTTTGGTCTTAGAAGGACCATAAGATATTCCGCTCAATGATATGCACACACAAAACTATGTCTACGTAGTAGGTAGACAAACGATTAGGACCTACAACATGACAATATGCTTCCAATTTGACAGGTCAGATACTGTTAAGGCGCCTGAATGAACTGATCCGTGATTATGGCGAAGAGGAAGGTGATGGAGGAGGATAATCCCCCCAATCCGGCTGCTTGAGGCGTTCGCCACTACCAAAGACATGCCCTCTGTAGCCTAGCGAAAAGGCTTTCTCCCAGTCCATGTCACAGAAGCAAGTATGGCAGTCAAGTATCCTTTCACTGGATTCCTCAGCCGAGTTCTTAGTGGACTTTTCGTCAGCCTTCTTCCGTCGCCACCAGAGCCCTCGAGTCAATAAACGATTACAGGAAGCGCACAATGCTGGAGTTTTGTAGCGCCTGGATATCAATGGTTCATGTGTCTCCCAGCAAAGCCGATATGGCCACGATCCTTTCAAGACCCATTGGTGAAGCGCAAATTTCTGATAGCGATTATTGACGTTCTCTCTGTATTCGGCTTTCTCTCTCTCTGTCTAGCTGAGTCGCTCTTGGCTGACGGATCTTTTCGCGATGATCTGGGTCGTTGGCATATCTCTCGCGTCTGCTCCTGTTGCGCGACTCCTCGTCTCTGTCGCGTAATCTGGCATTCTTCGCAGTATTGTCCTTGCACCAGAGCTGAGACGGGTGGAAGAAGCGAGACAGTGGTTGAAATGAAGCGATGTTACCCCGACATTATGAGAGATCAAGGCTGGCGCTTGCAGTCAAGCCAACCTTTGCAAGAATAGATGATATGAATTTTGGTGACTAGAAATCGCGTATGATGGAACGCAACCCGCAACGCAATCGACAGCGCAACCAACAGTGCGAACCGCAGGCGCAGCACAATAATCGGCAACCTTCTGCTGGAGCTGGCACGTGGAATGGTGTCTGGAAAGTCTAGGTAGGTCTGCCGTCAGCCTAATAGTGTCTGCCGAGGTTTATCCGCACGTTAAAGCCGCTTCGCAACACCCTTTCCTTTTCAGGTAACGTGCCATTGTGGGGTAGCACGACAGATCTGGAGAGCACTGTGATACCCGACTGAATCGCCTAGCATGGTTCGATGAAACGATAGTTGAAGGAGATGAGGTCGACGTTCGACGCACAGTCGACGTTATATGCGCATCTCTATCTACACTTTCCACTTCCAGCTGGGCCAGTCAGCTCCGCGCGGTGGCTGCTCCACGTCCCAGCTGAGGGGAAAACAAGGCAAACTGTAAAAACGGTACAAGTAGGTCGCTAGAGTCGGGTACCTGTGCCAACTCACCAAAACAGGACAGTGGTGTCAATAGACTCAGTAGTAGGTACGATCCTTTCCAAGTATGTGACTGTGGTGTGAGAAGCTAGCTACCTCAAATACCGCCCATCTCAGCTCTGGTTTGTTTCTCTTGTTTCCTCTTTTTCATCACCTTCACAATCTACTGTCGCTCTTGTCTTCTACGAGAGATCATCAAAATCTCACCAAAGTCCATCGCTCTTTGATATCTCTTGTCTAAATCCATCAAACACATTTCCATCAGAATGAAGTCCGCTGCCATTGTCGCCTTCGCTGCCGCCGCCATGGTGGCTCCCGCTCTTGCTCAGGATGCTGCTTCTCTTGCTGCCCTCCTTCCCAGCTGCGCTGTAGGTATCCTCTCGTCCTCCAAGCTCTTCAAGATCGCTGAGACATATCCAACAGGTCAACTGTGCCTTGGCCGCTATTCCTGCCACTGGCTGTACCGCCACTGATGTCTCCTGCCTCTGCAGCAGCACAAGCTTTGTCTCCTCCATCGCTTCTTGCACCAAGGGTGCCTGCTCTGCCGATGACCAGGCAAAGACTGCCGCTGCCACCGCTCAAATCTGCCCCAACCTTGCTGGCGCTGCTTCTGCCGCTGGTGCTTCGATCTCTTCCTCTGCTGTTTCCAGCGCATCCATGATGGCTTCTTCCTCTGTTGCCTCGGTCATCTCCAGCGCCTCTTCTTCCAGCAAGGCTTCTCCCGTTGCCCCCATCGCTACCATGAGCTCTGTCCCCACCGTCAACTACACCACTAACGGCACTTCTCCTTCAGCCACTACTTCCAAGCCTGCCTCATACACTGGTGCCGCCTCGTCGGTCAGTGTTGGTCTTGGTCTCCTTGCCCTCATGGGCTTCGCTGCTCTTTAAGAAGTGGTCTGGAGTGTATGAGTTGTTGAATGTTCCAATGTCTGTCTGACAATAATGTTTTCTTATCTCATGTCCTGTTGTATTCTCATAAAGTAGTGTCTTAGGAAATACCTGGACTCCTTAATTTTATGCCTTTCTACATTACTCCATTTTCTGAACATGAAAGCATGATCGGTCTAGACTGGACTACAACCTCATACCCTTTTAGGTCAATCTTCCTTCGCGTTTTCTTGCTGCACGATTTCGAGCACGTCTAGCCAATCAAGCGTGTTGTATGAAAAGTATATTTGTACCATCTAAGCCGCGTGGTACCGCCACGCTCGTATTTGTTATCTCTGCATCATGGAAGCTTTTTTGCCCTCTACATGCTAATCCACCTCGCCATCCAGAACTCAGTGATTTGCTTAGCTTCATCGACAAGCCCCATATCCAAAAGCAATTGCGTAGTTCCTCTGATTGCGCTTTCCAACGCGCTAAAGATCCATGCATGTGTGTAACTCGTATGCTCGCCCACAAACACCGTATGCTTCTCCGTCTGGAAATAAGCAGGCAGATACAGATCCTGCTGTAACGCAGTGGGAGAAGCCCAAGCACCGGCTTGATACTCATCATTCATCCAGCACTTTCTGTCGTAGGCGCCTGTATATTGCTCAGCAGCGATGGGACCGTGAATTTCGATCATGGCGCGTTGGACGTAGGCGACATGCTCTTCTTCGGTCATGGCACCGGTGGATTTGGCCATGTCGCCGGAGAGGTAGGAGGCGAGGATTACTCCTGGCCCGCTGCTGTTGAGTTGATATGATGGATAGCAGACACTTCCGATTCCTGAGATGCCGCCACCTGACCCACAGCCGCCTATGATGGGGCGAGGAAGATGTTCCCAGAAGCGAGTTTTGTAGTGGAGGGCAACTTTACAGGCGGGAGAGTAGTTTAGTCTCAAGATGGCGCGGCTGAGCAGGCTTGAGTAGTCGGGTAGACGCCATAACCTGACCTTTGAGAACGGCACTGCGACAACGGTGTAATCAAAGTCAATGGTCTCGGTCTCCATATCGAAGGGGTTGCCAGGACGGAAATGGACGGACATCTTCTCTGAAGTCTCGTTCCAGGTCAAAGCCTGTACGGCAGTCTGGAAGCGAGTGCGATTCAGAACTTGAGGACCAAAGGCTGCAGGTAGGCGACTGAGACCCTGATCGATGGTACGCCATTTCGTTGCTTCAAAGTACACATCCTCATAAGGCCATGCTGGAAGGTTATCAGCCACAGAGTCAATTTGGTCGGTAATGTTGTTGTCCTGGCCCATCTTGTAACGCAAGTACCCAGACTCGGAGAAGTCGAGGAAGCCTTCGGCAACAGCTTGCTTGTGTGCCTTGAAGACGTTTGTTGCGTATAGACGAGTCTTTTCGGTATTCATACCGAGCCAATCTTCATACTCTTCGGTTGCCTCAGCTACAGCGGTTGCGTTGCTGTAAGAAGCAGTGGTGTTGACAGCGAGAGACGGGTTCTCTTTGACCTCCGCAACGCCAGGAACAGTACCATCAGACTTTCTCTTGGTTGTGCTAGAAGGGTCGTTGAGGGCACTCTGGATCCATGGAATGAACTTGACTTCATAAGCAGGGTCATGTTTGTTCTGCTTGTTCAGTTCGTCGGCAAGCTGGAAGACCATCTTGTGATCATTGATCTCGATAGTCTCATTGTCCATAGTCAGGCTGACGGGAAAACGCATAGGCCCCATCTCCTGGTATTGATACTGATCAGGCTTGGTAGCGTTGAGGTATGATGTATGCACACGACCTCCGATACGCGCCGAAGCCTCGATAATCTGCCAGTCATGGAATCCAACAGAGTCAAGAAGGTGCGCAGTCATAAGACCTGACATGCCTCCACCGAGAATGCCGACTGACTTGCTCTTAGTTTGAGCGACGAAAACAGAATCTGGCTCCTTCTCCTTGAGATATGTAACGCCGTCGAACCAAGGGCCCATCGCATCCATGATTTCGGAAGCAGCAAGATGTCTCTTGTTGTTCCTGCGACCAACACTGACAGGTGCAGATCTTCCCAACAGAATATCGCCAGAGAAAGCATGCAGACAGCCATCACTGGACATATCCTCAGGAGCCAGCCAGACGAAACGAGTTGGTCTTTGTTCGTGCCAGTTCAGATGACGCTTTGCCAAGTCATGGTTTCCAACATGAGTGCTGCCTAGAATATGATGGGCATCTTCCGTGGACTTGATACTGCAGTCTCCATAGACAATTGAGAGCTTTCCATCATGAGATGAGTGGTAGTCGACGTGGATGTTGTGCATACCACCTGCTTCTACAACCTCAGGAAATCTGAAAGAGACTACTGGACTTGAAGGAGCAGTGACAGCATGTTGTATCAACGTCGACAGGGCGAAGACGCCTGTCGAAAGTTTGCCAATAGACATGATAGAAAGAAAGGAGGGGAAAGTGTACTTGCAATGAGAATCTGAGTCACAGCTTACCATTATATATACAGCAGAAAGTCACTGGTGAGAACATACCCTCTCAGCAAGTCCCAATATCAACACTTTACGATATCTGCACAGCCTGCATGCTCGGGCTGGGGCTGCGGGCCATGGTTGCGGTGTAGAGTTACGCCGTGCAGAATCCTACACGAGAATGGATGAGTCCTATCTTCAGAGTGTCAAGTCGGCGACATTCGAGTACTCCAGGAATCAGTCTTTCCTCAAGATGCCAAGTTGCCCTATACCACTTCTGCAATATTCCAGCCGAATGATAGTGTCAACAATGCTTGGCTAGCAACAAAGTGACGCTGTTTGAAGCGCAGACAGACGATGGCCGTGTCTTGGCCGCTCCGCCTATCTCTGATCACAAAGGCTTGTAGGGCGCGGTATTGATTTGCGCACCGAGTTCGGAAGCTCAAGAACGAATGCAAGGAAGTATCTGCAGATGTTCGTCCATGATCGACAAGATAAGGTAGGTCAAAAGATGGAGACTGGAGGATAAGAGATCTTGGCAGCGGAAGAGGTTATCTATCAATTTGCTTACTACATAACAAATTGGAGTTTGACTCATAGTGATGACCGGATGTTCGACCTGTGGTTGAAGGTTTGCCGTACAGATCCGTATAGGGCGTGGCTGAATTGTTGGCAGAGTTGTTGGCAGCCATGATGGATGTCCAAGATATATGTCGAGCTTGATGTTGAAGCTGCTGCTGATCATGATGACCATCATGATCATCAAGCACAAATCTATGGTGATGTGCACAATTGTGCAAGATTTGCAAGCACGGTTGATGTTGGCAACGACATTCTATACGATCCTTCTAGGAGCACGACCACTGGGAAACCTCTCTCGACCGTGCTCGTCCATTTAATATAACAACACCTCACATGTTTAAGGCCGCATACCGTGTCGAAGCCAGTTGTTCGACTCCACTGTTGTCTATGGATAGTCTCAAGTTGGGCAAGAAATTATAGACGCGCCTCTGCAAAGCAGACTGTAAGCGCCGCCGCCGACAAGAAAAGGAGCTACAAAGCGTCCGTCTGTTTCATATCATGCGCATCCCAGAGTTAAGGCCGCCAAGGAAGATCCTTCGCCGACCCATGTAGAGACCTTGCCGTTCTATGGGATCCTACCCAGTTGATGAATAGAATGGCGCGCGTTTGAGTTACATGTAAGTACTGGCTGAGTAGTGGGCTATGAGGCACGTAAGTTTTTGTGTTAATATATGTAAGTCGAGAGGCCAACCAACCTCTGCTTTTTCTTTTCTTCCTGTCGGTCCTTGTGCCTGTCCTTTCTTGCTGCTTTTGCTGGTTGTGTTAGCTCGACTGTCTCGGTTTCGATCATGGCATCACCATCACGATGGACGTCCATCCCCAGACGTGATTCTACCTCGAGTTCATCCTCGCACTCTCTAGACTCCCCGGCTCAGCGACAAGCCGAGCAAGCGAAACCAGAACCAACAGCTAAAGTCCGGACCTTGAAGGAAAAGAAATCAGCTCCGTCATTCTTCATGTCCCCTACGGCAACCTGGAACCTCTACCGCCATAATCCTTGGTATCTTTCCTGGCAACAAGAAACTTGGGCCATGGTCTTTTCTATCGCTTGTCTTGTTGCTGTTGCTGTCATCATGGCTTGGATAGATGGAAAGAGGCTGTCTATCTGGCATTGGGCTATCCAGCCTAACGCTGTCATTTCCGTGTTGATTGTTTCTTCGAAAGCGGCGTTAATGATCAGCACAGCTAGTTGTGTCTCTCAACTAAAGTGGACTCATTTTCAGCAAAGGCCACGGAGACTCAAGGATCTGGAGGGTTTCGATGACGCAAGTCGAGGAGCTTATGGAAGTCTGCGTTTGCTCATGAGCAAAAGTGGTTATCTCAATGTCGCTGTCACTCTAGGCTGCACAGTGACAGTGCTGGTGCTCGCCATGGAGACTTTCGGTCAGCAGCTGTTGAGTTTCCCTGAGAGCAAGGTCGCAGTTGGAAATGGGACCGCTTCTTTTCCGGTGATTCAGAATATGTTGCAGATTCCACACTGGGGCGGTTCTGCAAAGTTGTCTGATCGTTTGCTACAATCAAGACTCGGCTTGATGGAAAGCATCTACGGGAAGACTACGGCATCGCCGTTCGACTGCACTGCATCTTCATGCTCCTGGGACAGCCATGTCACTCTTGGATTATGTTCGAGTTGTCGGGATATTAGTGACACACCGCGCGATTGCAAGATCAAGGTCACCGTGCATGAAGACAAGTATACCACCTATAACGAAACAACACTAGAGTGCAATTATGCTGGAGACGGCTACACTTACGCTACAGGAGGTGGCAACCTCACGACCATTAGAGGTAGAAATTCGACTGGCATTAGACCGGCGATCCCAGATCCGAAGAACGCGTCGGATTGGGAGTACCAGACTGCGATCGATATCATTACTTGGAGCAATGAAGGGTTCTATTATAAAGGTCAACCTGCAGTGGCTTTGAACTTTAGTGTTATCGTGGCGAACGATACTTGGGAGCGTCCACAAATCACCACATGTACACTACAGTACTGCGCGTGGGTGTATGAGAACTCGACTGCCAAAGGCCAGGACTTTGATGATGGAAAGCTACAAAGATATAATTTGGGCTATGATTCGATTGAGTTGCACCAGATCGGTCCCGGGTCGTCTTCGAGTACGTTCTACACGAATTACACCTTTCGAGCCAATGGTACTGGTTTTCCCAGTGACAAACACAACGACACATTCAAGGTGTATGGAGATGCGAACGCCGAAATGGTCAGTCATCTTGGAACCATCCTCAGATCGTCAACTTACAACTATTTGTCCGGCTCCAATGATTCCTCAGCGGGATTGGGTGACGCCCTGATCATGAACTCGAACATTACAGAGCTCTCCGATAGAATGGCTACCAGCTTGACCAACGTATGGAGACAACATCAAAATTCACCAGCGATGGGTACGGCATGGGAATCTGTCGCCTTCATCCACGTCGAGTGGGCGTGGCTGGCACTACCAGCCGTGGCGGTCCTAAGTGCTGGTGTTGTGTTACTCATGACTCTGCTTCAAAACCGGAGGACAGTTCTGTGGAAGTCTTCCGTTCTGCCATACTCATTTAGGGTATTGCATGGGTGGGATGAGACTGAGTTCGACATGGAGACGCTAGAAGAAATCAGAAAACAAGCGAAAGAGATGACCGGACAGCTCGTGGGAGATGAAAACGAACGCGTGAGGTTGGTAAAAGCGTGCATTTAGGAGAAGTCAGTGCTAGGTCATGCGTATCAATGCCTCTTGAATTTCTTTCACTGTTGATTCCGTATGACAAGCTGAGGCTTCTGACGTTGTCCGATTGTTTGTAGATATTCCGTACATTACTCCGGTGGTGCGTCCGTCAGAGGCACATATTGTACTCCATAGAGTCTTTGCTTCTCGACAGAGCCGTCTTCTTTCTTGTCGATAACATATATGTACTGGTTGCCACGCTCTCCCACAGGCATGAAAAGTCTACCTCGTACCGTTAGCATACACCATTGCACTGCTGGAACGTCATATACGCTTAACAACAGCATCTGCCACACAAAGCGGCTGTCACCGAGAGCACTCACCTTCCTGGTCGTTTGAGCTGATCGATAAGCTCTTGGTGGAAGCCAACTGCTGCGGCGCCCACATGTATGACATCGTATCCCACTTCGCCACCCTTTCCTGTCCATCCCTTTCTTCCATCGCCCTTCACGTATGTGATTCCCCCATTAGTAAGCAGCTCACGACCCGCAGCACTCTTCGCTGTATTCTTCTGTGCGAGGTCTACGAGCGGCTGAATGTGCTCAACACCAACAACAGTACCTCCAGGCTGCACTAGCTCGGCAAGGACGTGAGTCAAATAACCAGAGCCAGATCCGACGTCCAGCACTTGAGCTCCAGGTCGCAAGAACTCAATGACAGCTTCGCAGGCATGAGCATGCATATGGGGAGCAGATATGGTTACTCCATGACCGATTGATTGCGGATTGTCCTGATATGGTGATGCTGGAGCATAGTGTCCACGATCGACCTTGGGTCATGCTCAGTGGAAGTTTAACTAGCTATAGCTCAGATACTCACGCTTTTCATGGCTTGTTTGACCCTGTCAGATTTGATTATGCCATTTCGGAATAGAGCATCAACCATCTCGTCGTTAGTTGAGCCATGACTTCGCCATGCCATGCTGATAGGGCGATGCAGAAGTGTAGGAGAAGCTTGTCCAATAGACAGAGAGTTGACTGCCGATAAGACTCTCCTTGAGGATCTGAACAAGGAAGACAGGATGATGGTAAACTTAAGATGAACGAGCTGATCGAAAGCTGACCAAGTATGTGTTGCAAATTTCAGAAATGGCAGGTTCGAGTTTGATGAGTTGCCTACTGAAGGTACTAACTTAACTACGGTTGATGCTCTGCGGGGTTATGGTAAGACCGACGTCACGCGGTTCTTGACCTCTCTCAGTAGGGAAAGACCGACAGTCTCAATGGTGACAAGCTTCATTTGGTCGACTCACATGTTGATACCATTAAGAGATGGAAACAAAATCTTGAACAGGTAAAAACTCATAAAATTGCTCCGCTTGAACATCGTGAAATGCTATGTACAAAGAAGTGTAAAGACCCGCAAACACACTGCCTAGATCATCGACATGAATATGGAGAGAGGTTGCTCAAAGAATAAAAATAATCAGATACACGAATATGTTCTTCGTGATGATAGAAGAAAAGACTTGGATCGGAACTCCACAATAATGCGTGCCCAAGAGAAAATAACCATGACTCGTACAAAAATTTTCCTAAGCACTCTGTACAGTCTTAGTTGTTGCACATACCCCAGTACTGCTCAGCGTTGAAGGTGGAAGCGCTGTTGGTCTTCCACATGTCGTTGAAGGCAGTGAACCAGATGATGTTGGAAGAGACGGCAGACTTCATGGAAGAGATGGTGGACTTCTGGTTCTGGACGCTGGGAACAGCAACGCCGTTGGTGTTACCCTGCGTGGGCCAGCCAGTCTCGGTGATCCAGGTCTGCTTACCGCCGCAAACGCTGGAGACCTCCTGCATACCCTTGAGCAGCCACTCGCCAGTGTTCTCGGGAAGGACGGAACCATCGAAGAAGGGGTGAGAGTTGACAGCGACGTAGTCAGAGGCATCGCAAAGGGCGGCGCCGTTGGCAACCATGGCGACGAGAGTGTCAACAGCAACAATAGGACCAGAGTAGCCAGCACCGGTGAGAACACCTCTGGCCTGGTCGACGAGACCCTTGACATCACCAGCAGCGACCTTGCCCTGGTTAACAACCTCGTTACCGATGGCGATGGTGTTGAATCTGGACCAGTCACCGTTGGCGGCAGAGGTGAGAATGGAGAGCTCCTTGGAGAAGGCGGAGGGTTCCCAGATGTTGTAGACACCGGCGAAGATCTTCAGGTCGTACTTCTCACAGACGTTGAGGACGGTCGAGACCTGGTTGCAGTCGGTACCGTAGATACGGACGAAGTCGTAGGTGTCGCCGTTGCTCTGGGCGTAGGACATGATCTTGGAGAAGTCGCTGTTGACGTCGTCCTGAGACTTGCAGTCACCGTTGTCGGCGTAAGGAGAGTAGACGATACCATAGCCCTGAGGACCGCTGCCGTTGGATGCAGCAGAAGAGGAAGCAGGAGCCTTGGAAGAAGAAGAAGCAGCAGAGCTGTAGGCAGCAGCCGAAGAGAGGGTGGGAGCCTGGGTGGTGGAAGCAGCCTCGGAGCTGGATGCCTTGTAGACAGAGGCGAAAGTGGTAGGGCTGGGGGCAACGTAGACCTCAGTGGAGGAGGAAGAAGCCTCAGAGTAGGCAGGCTGGGCAGCGGCCTGGGTGTAGACAGGGGCAACAGAAGCAACGACGGTGGCAGCAGCAGAGGTTGCGGGGGCCTGGCCCTCAGTCGAAGTAGAGTAAGGAGTGCCGTTCTCGTCAACGAAGACGACAACGTCGGGAAGCTGGGTGGTCACGTAGGTGTAGTCGGTCTCGTAGACAACATCCTGACGCTTCTCGTGGAGCTGCTGGTGACGGCCTGTGATCTTGTCAGGGGCATTGTCCCATTGAATCGACCTCAATTGATCAACTTACGGTGGTGACCAGAAGGCTTAGCAGAAGCAAGGTTGATCAGCGACAGAGCGCCGAGAGCAGCAACACCAGTTCTCATCATGATGAATAGTTTGAGGTAATGATAGTTAGTCTGGCCGGCCAGCGGTGTCAGCAATTGTACCAAACGAATGTGTGGAGGATGTTCAATTCCGAGAAAATGGCGGAGGGAGAAGTTTTGAGGCCTCGAGAGAAGCCTTGAATTGAACCTCGAGCCCACGAGCCAACTACCTGGTCGGTGCTCGATAGTGGAAAGAGGCGAAGTGTGAAACTTACGAAATCGGTTCCTAAACAAAGACGAAGGCGTAGAATAGATTGCCTGGAAATTGACTGACGCAAGGAGTTGCTCTGTGTGTTTGTTGACGTTCAAAAGAATGTGGCAGCTGTCCCGAAGCGCACGATAGAATTCCTCCCGGGGGGTTGGTAGAGACTGCTGGGTGAAAGAATGTGGATGACCTGTGAGCAAAAACGAGTGTCGACCTGGCAAGGCAGTGGGTTCATATAATTGCAAACAGAAACACCAAGAGACGAGGGCGAGGTCCACGCTCGACTATCGATGGCAGAAACGGCCGACGGATGGCCGTTTGGTACATAATCAAAGTATGGATCACAGCTAACTCGATGTAGCATGGACCAAGCCAAAGCGGAGGCTTCCCGAAATTGCCCAAGGCCTCTAGCGCGTCCTGTTCCTGAACATCCCCCAAGCCACTCGGACTTTTGAAGCGAACGTGCCAACCTTGCGGAGCTTCTGGTGCATCTTCGTGCATGGAAAGTGGAGAGACTCCGCTGAGCAGACTTTCTCTCGCATGCAGAGAAGACGGCAGAGCTTCATAATAATGATCCGAATTCCGCCTTGTCA
Source organism: Aureobasidium sp. M94-06E (assembly GCA_037040395.1). Lineage (NCBI taxonomy): Eukaryota > Fungi > Ascomycota > Dothideomycetes > Dothideales > Saccotheciaceae > Aureobasidium > Aureobasidium sp. M94-06E. The sequence continues at coordinate 124,679 of JAXQGV010000135.1, read as the reverse complement.
GGACACGAGTTGTCGTTGCATTTTTTCGCTGCTCTCAGGCGGCCAGGTCGTCGTCGCAACAAAATGCGTGGTCTCGGACCATAGGATCAACAGCCTTGACGTTGACCGTTGCTGACGGTAAACAAACTGCGCTCCAGAGTCTCCCTGTGCGACCAGGCACATTCTGGGTTCCTGACCAATGTTGACTCGACTGGTCGAGCTGCGCAAACCTGCATGACCAAGAACAATAGACGTTGTCGATATCTGGTTAGTCCACGATGCACATTAAGCAGTTCCACACGAGCGTACCTAGTCTTGTGGATGATTTGATGTCTATTTTGCCTTTATTCTCCGAACGCCATTGTTCAGCTCCTCCGCTCAAACTGAACTTGTCGTCTGCAACCTTTGGCTGGCAGCTCTTTGGGTTCTTAAGGGTTTCTCCGAAAGAGGACATCTGACGAATGCGCTGTCGACAACACGTCGAGGCTAGACATTATAGGACGACCAAATAGGGTATATCTCGAGTACAGCTCGAGTCTCGTCTGTCTCAAAGTTTCAGACAGCTAGCTGTCCTCGGGTCTCCGCTTCTCCAGGCTCAGCATCACACCATGGTAACCAGTTAGGACAAATCGGTAGGTTTATTGCTTCTCGACCCACTCCACATCTCACGTTCTATCGGTCAAGGATCAGTGGTGACAGACAGGGAAGAGGAAGAAGGCCTTCGTAGACTTCCGTTTCGGTTGTCTCACTCAACCAAAGCCGCTTGCTCGTTTACACTCTGTCTGCAATTGCACCTCTCTCATCGCACGACGACCCTCATTTTTCCAACAGGTTTTCAGAATTGGCCACAAGCATTACGTCTTTCTCTCTCTAAGAGAACAGTTGCTATACCTTGATCAACAGCTGTTGCGAAAGAGTTGCCCCCCAGATCCTTCGATCACGGGTTTCTCTGGATAGCCAAGTATGTCTATCCCTCATCTTCTAGACTTGTCACAGAGTTTGAGATCTGTCGCATGCAACTCAGCTGCATCAACATCTCAGATGCGTGTCTCGATATCTCATAAATCATTCGTTCTTCTTCTCGGGTTCGATCAAATTCTCTAGTCGGCTGAGACACTAGAACGGTCGCCCTGGAACGTCTACACGCGGCGGCCAACACGAGGAAGCAAGCAGTTCAGGCCTTCCTTTTTGGGATGATCTATTCCATAGAGGGACAAGATAACACTGGGGCTGACCGCCGCATAAGCAGTCTCGACCTACTTGACTTGGCATTGTGAGTAGTGTATACGACATATAGAGTTGGAGCTGGTCGTACCCCAACCATATCCTTCTCCGCACGCAGCTCGTCTCAACATGCACTTCTGGACCCCATTCAGCTCCATCGTATTCACTTCATTAGCTTGCGACACGATTCACATGTTGTATCACTAGACAATATCGCATGGTCATGCATTTGTCACGACAGGTCGTCTGTCACTCAATCAACAATTGCCGACTCCATTTGATCTTTCTTGACCAGTGGAAACCATCCTTCTCCGGCTCGCAAAATCAATGCAATGCGAGACACTGCTGACCTCAGCGCTATCGTACTCCTTCGAGACGTTCAGATGTACTTGACGCTTTGCTCCAGAAGGAACACCTCAGTATGCATTTCAACCGAGGAGGTTTGTCTTCTTTTACCGAGCCAAGCGGACTTCGTGACCTTGCCTCAAGTGGACTTTTCCAACGCAACAGGCATCGTGGATGTGTGCTCATTGCGCGGCGGCATACTTGTGAGGTCCGCCTCTGGAAAAAATTGTTCTGCAAGCTCCACTATCTTTCCTCCCGCAGATGTCGCAACAGCAATGCGCGATCGATCTGCTTCCGAGCCATTATACAGATCTCATCGCAACATCTAGTCATCACCACAAAGAATTCATGACAACAGCCTCCACTTGCGACAACGGTGCTGCAGCTTAGCAGCCAAGGCCATCTCTTCGCTCGTATTGCTCCTCTTTGCAAAACCCGGCCGAGTTTCCCGTGTCATTACTGCAGACAAAATGGCTGTGCCGATCCTCAAGATTGGGAAATGTCACCTCACTTCCGCCTCGTCTCATCCGTGTCAGGAAACACGACACATGCATGCCTGTCAAAAAAAATACTTCAACATGGTTATTAAAATAGCGGGATGACAAAATTTTGCTGCAGGTACAGCCCAACAGCTGCAGGAACGGAAGCACGGGGACCAGAGAGCCTGAAAACGTACAACGGTGAGCTTGCATACGGTTTTATGCATGACGGCAGATTTTCGTGGAGATGAACAACGACATCATAACAACAACAATCGCAAGAACTATAGATAAAGGAGTTATCACGTCTGGCAACGACATGAAGGTAGGTCAGGTGAACTTACGGCACGGGCAATCTTAATGTAAGAAAGGTTGTCGAGGAGATCGACAGTTGTTTATTCCGGATGTCTAATGACCCGAGAGCTGGACTCTGTAGTATGGATTAGTGCACTTCAGAAAGATGAATACAGTGAAGATCCCTAACTCGAAGTGTTCCCGTCATGTTGACTCAATGCCGAGTTCCTTATAGCGGAGATGTCGGTTCATGAGACTGGCTAGTATCTCTGAGTTGGACAGGGTCACCCTGCTGTCTACATACTTCGACCGACAATCACGTTTTACAGCTTTCTAAATACATGCCTACACAAACAGACCATTCTCAAGAATCTGAAGCTGTATGAATAGTTCGGATATCTGAGAATCGTGTAGTTGGTGGCGTTGTGGCGGACACAGTTCTCGAGAAACATTAAATCAATCCTTCGACCTGGGAGCATCTGCCAGAACAGTCGTCTGCTTGGGCTAACCTCCTGCTATCTCTCTATCAATTCTCTTTGATAAAAACTTGGTTACCACTGAAACAATGCAGATAGCTCTATCAGATCCACCTGTTCCAACCATGCACATGCGTAGACCCATGTAGCATGCTCGCTGTTGCTGTCTCTGATCTCGACCAAGATAGTAACATGTGAAGCTAAATGACGTCAACGTCAAACCAATTAACGCGTCATTCGCAGGCCGTGTGTTTGTCGCGATTGCTGGAGACTCCTTTCTTACCATCAAGTATTCAATTATCTGTGAAAGAAATGTCGACGCCTTCAAAGCGACGCAAGAAGAACGACGGGCAGCCTGTACGAGGCCTCGACTACTTCTTCGGAAAACAAGCACAGGCGAAACAGCAACCCAAAGAAGAGACGAACCACGAAGTTCCAACAGCAGACTCGAATGACAACAACCTTGATCACGATGTTCTCTCTGATGAAGCACTAGCTAGAAAGCTTCAGGCAGAATGGGACGAGCAAGATCGAGCATCACAAGCTCCAAACTCTTCGCCTTCGAAATCAGCGACAACAACTGAAGCCGCCGAGTCAGCACCAGCACCATCGGGACATGTCAAGCAAGAGAGGGAAATCAAGGAAGAGACACCCACACCAGCACTAGCTCCAGCGCCTGTGCCTGTGAACCCTTTCGCAGGACTGGGAAAGAAGAACACGCTGTCACTTCAATCAGCCACTGCAGACGACGATACCATAACCTACGACATCCCCTTCGATCAAAGCCCCCTAACCTTCGACCCGCAAAAGTATATCCCGGAGCTGAAGAAGCAATGGGTCACCGACAACGGCCATGCTACATACGCTCTCCTTACACATTGCTTCGTTATGGTCAATAGCACACAAAGTCGCATTAAAATTGTCGATACACTAGTAAACGCATTGCGAGTCATCATAGAGGGTGATCCTCAGAGCCTGCTGCCTGCTGTCTGGCTCGCTACGAACTCAATCTCACCACCATACATTGACATGGAGCTCGGACTAGGAGGCTCTGCCATTTCCAAGGCGCTGAAGAAAGTCTGTGGATTGGACAATGCTGCTCTGAAGAAGTTGTCTGACAAATATGGCGATGCCGGTGATGTTGCTTTCGAAGCAAAGAAGCGCCAGAGCTTGACATTGCGGAAGCCCAAGCCTTTGACCATTAAAGCTGTATTCGACTCGTTGATCAAGATTTCTATGGCCAAGGGCCATGGCAGTGTAGAAACCAAACAAAGACTTGTGGAAAGACTCGTTCAAGATGCCAGAGGAGCAGAGGAGAGTAGATACGTTGTTCGTACTCTGGTGCAGCATGTGAGTACATCCTTCTAGCCACAAAACGACTTCTGACTTTGATCCAGCTTCGCATCGGTGCAGTCAAGACGACTATGCTTATTGCGTTATCTCGAGCCTTCTTGTTGTCAAAGCCACCTGGTGCAGACTTCTCGACTCGCGACAGGCAGGAGTTAGCCAAGCTATCGAAGCAGCAGCTAGTAGAAGTATGGGCTCCTGCTGAGGAGATTGTAAAAGCGTGTTTCGCTCGACGTCCCAACTATGTGAGTGTCGATTTTCATGTTTAAGACGGACATTCATCTGACAATTTTCAGAATGACTTAGTACCTACACTATTAGAGATTGGTGTCACAGAAGAACTTCTACTCCGATGCGGTCTTGCTATGCACATTCCACTTCGACCTATGCTGGGTGGTATTACCAGAGACCTAGGAGAAATGCTGACCAAGCTTTCTGGCCGCGAATTCACCTGCGAGTACAAATACGATGGTAACAATTGTACCAAGCGCCCGAAACTTCGTTTCATATATGCTAACAAGCTTCTCCAGGCCAACGAGCACAAGTTCACTGCGACTCAGCAGGCAAAGTTACCATCTTCTCCCGCCATCTCGAAGTGATGACGGACAAATACCCTGATTTGGTCGCCCTTGTCCCCAAGATCCGCGGCGAAGGCGTAGACTCCTTCATCCTTGAAGGCGAAGTTGTGGCCGTGGATCGAGAAACCGGTGCACTGCTTCCTTTCCAGACTCTCTCCAATCGTGCAAGAAAGGATGTAGCCATCACATCTGTTACAGTGGATGTATGTCTTTTCTCCTTCGACTTGATGTATCTGAACGGTGAGGGCTTGATGGACAGACCGTTCCGTGAACGAAGGTCCTTGCTAAGAAGCTTGTTCGTCGAGTTACCCCACCACTTCACATGGGTCAAGAGTATAGATGCGACATCAGCAGACGTGGAAACAATATCCGACTTTTACAAACAAGCCATAAACGACAAATGTGAAGGCTTCATGGCAAAAGTGCTGGACAACCTTCCTAATTCTGACCTGTTGGACGCTAACGAAGATGGAACACCAAAACCACCGCCAACACCGTCCAAACGAAAACGCGCTTCAAAACGCAAGCCGGGAGATCCACCTTCATCTCCACCCCCCGAGTCCGAGGGTGTTCCAAAGAAGGGAGGACGAAGGAAAGCACTCCTCGCAACCTATGAACCAGATAAACGCCTCGATTCTTGGCTCAAAGTGAAGAAAGACTACGACTCATCTGCATCAGACACTATCGATCTCATTCCCATCGCAGCCTGGCACGGCACAGGTCGAAAATGCAATTGGTGGTCTCCTATCCTCCTCGCTTGCAGAAATCCAGAGACTGGTGGGTTAGAAGCAGTAACGAAATGTATGGCCGGCTTCAGTGATGCGTTCTACAAAGCCAACAGAGCAAAATACGACCCGGATGCTGGACTAGATGATGACGAGGAAGAAGAAGAAGATGATGCAGACGAGGAGCAAACAAAGCCCAAAAACAACACTCTAGGTGGAAAGCCAGCGTATGTGGAATACAGCGGTGGACACCCTGATGTCTGGTTCAACCCGCAAGAAGTCTGGGAATGTGCTTTTGCGGATGTGACGTTGAGTCCTACTTACACCGCAGCCATTGGCTTGGTTTCCGAGGAGAGAGGGTTGTCACTGCGCTTTCCTCGATTTCTTAAGGTTAGAGAGGATAAGAGTATCGATGAGGCCAGTACGAGCGATTTCTTGGCTGAGCTGTACAGAAAGCAGGAAGCTAGAGGTGCTAAAGAGAAGGAGAAGGAGAAGAATGGAGAGCTTGATGATGAGGAGATGTAAGGCAAACTATCTCTCTACTGTTATAAGGCAGCGGCCCACAACGAGTGAGCCATGAAGAACGAATCCAAACCCACGACATGGTGGCTTGGTCAACATGACATACAACCATCTGATATAGTCATGTGCTCTGCACCAACAACATTTACGCAAGGAAGAGTTACCACTAGGAATGCATATCCATCAACGAGATTGTAATAGACTGATGCTTTCGCATCCAATGTTCATTCGTTCATCTTGACAAACTTGCAAAATCACAGCATCAGACACTTGATGCTAATCCAGCTCATCGGTATTGATTGATGGGCATTTGGGCATGTAAAACATTGAGAGGTGATGGCCGTTGATGGCACTGTGACCACAGTTGGCTTGCCATATCCTCATGGGTGTAGTGCTCGACAACATGCTCGTCATCGTCGAGATGATATCAAACGTCTAGAATGGCGTCTGACTTGCAAGATTGGTAGCATCCAACAACGGGACAAACAAACACGGTATGTTTCGCCAAGTGCTCAGCGGCCGCCATCGGGAACAGTGAGCGTCTTTACTTTGATTTCGTTGCTTGAGATCATTCAGTGGTGGTACAAGGATAGAAACGAAAATAACAAATGTGGAAATCCCTTCTAGAACATAAGAGGGTATGCAAGAACGGTGGAAGAAAACAGATCGCTGATACAAGCGCTCGGAGGATGAGTGAAGAAGAGACAGGAGAATGTGCCAAAAAGAAGCCGATGTCCCAATATCCAAAACTCCACGCTGCACTGATTTTTATAAGAATCCAACAAAAAGAGAAAAGGCCGTGAAAATGCTACATGTCCAGAAAAAGATTTTTCAGGTCCAGATGTTTTTTTTTATGATGACTCCTTGACAGCCTTCTCATTCATGGTGCCAGCCATCTTCTTGCCGATTTCGTAACTGCTGATCATGATGGCGCAAGCAGGTGCGACCTTCATTGTGCGAGCGGCCCATCCTTTGAACAAGCCAGCAACACCCTCAGTCTTGTAGATGTGCCACAAGAATCGTGGCATAAGCTTGTCCTCGGGACGAACGCCAGCAGTGGCGGTAGATGCGGAGTCTGCAGAATGGCGAGCAACTTGTTGACGGGTCTTGCCAACGTCGAAAGGAGTAGTGACAAGAGAAGCAACAGCACCAGCACTCGCGCCTGCAATAAAGCTGTCGATCAGGACCGTCTTGTGATCAAGCTCGCTGACGGAACGGTTCTTCAAGCTGCCTGTCGGCTCGTGAGAAGCAGGACCTTCTCTTGCATTGTGCAATGTTTGTCTGCCATATTCGTAACCCCACCAGTACAAGGCAGAGAAAGGCACGTCTCGCCAGAGGGTAAGACCGAGACCTCTCCATAATGCACGGTATCCATCTGCCTTGACCATGTCCTGAATGCCAGATAGTGTGTCTCTGAACACACCGGTCGGCGAGGCAGCCTCGGGATGGCTGGCTTGCATACGGGTACGGAACATTTCGATTGGACTAACGACGAAGGCGGCGAGTACTCTGGCGCTGGAACCAGCAAATAGTGGAGCGTAGTTGTCAGATACGCGATCCTTCATGGGACTGTGTGGATTTGCTCGCAACCAGTCGTAGCCAGCAAAATAGATGACGTTGGCAGGGACGGACATGAGCAGGGTAGGGCTCAAGCCGCGCCATAGGGTTGTGAGACCTTCATTCCGGGCAATCTTCTTCAAGCCATCAATGGTTGAGTTGAAAGTTCTTCGCTCAGTCTCCTCTGCCGCACATTGAGAAATAAGCATTTCGTCGACAGTAAGACCAGCGGACGAGGCCATGCAATATGGGCTCTGGTTGGGGACGTAGTAGATTTCTCTACAACATGCGGATATGCCGAGATTGGGAGGCAGCCGTGCGAAGGAGGATTGGGTAGAAGCATTGAGGGGAGACGGACCGGATTGAGCTTGTAGTCGGACACGCACGACGTCAAGAGGGGTGACTATGAGAGGAATTAGACGGAGAGGATCAGAAAGAGCTGGCAAGCTGCAATATACCAAGTAATGAGGTCAAGATGCTGCCAGAGACGGCAGACAGCATCTTCTGAGTTATGGAAGTTTCTTGATCCATGGTGGCGGCAGGAGTGTCGTCGAGAGGTTGCGACGGAACCGCGGGTTGATGGATGTGTGCAAAATCGGTGGCAGGTTGATTCGCTGCAGAAGGACCGAGATAGGCCATGCGGCCGGAAGTGGGTGGTTGTGTCGTGTAGCAAAGGGAGGATTGAATAAGTCGGCGGCGCTGATTGATAAGATTTTATGACGGTCGAAGCTGCAAGATCGACGTCGACGTAGAGGGGCAGAGACACAAAGACGTTCGGACGGAAGATTTAGCGACTATGGTGTTTGTGTCGAGGGAGAAAAGTCGAGTGGTGTGAGGGGGTCGAGGAGATTGGTGCAGGTGGACGACGAGTGTATGATGCTGGTGCTAGTTGGTGATGGCCGGCCGATGGCGCTTGCCCTCAGGACTTTGTTCTTTCCCGTCGCGCCCGCGTTCGGTGACCGTCATAGAAAAGCTTCTTTTGCCCCGGTCTTTTGGACCCTCAGACTCGGCGATAAGCGACCACACCGTCGATCAAGGAAACCACAAAGAGACACCGCTGCTCCTCTCTGCCATTCGGTCCAGCTAGTATACTTCGTCTGCTATATTTTCTGCCTGCCATCACTTCAATACAGGCTTGACAAGACAACTTCCATCAACTCGCCGTTGTGCTGCACCAGCCTCTCTTACGTCACACTTATTCACGCCTTGCCCACGAGTCCGTCTCGATCTAGACTGTGCTACGACAATCTACCACAATCGCCGACACAAAGGCCCACCAAAATGTCCTCACAAGACCCTCCCAAGGATACCGGTGCCGAATTGGAAGCCTTCCGACGACAATGGCGTGCCGAAGTCCAATCACGAAACAAACAGCCAACATCAGGACAACCACATCCAACTCGGCACCACAAGCCTCCCCATCCCTCGTCCTCTGCTCCAAAGCCTAAGCCGCAACAACACAAGCATGACGATCATGATGATGAAGAGGACCTTGCCTCCAAAGTATACTACGATTTGCCAGACAAAGAAGCCGATCTGCGCCTTGACGCTCACGAACAAGCCATTGCGAGAGGTGCTTTGACAAAAGAGCCCAAATCTGCCCTCGAACACTATGAAAAGGCCGTTGAGAAAGAGACTATGGGAAGCTTAGGAGACAGCGTTGCTCTATATCGAACAGCCTTCAAGATGGATGACCGCGTACACGAAAAGTACAAGAACAAACATTTCCCTCCATCGGCTTTCCCACCCAAGCCAAAAGTCCCTGTACAACAAACAAATCCTTCCAATGCTTCACAGACTGTACCAGGGACTGCCCATCACTCATCCCACGGCATACCACCAACTCTGACCGAGCTGGTGGATCAATTCTCTCATCTCTCTATCCCAGGCGCACCGGCTCCCACAGATGCTGACCCACCACCGCCTTGCCCCATTGCAGAGCTACCAGGCGAAATATTGTCCGAGATCCTGACCCACGCTGCTATTAGTGATCTAGCTTCTCTCGCCAAGGTCTCCCTTGTCTGCAAAAGATTCGCATATATCGTCATGACCGACGAGTCCATCTGGAAACGCGTCGCTCAAGGTCCGGAATTTGGCTTTGGAGGCATGCATTACAACTATGTATGCAACCTCAAAGGAGAGCCGCTTGAATCAGAATTCGATGATGAGACAGCCTACCTTTCTGAAGGACAGGATCAGGATTCGGATTCAGAAACTCAACTTGCCCCGACCCCACGTCCTTCCAAAACAACTCCAGAGATCGACAATGCATTGCTACATTCTCTCTACTCTTCTTCATGGCGTCAGATGTTCCGCTCTCGACCACGTCTTCGCTTCAATGGCTGCTACATCAGCACAGTAAATTATCAACGCCCTGGTGCAACGAACACTTCCTCATCGACCTGGGGCACGCCAATCCTCATTGTGACTTACTTCCGCTACCTCCGCTTCTTCCGCGATGGCACTTGTATCTCCCTGCTCACCACGACCGAGCCTATCGATGTCGTTCATCACCTGACCAAAGAAAACATGCGATCATACGCGGCTGGTTCACTTCTACCCAACAGCGTTATGAAGGATGCTTTACGCGGGCGCTGGCGCCTCAGCGGTCCAGGCAATGATTCAGCGTCCGAGATAGAAGGTGATGTACACATAGAGACTGACGGTGTTATACCAAAGTATATGTGGAAGATGCAGTTCGGTCTCGGATCCAGAGGCAAGAAGAGTGCAGGAGGTAACAAGCTATCATGGAAGGGTTTCTGGAGTTACAATCGTTTGACTGATGATTGGGGAGAGTTTGGCCTGAAGAATGATAAGGCTTTCTTGTTTAGTAGGGTCAGAGGGTACGGGATGGGATATTAGATGATCGACACCTTTGTACGCTTGGGTGGAGAAACACGATAGAGTAGACTACCTAGAGCATTACTCACGAATCTGACGAAATTTGCCATCAATCTTCACATTAATTGTTTTCCTAAGTCTGAAGGGATGAAGAGAATGTGGGTAGTGCCATATTTTTCGAGTCCATCAATGTAGACGCCAAGACCTCACGAAGCTGTCAACAATCACCTCCAAACAACTTCTTGAAGCACCAACACAACAATACTCGAGCTCTGTCAGCTCGAAAGGAAGCAATTCCATACTCCGTTGCACACTATAGCAACAATGAATCAACCACCAAACTTCCCCGCCTCAACACCAACACCACTAGAATACTCATTGTTCTCACCCTCCAAAGCCGCAGAACAACAACGATTAGCCAAGGACTGGAACTACGTACACCAATTCCTACGCCAAAAATATCCTTCTCCGGCAAAAGTGCCTAAATTTGAAGAGAATGAGGAGACGTTGAGGATGCTTTTGGCGTTGGCTGCTGCTAATGAAAAGGCGGATGAGGGATGGGAACAAGTGTGTGGTGTTGAGGCGATGGGGCTGAGGGAGTTGGAGGGATTGGAAAGTGAGGTGAGTTTGGTGAGTTTTATTTTTTGGTTGTTTCTGATGATGAAAATTGGTTGTCTTGCTTCGTTTTCCGATGAGAAGATAGATCTTGGGAGATCACTAGGAGAAGTGTTTTTTTTAAGAATGATGAGCTGATATATCTATCTCGAGTATTTAGGACACACAAGATGTGACAAATACTCTCAACAACACCCTCACAACTTCCCTCCTCACCTCTCTTTCTACACACGGAACCTCAGACCTTACATCTCAAGCAACAGCAGCCGTAACTCTAAACACCACCACAACTTCTGCAACCACACTAGCAACCACCCTCCTTAGCCTTTCAGCCACCCTCTCGCACCTCCAAAACCAAATCGCCGCAACCACATCTCTCCAAACCTCCCTCTTAGCGCAACACTCCTCCCTCCAAACAGAACTTGAGGATCTACTCTCTCCAACCTTCCAAACAGAGAAAAACCTACCACAAAGGACTGCAGAAATCACTCGTCAAACCAAACTTCTCAAAGCCAAAGTGAGCGAATATGACGAGCGCTTACGGAACGCCTCTGGTGCAGAGAGACCAGAAACTTTGCTGAGCGAGGTAGGGACTTCGAAGAGGGGGTTAGAGGTGTTGGTACAGAGGGTCAAGGATGTGGAGGACAGGATTGAGGTGTTTGAGGGTGTGCCGCCGGAAGCGAGGGAGGTGAGGAAAATGATGCAGGAGATGAGAGCAGAGTTGGAGGGGTGGGTAAGGAGGAGAGATGAGATGTTTGAGGGCTTGGTTGGTGGTAGGAGATGATAGATTGCTGTTAGCTATTCAGCTATCTCTTGCGGCTTTGAGACTGCCGGGTAGTAGCACAAATGAACGCTATCGACCCTTGACAGATGAGAGATAGAGAGTCCAATCTGACGTAGTGGCTCAAGCCCTAGGGGTTGATCTCCAAACTGGACAGCATCGGTATCATGTATGCATAGCAAGGTTTCTCCTCCTCTTTCTACAGCTCAATTTGCATTGTGGTCCGGGGTGGTGGTCTGTTGAAGCCCTGAACGGGATGAGAGCCTATGCCTGGAGCATTGCGCAGCGGGTATATCCACTCTGCGGATGTGCTGCTGGGCTACTGGATACTCGTCTCTTTTGTCTGGTCGTGTGCTGTAGTGAGAGAGGTAGGAAGATCTCATCCACGACAAGTGGATTCAAGATCGAGGTCCGAGCTTTGTCACCAAAAACGTCATTGATGCGCGCTGCATCTTGATGGAAATCATCAAAAGACAACAATTTGTCTGTCACATGCCAATTCTCTCTCCCTCGTTTGTCTGTCTAATCTATCGCAGTCTAGTTTCGGAGTAGGCACCTCTCAGCTCGTTCCACAGCCGACCATGTCTGGAAACAAGGCCGCGCTGAAGGCTGCCAAAGTCGCCTTGGATGCTGAGAACTACGATGATGCTGTCACTCAATGTCAAATCGTCCTCGCATCAGATTCTCAGAATTACTTTGCGTATGTTGCTTCTTGATGTGATGAAACAAATGTTACTGACAGCGACCACAGCAAGCTTTTCCTAGGTCGCGCATTTCAAAAACAAAACAAACTAGATGAAGCGGCGAAAACATACAATTCGGCTGCAGAGATCAAGCCTGACGATGCACAAGTATGGCTAGGTCTTTGCAATCTCTATGAAAATCAAGGTGGTCTCAAACTCGATCAATATCGCGAGGCTGCCCTAAAGGTCGCTGAAATCCAAGCTGCTGCGGAGGATGCTCACAAATGTCAAACCACTATCAACAAGTTGGTGGACTTTACCAGAGAACACGGAACAAATGCTCAGTACAAACGCGCTCTGGAAGCTCAATTACCAGGAAGTCCGATCTACGATTTCTTGGAGGGTCGTCTGCCGAGTCCCTCGCATACATACACTCGTCTAATTGAGATCACCGAAGAAGAAGAAAAGCAACGTATCAACAAGGAAATTGGCGAGCGAAGAACCAGATTAGGAGCTCGTATCAACCAGGTCACTACTGATGTTCGCCGAGAAGTCTTCACAAAGAGCAATCTGGAGGAGCTATATCGGAAGCTAATTGACTGGACCAACGATGATGAAGTCCGCCGCGAGTACGAGCAGAAGCTTCTACAGAGAGCTTACGACACATTGATTGTCCTGACTGGTGAGGCGAAGGCTGCAAAGCGCGAGCAGGTCATGAACATCGTACACGGCATGGTCATTATCAAACACCCTTTCCTTCTGGCTTGGACGGTCGAATTGGATTGGAAGGATGTTGCAAATGTCTCAGATTTTGACGTTGGTGTTCTGCGAGAGTACCTCGAGTTCTTCCCCGAAACCAGTTTGGGCAAGGTGCTCAAGGCTTACCTCGATTGTGAGATATCACCATTCCCTGCGCCCCCGAAGGATCCAGAACAGAAGGAGGACATCGAGGCCCCACTCAATCAAGAGGATAGGATTCTTTTGATGAGCGAAGGTCTGGAAGATGGTAGCAAATCTGTTCTGGCACACCGTCTCGTTGCGGAGTACTATCTCCACCTAGAGGAATACGAGAGTGCTGTAGAAGTCGCCAGAAATGGTCTCAAAATGCTCGAGTCAGAAGTGAGAAAGTCTGGTCTCGTGTTGCAGGATAACAAGGATGCCTTCAACAGCACGCTCGCCACTGCGTTAGTATACCACCAGTCACCCAAGAACCATCCAGAAGCCAGGGATCTTTTCAACGACATTCTTGCAAGAAAGCCCAAGCATACTGCAACGCTCATCGGATTGGGTCTGATTTTGGAGGAGCAAGAAGAGTTTGACGAGGCAGTCAGCTTTTTGTCGCAAGCACTGGAGCAGGACCCTAGCAATATTCGCATTGAGATCGAGTCAGCATGGTGTGATGCTCTGCGCGGAAACTACGGTCCTGCTCTCGAGATTATGGAGAAGTGTTTGCCCAATCTAAAGCTCGACGATCCTAAAGCACGAGAGCTCAGAGCACAGACTTTGTACCGTACTGGTATCTGCATATGGAACCTCGACACATCCAAGGCTGCCAGAAAAGATCGTAACGGAGCTTACGCTAGATTCCTGTCTGCGATCAAGACCAATGTCAACCTTGCACCTGCATACACTTCTCTTGGTTACTACTACGCCGACTATGCCAAGGATAAGAAGAGAGCACGCCAATGTTTTCAGAAGGCCTTCGAATTGTCAGGCTCGGAGGTTGAAGCTGCGGAGAGATTGGCAAGATCCTTCGCCGACCAAGGCGAATGGGACATCGTTGAGATTGTTGCACAAAGAGTCGTTGACTCAGGCAAGGTCAGACCTCCGCCTGGTTCTAAGAAGAAGGGAATCAGTTGGCCCTTCTCGGCACTGGGTGTCGTGCAGATGACCAAGCAGGAGTACTCTAAGGCGATAGTCTCGTTCTTGTCAGCACTCAGAATCAGTCCAAATGACTACCATTCCTATGTCGGCCTGGGAGAAAGTTACCACAACTCTGGTCGTTATAACTCTGCAAGCCGAACATTCATCTATGCTGAAGAGCCTCACGATGGTGTTTCAATGAACGTCACTGGCCAGAGCTGGTTTACTCGATACATGCTTGCCAATGTCAACAGGGAGCTTGGTGAACACGACGAGGCTATCGCTGGCCTCCAAGAAGTCCTCACTGGTAGAGCCGAAGAGTTTGGTGTTCTTATTGCACTCTTGCAGACATACAATGAAAAAGCCTGGAGGTGCGTGGAGACTGGCTTCTATGGCCAAGCTGCTCACAGTGCAGTCCAAGCGATTGAGCTTGCTCAAAAGATTGCCGAGCTAAGACCTCAGGCTTTCAACTTGTGGAAGGCAGTTGGTGATGCTTGTTCAATCTTCTACTGGGTTCAAGATAGACTCGACGTATTCCCTAGCGATTTGACCAAGCAAATGCTCACGAAAGACGTCGATGTCAAAGAACTCGGCGTTCTGTCAGAGATTGACGAAGTCGACTCAAAAGTCCTTGAGAGCTCCGCAGAAGGTAACCAAGCTGTTACCTGTCCAGAATATCTGGCGCTCTCCTTACTTGCCTACAAGCGCGCCATCTTCAGCTGTGCAAACGACGTACACGCTCAAGCTGTAGCTTGGTACAATCTTGGTTGGGCAGAGCATAAGGCATTTAGCTGCAGCGATGCGAAGGCTGGCAAGAAATTCCTCCGTGCCGCTGTTAGATGCTTCAAGCGCGCCATTGAGCTCGAAGCTGGAAACTCAGAGTTCTGGAATTCGCTTGGTGTCATTACCACCAGACTGAACCCTAAGGTATCACAACACTCGTTTGTCAGATCATTGCATTTGAACGAGCGCAGTGCAAAGACGTGGTGCAACCTGGGAGTTCTTTATCTCATCAACAACGATTATGAGCTCGCTCACCAAGCTTTTGGTCGTGCCCAGTCAACGGATCCTGACTATGCACATGCATGGCTCGGCGAAGGTCTGATTGCGCTGATGATGGGTGACAAGAAGGAAGCGCTGTCACATTTCACTCATGCATTCGAGATCTCAGATTCTGCTTCTCTCATTTCGAAGCGTCAATATGCTGTGTCAGTTTTCGATAACCTACTCACCACTCCATCAGCTTCGAACGAGATCACTGCTTTGATCCAACCGTTGTTTGCTCTGGAGCAATTGCACCGACAAGTGCCTTCGGATCAGGCGTTTAACCACCTTGCTTCCTTGTTCTCAGAACGCGTGGGTGACCATGCTTCTGCTATTGAGATGCTTACAAATCTTTGCACATCAGCCGAGTCTGACTATGAAGCCACCGAGTCGCTCACCTCTCTCGGACGATTTGCTCTAGCAAAGGCAGATCTCGTTAGAAATCAGCTTGCCTCCAAGGACTTTGAATCAGCGGCAGAGAATGCAGGTACTGCTCTCGATCTCTCAGCCGAAGCTGACGCAAGTGGCCTAGAGCCGGACAGTAGACGCAAGGTCCGTTTGTCTGCTCATTTGACTGCGGGTCTTGCTGCTTTCTATCTACAAAACATGGATGATGCCATCGCAGCCTTCCGATCGGCACTTGAGGAGAGTCATTCCGACCCAGACGTTGTATGCCTGCTCGTGCAGGTCCTTTGGGCCAAGGGTGGTGACGAAGAGAAGTCTGTTGCTCGCAATCAATTGTTTGACTGTATCGAGAAACACGACTCTCATGTTCCATCAATTGTACTTCTCGGTGCCATCGCAGCACTAGACAATGATACGGATGCCCTAGATGCCGTGCGCGATGATCTTGCATCTTTGCGCACCAACGACAGCATCTCCATCTATGACCGCGAACATGTCGAAGAAGTCCTTGGTGCCATCGCAGGTCTTTCCTCTGATGCATCAGAGATGGATGCGCTGGTCGAAACACAGCGCGCCATCATGCTTGCACCGCATCAAAGCCATGGATGGACGCAATTGACTGAGTTGACAGAAGAGGCATACCCCGCTCAGATGGCTCTGTTGACGTCGCAGAGAGCTGTGCCACCATATGGAGACCTTGGAGCACAGGAATTGGCAAAGGCGTTTGCAGGTACGGGAGTGGTTCGTGATGCACAGCGAGCAATCGTACTGGCACCTTGGGAGAGAAGTGGCTGGGAGACATTTGCAGATGCAGTGACGTCCGCCTGATAGCACAGCTGAAAATGGCAAGGAACCATCAAGGTCTAAGAGGATTTGTGTGTCGCACCGTACGATACGCAAGTAGACGCCAAGAGAAATCCAATTGAACAATCAACCTCTTTACGAGAACTTTATGATCAACAGAGTGTCGATCGTGCGATGGCTTGCAAATCTCGGGACTGGAAATAACCTCATGATTTGTCCGCCAGCCTCTCCTCTTTTTCCCAGTTGTAATCGGATAGTTCGCGCTGTTTTGACAACGGTGATAGTAGTTTTGATTGTTTCATAGCCTTGCCCTGGGGATAGAGTTGCATCGCTTGTTGTATTCGTGCGTAAGAGGCTTGGGTCGCATTCCCTTTGGTGAGCTGCATCTCGAATTTCCTAGACTTGTAGTCGTAGGACGGTGCTAAAGTGGTTTGAGATGCCTGGTGGAAAACATCGACCACCTCACGTGCGTGTGTCCTTTGCAATTGCCAAGCAGGCTGATCGGCGCAAATTCAACTGCAATGCAGAACGCTCTTTCTCTTTCTCCTTGCTTCATCTTGCCAAAACAACAAACACAATCATCCTTCGTATCCCTACCGCGATGCGAGGTTTTCTCATCTCGAGTATACCGGTCTAGGGGCCAGGAGCGAGACGTTTCGATGAACCATGCTATACTTCTTCAGCCCCTCGGAAGCTAGCTTGCTTGCCCTAAAGAATTTTGACCTCGCGATTCGAGAGGGGTCAAACGCTTTTGTGTTCGAACAGAGTCGTCTTGAGCAGGTTCTCAAAATCCAATCTAACCAACAACGAACAATCCATCCGAGCTTGGCATCGATACGAAAGTGTGATCGAGGTAACGTTGGCTGTGTGGTGGTGCTAAACCAACCTCGGCTCTCGACGCTGGTCCTTGTGGCGACAACAAGAACGTTTGGAAGTGTGTTCTATCTTTGGATCTCAGACACAAACAGCTTTTCTGATATCTGTAAGTGGCGCATCTCATGACTGTGAAGCCCAAGGAAGGATGAAGGATTGCGTTTCTCGAGATGCAGACCTAGCATTTACAACGCCGAGGACGCTTCTGCAGGAACCCGTACGCATTGAAACTATAAACATATAATTTGCAACGATCGGAAGCAAAGGATCTTCAGCCAAGGTAAGCCAGGCTAGAGTTGCACGGCTAGTCTTACTCTCCGCTCCAATTGGAAAGTGCGCAGGTGCAGAGATGAGGGGCCGTTATGGATACGAGGCCTGACCTCCTCGTAACGGGTTTCTGGTTCCTGGAGCTAAGCTCATGCGAGTCACATTTGGATTCTCGTATCATGACATTGGCTCTGGTATAAAAGAGCTGCTCGACCATTGCCTGATCATCTTTTCCATCATACAACCACGGTCGTTCAATCTACTAATCAATCCAACTTCCACAGTCGCTATACCAAGCACTCAACTACAACCTTTAATACTTTCTGAGTTCTATATTATCACACCTCAGCAAACATGAAGTTCGCCGCTGTTGCTTCTCTCGCTTTCGTTGGCGCCGTCGCTGCCCAGAACTCTACTGCTGGTGCTGCCACTGGCTGTGTTGCCAAGTACAACACCTGCAGAACCACTCCCGTTGATGGTCTGTCCGCCAACCAGGCTCAGTGTGCTGCTGAAAATGCCCAGTGCCAGGGTGACTGCTACGCTGCCTACAACACCTGCAGAACCACTCCTGTCGATGGTCTGTCCGCCAACCAGGCTGCCTGTGCTGGCGCGTACGCCTCCTGTCTCGGCGAGAACCCTGTTGCTTCCACTGGTGGCATCATTTCGTCTTTCATTCCTTACAGCGCCACCGCCAGCGTCAGTGCTGCTCCCTCTGGCAACGCCACTTACACCACCGAAGTCGTCACTGCGTAAGTGGTCTTCTCTACCCTCCTATCATACAGACATCATCTAACACACATTTTTTCAGATTGACCACCGTATGCCCCGCCCCCACCGCCGGTGCCTACGTGACCACTATTGCCAGCAAGGTCTATACCGTTTCCTCGCAAACCACCATCACCGTCACCAACTGTCCATGCACCGTTTCTTCTTTGGTTCCAGCCAAGTCCACCCCTGTTAATGGCGGCATGATGACTTCTGCTGGAGGCAAGACTAACGGTACTGCTACCACTACCAAGCCTGTCATCTACACTGGTGCTGCTTCTCAGTTCGGTGCTGGTATGGGTTTCCTTGGTGCTGCTGCTGGTGCCGTTATGCTTTTGTAAGCACCTTGGGTGGATGTTGTCTCTCTAATCACTGAGATACCTCGGTCTGCTCCGAGAATTCTTGATGGGTTCGAAGACGACGGGACCTCACAGACGGTCAAGCTGAAATGTTTTGGCATCTAATATGCAGGAGCTAGTCTTTTCCATCGAACACTTAGAACGATTTATAATTGAAGGAAACTTGGAGATCTTGGTATGGCAGATTATTCGCTCGAGTATATGTATTTCTTGTCTTCGCAGCATATAATAATACAGTTTGTCATACTGGATTGTCGGCCATCTGTGATTGCTCTCGCGAACTGTTTAGATGTCTTCCGCAAGAAACGCATGTGCTTTCCAAACCACACCTCTGGTCTTTGCCTATCCAAAAATCTTTTGCCCTTGTCCTTCTCTAGCCCTCTCCAAAGCAACTTCCTCCCTCAATACTTCAGAATACTCTGCCATTTCCGTATCTGCATACATAGGACTCAATTCTAGATTTGGATTTTCCTTCAAGGCTTGCTTGAGCCATTCTTCAATCTCTGTTCCTGGATGGCTTTGTGCTAAATCTCTTTTGTGTATCTTTGGCTTGAGGAGGGTGAGGGTGAGGGTGTTGTCGATGTTGTGACTGTTTCGCGTGCCAAAAAGGGGTTGGGTTAGTTTTTTGTGAGTTGCTGTGATGTAGGTTTTTTAATTGCTTACGGGCTGTTGGTACTTTTCACTACATCTGATTGAGGCGAGGGAGCCGCAAAGACACGCAGCAACAATAAAGAAGAAATGAGTACTGATTTTATGGCAAAAGACGGCATGATATTGACTTTTTTGTTTTCTCTGTAGAAAAAAGGCAAGGAAGGGGTTTTTAATGTGGGTTAGAGATCAACCTCTCAAGGCAAGTAGAGTTGTGAAAGATCTAGGAAGGTGAAGATATATCTACATATGGGAAGGCTGAGTAGGCGCCTAATTTGTGCCAAGTTCAGATCCCTCGATGAAAGAGGTTGGTTTTTGTTTCAAGTTCACGCGCCTGGCTTTGACAGCGTGACTCGTATGGACGCCTTAGATTTCTTCGGTTCAGATCGATGGGCACATAACAAAGGAAAGGGTTTTTATATTAGGGGAAGGAGTACGCCACTCTGCGCGCATAGAAGAGAAACAGATGATAGCGGAACCAGCGCTAGTATTGATTTTAGTACTTACCCTAGCACCATCAAACAAAGGAAAAAAAAAGCAAAAAAACACCCTTGCCTATCTCAAAACCAAAACTCGCCAGATCTAGAATATACTCGAGATAACCAAGTCAAGAGAAGCAACTGCTCTGTCCTCGATACAGACCTCTTTGACACCGGCGACAGCCTCGCGACCTAGAAAAGACGAGATATAACTCGCTCTAGCAGCTTCAGCCGTTACAGCAACACCAACACTATCAATCATGCCAGAGTACTCATCAGCATCAAAACTCCAAGAGACAGAAGAAGCAGAGGACGAAAAGTAGGAAGAGGAGAAAGAGTCAGCGTACAAGGCAAACACATCATTAACCTCACTCAAAGGATCGGAGGTGTTAAAAGCGGTGGGGTTGTAGTTGTCCCAGTCATATCCAGCGGTTTCATCGTCATCTTCATCGTCAGAGGGAGGACAGAGGTCGTGGGGACCAGGAACAGGGTAGCGGATCCAGGCAAACTCGTCTTCAAAGACTGAGATGCCGAAGATTGCTAGGTACTCAGCAGCGGTCTGGGGCGTAACAGAAGTCCAGTAAACGTTACGGATGTCAATCTCGTCAATAGAAGAAAAAACAGAAGGAGAGTAAGGAGATGGAAGAGCAGAAAAAGCAAAATCAGGAATGGTAGGAGAACCGTAAATACCAGAAAACCCGCTGAAAGAGTGGACACTCAGAGTAGGTGAAGGCAATGGCGAGACATCAGGGATGTTTTCCCACCAAGGCTTGTTCTCAAACTTGAGTGGCAACTGCTCAACATCAAGCGTGTGAACAGAAACACTGTCAGAAGAAGCAAAAGACAAAGAACCAGCTTCGCTCTTCACTGCCTCAGCAACAGTGTCAATAGAGTAGATTGGTCCAGTGAAGTGGAAGGAATCAGGCGAAACCATAGAAGGGGATGTCGTAGGAGTGCTACCCCAAGAGAATTTGGATGTGAGCAAAGGAGATCTTTTGGGACGACGAGGCACAGGTCTTGGTGGAAGTGGCGGAGGAGGCGCGGCTGAGCGAGTAGCCTTCTCCCCATTAGGAAGTGTTGTAGGACTGACAGCTTCATCATCAAGCTTTGTAGCAGAAATGTCAAAGGGGTGGGAGGTCTCATCACACCAAGTGGGAGCAAATACAGAGAAGTTAGCAGCAATAGAGGGAATGACGCAGAGATCCCAAATGAATGCAGTTTCCAGAGGAGTCGCTGGAGAGGGAAAGCCATCAGCCGTCAACTCGGCAATTGAGAGAGCAGGAGACGTAGGAGCTGCACTGCTTTCGTATGTTGGGCTGAAAGAGTCGAGTGCAAACGGCGAGATAGGACTCAAGGACCAGTCTTCAGCAGCAATAAGCAGAGGAGAAATAGGACTCGGAAGAGGAAGACTAGTCGACGTAAAGGACAGAGCTGGTGACAGGGGACTAGGTGGAGAGTCAAATCCAATGTAGTTGTGAAAAGAAGGAGACAAGGGACTGACAGGCGAACTGGAAGAGATGTTGCGGCCAGCGCAGAGACGGCAATAACAATTGATGTGGATCCACATGGCTGTTGGTAAGTTCTGCGGTGTTAGTTAATATGGTTTTGTGTTTTTAGCTTGGTCCCAGACTTGATGTTCTGGGAGCGACAAGAGGGAGGAAAAGGCAAGAAACAATAGATAGAAAGGTGATTAAGTATCGAGCATCTAAGCGGAAGACAACAAGGAAAACAATGCGTGCATAAAAGGCATTGAAAGAGAATGGACAAAATCAATGAGCTGGTGAGCAGCAAAAACAAAGAACAAAGTAAATTCGAAGGATGACAATGGCATTCTCCGACCAGAGGTGTCCGTGACAAAGGAGTCATTTGTTTTGTGATGTCAAAGAACTCTTGGAGTTCTTCGAAACGGTTGATGGAGGCGGAAATTCGCGAGCTTGCTCAGAGTTGCAAGGTTGCGGTAGAAGACCTTGACGACTCGGCAGAAGTGAGAGATCATGACACGTTCTCGATGCTCTAACTGCGCACCGAGCCTATACTGATGATCAGCGCCTAGGTCTTGAGAACATCATGAAGGCAGGAGACTTCCTATTCAAGAACAAGATCTAAACTCCAGGGGCATGCTCATGGAAGATCCGACCACACTTGTTACAACGTCCCATGAACTTGGTGGCGCAAGTGATCTGGTTGGTATCCACATCGATCTGGCAGACTTTCTCCCAGTAACCTTCGGCACAATCTTCCAGGCATTCTTCGTTGTTACACATGGCCCTCCACCTGCCGACAGTCATCTGCATTTGGAGGGAACCAACTGTTTCGAGACGTTTGTGCTCGCCAACAGTGTAGAGCTGCTCCGAAGTACCGCTAGGGTAGTAGCGTCCAGGCACACGAGCACTCGTGGAAGACAGCTTCGAGCTTGGTCGTGGGATAAAATTGGGTCGCGACGGATTGTGAATTTCTGGGAAGAAGCGAAAGTCTCGACCCAGCGAGGCATATTCGCTGGTTGAGAAGTCAGGAAAGTTGGGATTGACATTGGGTTTGGGCTCATTGTTCTGAGCAGCGGGTTCGGCGACGGCGAGGTTCTTGAAAGCTTTGGTAATGTTGTAGAGAAAAGACCCCATGATGTGCTTTTGCTTGAGATGTTTAAAATTGGAAAGTCCAGGAGTACATTTCAAGGCACGAAGAACGTGGTATAAGTAGTGGACAGTATCAGAGTGACAAGCACACAAGGCGAGACAAAAAGATCATCTTGAGACTGATACTTGTCCTGGCTTGACCAGAGTCATAGGCACAACATCGATCGAAAGACCTACCTGGAATGTCTCGACGTGATTCTGCCATCATGCAAGAGACCAACCAAACTAAGCCATGAGACACATCTGCAGTGCGATGATTCGACTACCTTCAAGATTGAGAACATTCAGTGTTCGTGTCAAGAGAAGACAAAGATTTCTGCTGAATGAGAATGGAATGAGAATACGTTTTAGAAATAGCTCAATGTCATGAGAGACATGAGGCTTATTTCCGAACATTAATGGAGTACTACCGTATTGCAATACGCGATTAGGGCCAAGAAGGTGGTCTGGCCAAGAACAAATTCAACGTCTATCACAATGTCAGTTTATGGAAATGCCATTGCTGGCCGAGCATTTGATGATGTTGTCATGGAGAGACGCTAGTGTTTGAGAAGTGCACAGCGGGATTCAAGCGGCTTGGAAGGACCCGGAGTCAGGGCTGTGTTGTGTCTTTGTGTGATAGTCAATGGAACAAAGAAAATGGCAGGCAAGGCTGAGTCTTGTGGCGATGCTTGAAAGGCGGCCAAAATGGTGGTGCCAAGGTTCTCAATTGCCTCTGAATAGTGTGGGTGTAGAAGGTTTGGCATGATGGCAGAGATGAAATTGAGACACGCGTCGGACGGAAGTACGGCTTCAAGGTACAGCAACAAGTGATAAGTAGACAGAGAGTCGAGAAACAGAAAGTCGAGCAGGTTCACAGTACAAGTCATCGTGGTGCAGCAAAAGCGGTTGTTGGATTGTTCAACAAAGAAAGCAGGAAATTGGCCGTTTGAGAACAGTTTGGTGGGGAAAGAGGAATCAAGATGCTTTTGGCAAGTCGACAACAAACGGCAGCCGCGTGGGGGACTTTGTATGGTACGGAACAACCTCAGCCTACCCTGCCTATTTTCTGCCTGTTTCTGTTCCTGTTTCTTCTCCATGATGCATACTAGCCCGCGCTCCCTACTGCTAGTAGCGCGACTGCAGAGACAACTTGACAGAGGCTGAGACTTGTGACTCCAAACAGATCAACATCCGGATCACTACTACAACTACCACTACGACTACTCTCATCCGCATCAATACTCGAGTCCGCGATACGACGAATATCCCCATCCACAGATGGCGTACCACTCGCAGCACACAAGCGCGACCTTCGTGCCAGGCGGTCACGACGACTACTACATGCCTAACAGCCCAGTCTCAGTCGTCGCACCTGCCCCTCAGCGGTATTACGCCCCACCTGCATCTCTCGCCATACCCTCTACTAATAACAAGATACAGACACATGCCCGAGATGAGTGACCAGATTCAAGAAGGAATCGCAAACATGCAACTGTCCGTCACAGCACAACACGAGGCTGCCGCCTTCCCTCAGATCCCATACCGCGGTCGCCATATTCCACAGACCGATGCCGAATTCGAGTCTGTCCTGGAAGCTGCAAGAGTCACCGTCTTGAACTCAAATGACCCGGATATGCAACTAGCATGGGCTCAGGACGCCTTGCAATATGTTACAATCTGTCTGGAGAACGAGGAGCGACTACAACAGACACAACCGCCGCGCCCTCAGCAACCCCCCGTCGAACAACAGATCATGGTCGATGCAATCAATATTGTCACCTTTCTCGCTGATCAACATCATCCCAAGGCAGAGTTCATGCGCGGCATGTGGAACGAGTTTGGTCGCTTTGGCTGTCCACACGACAAGCGTGAAGCCTTCCGTTGCTATGCCAGAGCCGCCGATCGAGGTTACGCTCGCGCCTGTTATCGTCTCGGCATGTTGTACGAGAATGCGAATGATGAAGAAAGAGCTTTGGATAACTACAGACGTGGTGTGGCCGCTCAAGACAGCGCCTCTTTGTATCGCCTAGGTATGATCACCTTACGAGGACAGTACGGACAGCCCAAGGATTTTGCTACCGGTCTGGACCTGATCAGACGGTCTGCCGAATCGATAGATGAGAACGCCCCTCAGGGCGCCTACGTCTATGGCATGTTGCTTGCTCGCCAATTACCCCAGATCAAACTCCCCGAGAACGTATTGCCCTTTGATGAACAAGAAGCCAGACGCTACATAGAAAACTCGGCTTTCTGCAGATTCTCAAAAGCCCAGCTAAAGATGGCTTCTGCTTATGAGCTGGCCTCTCTGGGATGTGAATTCGATCCTGCACTTTCTCTACACTACAACCGCCTTGCTGCGAAGCAAGGTGAGCCTGAGGCCGACATGGCTATCAGCAAGTGGTTCCTGGTTGGTCACGAAGGTCTTTTCCCGAAGCACGAAGAGCTGTCATATATCTATGCCAACAGAGCTGCGCACGCTGGTCTCTCAACTGCCGAATTTGCCATGGGCTATTTCAACGAGCTCGGTATTCATGCGCCTAGGAACATTGATCTTGCGTTGCAATGGTACAACAAGGCTGCTGCAAACGGAAACAAGGATGCTCAAGGTCGTATCGATAGCATCGCTCACCGACACATCCTGTCCAAGAAGGATCACGAAAATGTTGCTTTGACTCGCATCAAGTCGCAACATGGGTCAATGCGTGGACAACGGCCTGCGAGGTTCCAGGCTCAAGTCCCGCGTATTGAATCCATCTCCGAAGGTTCTGTTTCTCCTCACCCAAGGCGTCTGTCATCTCTTGGTCCTCCTCCTTCTAGCACCCCGGCACCGTACCCTCTCGACGACCGACCCCCTACTGTGCCTCCTCCGAGATCTACTTCTACTGCGCCTTATCCTCTGGATGATGTCACTCCACGGCCGACTCCTACACCCGGGCCTACAGGTGGATTCTTGGATACTCGTCCAGCGACAACTACACCAATGGGCAACCGTCAACGTGCTCACTCCGCTCTGCCACGTCCCGATTCTGCTGCATCTGCGCCTCAAGGCATGCGTCCGATGCCCGCTGGTGCAAGACCATCAGGTCAACGTATAGCCTCTGGGCCCATCTCTGGACCTCGTCCTCCACCGGGAAGCTCTCCTCGCATCAGTGCCACTTCCTCAGTACCACCTGTCAACTCCCGCCTCGATATTGGCTTCACGGCGCCACCAGACACACGCCCGCCCCCCAGCGTTGTCTACACTGCACCACAAAATCCTGTATCAGGCAGACATTCCGCACGTCCGCAGACATCTAACAGCAACCCTAACCTGGCACGCCCTCCACGAGTTGACTCTGCTACACCAACAAGACCGAGTCCAGGACCTTCTGCCGACAGCAGCAGCAGTGTTGCAACACCTCCACCTACTACAACAACGCTTAAACCCGCAACACCCGTCAAGCCTGTCAAGACTGGGCCAAAGACGTTCGAGGAGATGGGTGTGCCTAAGCATAAGCAAGAGCAGGAGTGTATCATGATGTAATTTGATGTCCTTTTTCACTAAGCCATTTGGACAAGCAGGGTACTTTTTCTCGGTTTTGCATAGCGTCGGGCATTTTTGTTGGTGTTGAGTTACTACTATTCTCCTAATACCATCAACCAATTCCATACACCAGTGTTCTTTTTCTCCAGACCATTGCCCTTTCCTTATCTACAACTGTCTATTTAAGAGTTCCAAGTGCGAAATTATGTGACTTCACCCGCCCTGAACATAGAGATCAAACATGACAAGCTATACGCATGAGAAGTTGGTACTTATCTGCGACTGAGGGCAAATTGATCGAAGATTCGAAGAACATCAATGCTTTCCCACTTTTGATATGCTGTACATACAACAGAAAAAGAAAACGCCTTTTGTCCCAAATACACATTGTCAAAGAACTCCACGCATGATATATGCAGTCAAACCTCACATTTATTTCTTATCCTTCTTCTTCTTGTCCTTCTTTTCAGCCTTTTTTCTAGCCTTCTCCTCTGCTGTCTCGGGAACCTCTGCTCTAGTGCCTTCGACCAGCTTTTCAGCGGCCTCTGCTGCTTTTCTCCTCTTCTTGTCTTTGCCTGTCTCTTCTGCTGCTTCCTTTTCGTCACGCTTGCGCTTGCTGCGGGCTTCCTTTGCAGACTTTTCGGTTTGTTTGGCGTTGGCATCGCTTTCGTCCTCGGAGGAACCGATTAGACCTGGATCCTCGTCGCCGAAACCTGGAGGCTTGTAGCGCATTCTCATGCCTTTTGGTTGAGGACGAGGCGTGCTGATGGCAGGGGTTCTGAGACTTCCGGCTGCGTTGGAACCGGTGTTTGGGTCTGTTTGGTAGGCAGAGAGATTGGGGAGGTGGATGGTTTGTTGCAGGTGGAGGGTCTTTGTGACTGGAACTTCGACGGGGGTGTAGGCGTCTGACTTTGATGAGGGAAGCAAGACGCGGGCGTTGTTCGTGGGTTCTTCGGCCAAGTTGTAGTCTGTTCCATTGTGCGAAAGAATGGTTTGGTGGGATTGGATGGCAGAGAGTGAGACAGACTTGATTTGAGATAGCGGGACGGATGAAGGAGCGGTGATGTGCCAGATCTGTTTCGAGGAAATGGTGGAAGGGTCGAAGAGCGAATTTGCTGTCTTTGCAAGGGCGGTCTTTGTGTTGAGTGCCTTGTATCCTGGCGGAGGAACGAATGGCTGGGGAGGGACGATTACTGTTGCTTCGGGAGCAGCAGCTTGACCAGCGACTCTAGCGGGAGCAGCAGGCTTCTCTGCATCAGCCATTTCGACATCGCTATCGCTTTCCTCCTCATCACTGCTGTCGTCTGATTCCGAAACCTTCTCCGAGCTCTTTGATGACTTTGTCGCCTTGGACGTTTTGAGTGCTGCACCATTGGCCGTCACAGTAGCAGGTGCCTTCTTTGCAGCATTCTTTTGTGCGTTGTGCTTTGTGACTTCGCGTTCCAAATCGGCGTCCGAGTCTGAGTCCTCATCGGCGCTGCTGTCATCGGGGACCGGAGGACTGTTGGGTTCCGTCTCTTTAACCTTTGAGAGTTTGGGCTTCTTGGTGTTCTTGCGTTTCTCTGCATCGCTTTCGCTTCCACTGCTGTGACCACTGCTGCTGTCGCTGTTGGACCCGTCGCTATCGCTGACGTTTTGGACTTCTTCGGAATGAGGAGGAGCCTTGCGCAATGTTTCGGACATCTTGGGAGCCCTCAACGCAGCATCGCCAGTAAGGGCAACCCTTGTCTCCTTGACCTTGGGCATGTTGAGTGATGGTGGTTGTCAATGCTAACCAAGCATGCGAATCTAGTAGGAAGTGTCGCTGTTGCGGTTGAATGTTTTATTGATGTTGGCGAATGTGGCGAAGTTTGTGATGATGTATGAATATTTTACACAGTCGACCCTCTCGAGTCTTCCTGTTGTAAATGTTATGCAAAAGAAAAAGACCATGTTCAGATAATTTTTGGCCGGGCTTGATCAAAGCTTCGCAGCGCTGCCAAGCTCTTCTTCTCCGCTCTTTCCTCCGTCGCAAAATCCCCAATTTGGCAACCCATCAACGTCCTTACTTTTTTGTACCATCAAACATAATCTTTCGTTTTCGTTATTGGTTGATACAAACGCCTCGACAATAAGACGATCAACCTCTCAAACTATATTCTGGATTCTGGAACATTATACTTGTAGATAATTCGATAAGAATCGTCGAACCGAAATCAAGGTTTCGGTCCTGCAAAAGGTTGACCATGCAGCAAAAAAGAAAAGCTCAGGAAGCGTTTCCTGCGACCACCGACAAACGTAAGTCTAAATTCTAGGTACACTTGTGATATACAATGGCTGTACTAACAGAGCAATCAGCTCGTTTGAGTGCGTTTGCCGCAGCCAAAGCAAAGGCAGCAGAAAACCAGATAGTTTCTGATAAAGTACTTGGGACGAACCCAACAGCTGCCGACAATCTTGCTGGAGTACCTCGCACCAATGGTAGTGTTGGCTCTGAGAACGACTCAAACCTTTCCACTTTGCTGTCGAGTTTTCCCCTATCAAAAGCCCACGAGCTTGATAGCCGTTCATCTAGCGACAACGACGAAGATGCCATCGACTTTGATGGAAATTATGCCCGTGCCTACCATGGAGCTTCTTTCAAGGCTGATCAACCCTGCAAACTGTCCAATCTGCCATCAGATGAGCAATGTGTCATTTCAGACAGTCCTGACATGCTTAGTCTGAGGTTAGAAGCTGGAGAGACTGCTACTTTTGTTGGAGAGTACAATCTCCGCGTCAACTCTGGCTATGTCATGATTTACGGTGCTGTGCTGAGGGCTGGTCCAAAGACACATCGTGTGTATGCCCCTACTAGCCATGCATTACCAACCATCACTGCAAAGGGCGGTCCTGCTGAAGTCGACATCATTTCGACAATTCCCTTACTAGGTCCTCTGAGCAGGGTTTCGCCGCTCTGGACGAAGCTATGGCATGCTCAGACGCCTAAGGATGCAAAGCAGACAGACGACGATTCGCGATCTTTTGGGCTGCTTCGAAGTTCTTCTGATGACCCATTGAAGCGTGCTATAACGGCACTGGAGGTAGAGCAAGATTGCCAAGTTACTCTGAACAGAGTTCTAAGCAGACAAACCGCGACTCATCCAAGCTCAGTAATCCTGGTTTCTGGTCCAAAAGGCTCTGGCAAGTCGACCATCTGCAAATGGATCATCAACACTTTCTTGACTGCATCAAAGGCAACGTGTTCCACAACCTGCTTTTGGTTGGACCTCGATCCTGGACAGCCCGAATTCTCGGCGCCTGGTCAAATGTCGCTGGTGCAGATTCGATCGCCTGTTCTTGGGCCTAATTATACGCATCCCTCTGGTCATGTCAGTTCGGCTCACAGAACTATTCGTTCACATACTGTGGCTGCCAATTCGCCAAGAGATGATGTTGTGCACTTCCTAGCCTGCGCGATGGACTTGCGTGACGCATATTTCCGCACGTTAGAGGACTTTCCAGGAGCACCACTGATTCTCAATTGTTCTGGTTGGGTGCTCGGATCCGCGGTTTCTGCCATGATGGAATTGGTACAGCAGTTCCCTTTGACAGATGTCGTGCTTATGGAGCCCATGGAAAGAGACACCGTCGCATCCATCGAAGCCACACTACCAATGGCCAAAGTTTTGATGATTCCGCCCCGTTACAAGCCCGCTCAATCTCGTACAAGCGCCGAGTTGCGTGCTATGCAAGCAATGTCATACTTCCACTCTTTACCTCCAAGCAAAGGACTCTCGCAATGGACGAGCAACCCACTGACCCAAGTACACCCTTGGCACGTCAAATACAATGGACCCAATGCCGGCATCTCGTCCATTATGTCATATGGCGAAGCAGTAAATCCAGACTTTTTGGCATCAATCATTGATGGTATGGAAGTCGCCATCTGCGAAGTCGAGTCTGACGAAGCATACGCCACGGTTCAATACAGACCTCCTCACGTCCCGTCGGCCTCAGCAGCAGAAATGGGCGAAACAATGACAGAAAGAATTGGCAGAACACCAGAAGGACTGCCATATCTCCGACCCGACAACAGTGGTCTAATCCAGCCCTTGGACCCACGCTTTTCTTGCTGCAAGGGCTTGGCTATTGTCCGTGGCATCAACGTCGCGAAACAGGAACTGCAACTTGTTACGCCAATGTCGGTCAAGGAGATCAAAGCTTTGCAAGGGTCTCGGACTGTATTGGTCAGAGGCAAGTTTGACTCGCCTGGGTGGGTGTTCTTGGAGGACACGTATAGTGGCGATGCGCAGAAGCTCAAGAAGCAAGAAACGTTCAGTGTGCTCAAAGACAAGACTAGTAGGCCATATGTCGCACAAAGAGATGCGAGCGAGGCTGGACTGGGCTTGGGAGAAAAGGAATGGAGGGTCAGACACTTGCCGAGAAATTTTGGAGCTAGAAATGCTGCTTGAAGGAACAAACAAGATATCTCCAGTTACATAGTTGAAAAACTCGCTCGGACAGCAGAAGTCGTAGCTTCATGGTTGGAACAAAAGGGAAAAAGGAAGCCTCATTTGTATACATGTTTGCTTTGGAAACCCCCTTGGCTTAAATACATTGGGGGAGCCGCTCCTAACGGCTTATAAGATTTTTCATCATGAGCTCTTGTTCATCAAGAGCATCCATGACGAACTTTCAATGACACGTCCAACTCCTCTCAATGGACGTGGATGCAAGAATTTCCCACCATTCATCCTCACTTCCCCACTCCTCCACAGCACCACACCATTCCTCTCATCACCAAATCTACTTGGTAACCTCGTTAGGAGTAACAGCGAATGTCGGGCGAATGAAACTACACAAAAATCATGTCAGAAGACTGCAACCCTCTTTTTCGCACATGACAAAAACACATACCGATCACTGTGGTAGACCTTGGTCTCGGCACCCAACAATTCTCTCTCGCGAGCCTTGTCGGCGAGGTGACGACGGACTTGGTCGCGGTCTTCTTCTGCTTGCAGCATGGGGATTAGGTGGATACGGGACCACATCTTTTCGCGGGCGAGTTCGCTGGAAAGAGGGAGAAAGTATTAGCCATATGTTTCTTTATTGTTCTTCGATCTTTTATTGCATCTTTTGGAGGTGTGCCGGATTTTGGTGTCTGTTGTGTCTTGTGGCTTGCGTGCTGCTGCTTCTCTACTGGTATGCGTTCTCCAAGCTCTTTTTTGTGCGTGCTCTTGTGATGATTGTGTTCTCCCAGGTAAGTTCATACTTTTGTTCGCGAATACCCTGTCCAACGCGCCAGAAACCGTAGCTACAGATGGCGCCGACCATGAGCAGGTAGGTGGCAGGACGGAAACCGCGGGCGGGCAAGTTGCGCTTGTATTGGACGGGCTCGTAGCCGCCAGTGGGCGGCATATCCTGAGGCATGGTGGGCGAGTGTTGTACGTAGAGTGTGCGAAGAAGGTCTAGAGGATCGGTTCGGACGCGATTGCAAGGGCAATTGGTGGTGGTATGCTGGTATAGACTGCTCGTGACGAGAGGTGGATGTGAGGGCTTGGCGCATGACTCGGGACAAGATCAAAGCATGACTCGAACAGCTTCTGATGCGGCCAACTTTTTCACGCGCTACCATCAAGCAACCCTCATCTTGGTCTTGCTACCTGATTACACGACCGGACAAAACATGGAATCAGACGAACGACCGGCAAAGATCCGCAAGCTCAGCAGCCATCATGAGCGTGATACGCTGCCTGCTCAATCGACCTCTTCTGTCGACAATCCCACGGATGCACCTATCCAAGACGCTGCTGGTATTACACCAACAAAACCACCCACCACCGCTCCCCTAGCTGATATCCCCGAGTCCACCACATCACAACCACAAAACCTCTCCGCTGGTATAACAACCGCAACCTCTCTCGACAACACTGCCACCGCTCCCCAAGAAAATGGCCCTCAACCACCTACAACAGCAGCCACCACCACAGTCAACACTGATGTCCCTTCCAACCCACCACTATCCAAGTCCATGCAGAAGAAACTGCGCAAACAAGCCGAATGGGACGCCAAAAAAGAAGATCGCAAAATCTGGCGCAAGGAAAAGAATCAAGCCAAGAAGGAGCGCAAGCGCGAAGAGAAACGCGCAAACCCAGAAGCCTGGAAGGAAAAGCAGAAACAATGGGTCAAACCTACAATGTTGCCGATTACTCTGCTTATCGATTGCGACTTTGACAACTTGATGAGGGATAATGAACGTATTTCTTTGGGAGGCCAATTGACGAGGTGTTATTCTGATAATGGCAAGGCTGCGTTTAGAGCTCATCTTGCCGTGTGCAGTTTCAATGGAAAGTTGAGGGAGAGGTTTGATGGTATTCTCAACAAGAGCTATCAGAATTGGAAAGGTGTGAGGTTTTTGGACGAGGACTTTGTGGTTGCGAGTGAAAAGGCAAAGGAGTGGATGGCTGATGACAAGAAAGGTGGAAGGCTTGCTGGCGTCTTCGAGAAGTACGCCCCTGCCAAGTCTGCTATTGCAGAGGAGCAACAAGAGACCACCACTGCTCAAGTCATCCCCAACACCGATGGATCTGCTGAAGCGAAGACGGAGGAAAACAAAGCTGAGGCCGCCAAGTCCAAACCACAACACCCTATCTACATGAAACCCACATCACTCCCACCAGCAGAACTAGAAGCCCTGCACGCCCAAGCCGAAACCATCTACCTCTCCGCCGACAGCGACTACACCCTAACAGAACTAAAACCCTTCTCGACCTACATAATCGGCGGTCTCGTAGACAAGAACCGCGAAAAGGGCATTTGCGCCGCGCGCGCCGCTGCCGCAGGAGTCAAGACTGCTCGTCTGCCTATTGGCGATTATCTGGCTATGGCGAGCAGAAAAGTACTTACCACTAACCATGTGCATGAGATTATGCTCAAGTGGTTGGAGTGTGGCGACTGGGGTGAAGCATTCATGAGTGTGATTCCTAAGCGCAAGGGTGGACAGCTTAAGGGGTATGCGGGTGAAGGTGGAGAGGTGGATGGGGAGGGTGATGCTGATGAGGAGAATGATCATGTTGAGGCGGTTGAGGAGAGAGATGAGGAAGACGCCGAGGAAGAGAATGAGGCAGATGCTCTTGCAGAGCAAGCTGCTGGAGCCGAGAAGACCGAGTAGCCAGACTCGAGCACTTTAATCTCCTCGTGTAAGACACGTTGATAAGGATGGCTATGAATGTATGCCATATACTCTCTCCTTGTGGTCTCTCATCCACACTTTTACTGGTCACTGTGAATAAGCCGCTCAGATTCCTTTACACACACCTTGCGGGATTCTCTACCCAACAAGTTCACTCTTACTCCTCCTTTTTCTCTGCTCTCACGCCAGCAGCCTCAATCCTAATCCTCTCTACATACCAACCAACCCAACAAACCACCACCAAACACGGAAAAACATACATCTGTGGTTTCTCATCTCCAAACTCTGGATCCGTCCATCCAGCACCAGGATACAGAATCCCACTCAAACTAGACAAATACACCAAGTTTTGCAGCACCAGCACCCAATTAAGGTGAAGCTTTTGGATGGTGGGAGAGGTACAGGAGGGAAGAAGGATGAATAAAATGTAGTAGGTGAGGAGTCCGATGAAAAGACCCAGAGACATGGTTTGACCATTGTGGTAGCGTGCGTGTGGAGGCCAATTGGGGTTGTAGATGTGTGTTTTGCTAGACGATTCTGTTTAGTATCAAAGGTTCTGGAGAAGTATAGATGGGGAAAGAGAAGGTAGACGTACTTCCAATCTGCTAGATAAGGTCCAACTAAAGTGACTACATTGACGAGCCCGATTAGAGATTTCCCGATCGTGAACACTGGGGTTTTTCGTGAAGATGGGGTGGTCATGGTGAGTTGATGGTGGTTATCTGTGTTTGTTGGGTCAAGACTGAGTGCACCCTTAGTGTGTAGCAACTAGTGCTGCCTTATAAGTTTGTAACTTCGGACGTTCGGAGCCGAACTGCTCGTCCGCCACAAACCCCACCACGCATAATTGCTATCGGTTTTGTAGGTATAGAGACATGTCTCTTAGACGAACCCTGCTAAGCAATACTCCAGAAGTGTTAAGATAAGGTAAACAAGAAATCTTTTTCTGAATCATGGTGAGTGCGACGACCCTGTCATGTCTATTCGGGAAATTGCACAGCCACAGCAAGCCCGAGCCACGTTCTCAGCCGCATGTGAGTGATGAACTTATGATGCGCGACATTCGGTTTCAATATTCTACAATAACACATCAAGACACACATCCGACATATGGTCTGACATGTCCGATGATGCGAGTCAGAAGAACTTGGATGCTGCTGAGGTAGTAGACGAGACTGCTGCAGATAGAACCGCCTCACATCTGCGGACGACATCTCCAGACGCCAAAGACAAACAACATGGAGAAGACGTGATGGAAAACTCACAAGAAATTCGGCCGCCACTACCTCCTAGGCCATCGAATCTGGATTTACTGGATGAACGAGGCTCTAGCGGTGCCATAAGGTTGCCTAAGCGGATGGCCTCACGACCAAACTTACAAGCACGACCAGCTACTGCTGTTTCCTTGACCGATGTCCACACGTCAAACAATCTACAAGATCATGGCTCACCCAATCTTGCGCCTTCCAGTCGGCCTGTATCTAGAAAGCAGAGCAATGCTAACATGGACCGGTTTCGAAGTCGTGTAGGCAGCGACGCAGCTGAAACAAGCAGTGTCCGCAGCTTCACAAACACCCTCGGAACAGGCGCTGAAATGGAAAGTCTTCTCGGTGACCCCTTTCCCACAAGTCCTGCTTGGAAGTCGCTAAGCGCACAGCTGGAAAAGGAAAACCCGATGGACCACGTCTTTGATGAGGATGACATTTTCAGCCTTCGCATGCATCATGAGTTTGACGAGTTGGAGGAGTTCAGAGCTAATGGCACGAATGAGGAGTTTTTAATGAACTCGTGGACTTCCAAGCTCAAGCACTTCTTCATCCTTTCCTCGGCGGGGAAACCTATCTGGAGTAGACATGGTGATGATCAAGTCATCGCCAACCATATTGGTATACTGCAAACTCTCATCTCCTTTTATCAAGATGTGGATGACAATCTACGCGGCTTTACTACCGGAAATGCAAGATTTGTCATCTTGTCTAAAGGGCATCTAAATCTGGCAGCCATCAGCAGGCTCGGCGAGAGTGATTTGCAGCTTAGGACGCAGCTGGAATCTTTGTACATGCAGATCCTCTCGACATTGACATTACCGAGCATGCAACGAATGTTCTCCAATCGACCTTCCACAGACTTGCGACGACCACTACAAGGCACAGAAGTCTTGCTCGGAGCCCTTGCGGACGGGTTTACAAGAGGTTCTCTACCAACTCTGCTCTCTGCACTCGAGTGTCTAAAGATCAGAAAATCACATCGCCAAGTCATCAACAACACCCTCCTCAAAGTCAAATCGCCAAACCTGCTCTATGGGCTTATGGTAGCAGGTGGCCGTCTAGTCAGTGTAGTGCGACCACGAAAACACTCTCTCCACCCAGGAGACCTTCAACTCATCTTCAACATGCTTTTTGAAGCAGGTAGCGTCAAAGCCGGTGGAGGCGAGAACTGGATTCCGCTTTGTCTACCTGGATTCAACAATACTGGATTCTTGTACATGTATGTCAGTTTCTTGGATATTGGCCAAGATCACGCCAAAGTCTCGGAAGAAAGACCTCAACAGCCTTCGACTTCGCCTAGAGATGATGATCAATTGGCTATCATTCTCATCAGCGCCGATAAAGAGGCATTCTACGAGTTACGCCAGATGCGCGATGACCTGATTGACGTAAGTATTCCTTTTACACACCCTCTAGACTCCTAAAGATAAAAGTACTGACCATCTCTTCACCAACAGCAACTCAACCAAAACGGCAGCATGGCCATCCTCAGCACCTCCATCCGTCGCGGCCGTCCTTCCCTCTCTTCTATCCTCCCTTCCTCCCCCCTCCTCCACTTCATCTACAGATCCCGCCCTAACGTCCAATTCTTCACTCCCTCATTTCACCCACACTTTTCCTCTTTGGTGCCTCATCGCCGCTTGGTCTCTTTATACTCTGCTTTACACACTGCCGTCCATAACAAAACTGCTCATCTCAAGGTTCATTACGCTTGTGCTAGAGATGCAGTCGCGCTTGGTTGGGAAACTAAAGACTATGAGTTTTATGGCGTTGCGGGTAAGGGAGCTAGCAGAGAGTCTGTGGCAAAAGCGGCACAAGAAGTTGTCAAGTGGGTTAGACGGGAAGAGGAGAGGGTGTTTATCATCGGGGGTGCTGTGTTTTAAAGTAGTTGTTTAGATATACGAGGCCTCTTTTTTCTTGTTCTCTTACTCGTTCGACCTTTGTAACGAGAACCGATTTTTTTCTCTCCCTTTTCCTGCTCCTCTTCCTCCTCCTCCTCCTCGTCTTTGTCTTTCCTTCTTGACATCCGTGATCTATGGTATGTTGCTCAAGAAGAAAGTCCAACACCAATGCATCATTGTTTCCTTTTCCGCGACCAAAACCATTACAGAACAAAAGGGCACCTATTGGGGCAGAAGAAAAAAGTCACGAGAGTGCAGATACTCGAGTAGGAACAAGTGTTTGTACAGGAGAAAGGTCTTTTCTATCATTGCCAAGTCTATAAATATCTTTTAGAACTTTCCAAGAATTCCCTCTCTTTGTTCTCTTGTTTAGTGCAACAAGTGTGGATGGCTGTTGCCTTGCGTGATGTATGATTGCAGATCTTTGCAAAAGGGGTGCGTGTTTGTTCTAGCGGGCGGAGCGACTTGATGGATGTATCATCGGATTGAGAAATTGTTGCTGAGAGTGGCTCAGAATGAAATACTTCAGAGGAGAGCTGTCGGTATTACCAGGTCGCAGTCGCGTTGATCATGACGACGAGTGCCGTAGAGAGCTAAGCCGTTTTAGCAGGTTTGCATCGGCATAGTAAGAAGGCCAAGGGGCCATTGACAGCTAGGTCTCGTCGCAGCGCGATCGACCGGACCGCTTGAGATTTATGGCATGGATTATTCTTGGACTTCCTCAAGGTTCTGTGTCGGAAGTACGATGATGCTGTAACCAAGCAAGGCGCATGACACCGTATAGGAAGAGGAACTGGGCCTCGCTTTGAACCATCATCATACGTTGTTTTCTCATAGCGCTAACAGTGTCCAAGATGGGATCAACATCATCAGGAACGGAATTGAGGTTGTCGCGAGCAAGATGAGCAAGCAGGAAGTCCAGCGCAATGAAAGTGCCCGATCTACCAACACCAGCAGAGCAGTGAATGATGCGTGGGCTTGCTGCAGACTGCGCCTTTTGATCGGATGAAGCATCAAGAGGGAATGACGAGGTCTCGGGAACATTTGGTGGGTGGTTTAGAGATGCAGACTTGGTGATGAGATTAAGCATGGCGTTGCGATTTTCACCTTCAGGAACTGAAAAGTCAGGCCAGCCAACAAAGAGCAAGTGGTAGATTTCTTTTTCATCCCAGTGACGTTCTTCTCCTTCTTGAGCTGGGGTAGGGGTGTAGCGGAGGCGTAGATGGCGGATGGTGCATCGGCAGGTGGTATCCTCTTCAGAGGACAGAAGTTCAACATTGCCCTCGAAGCCTACGAGAAAGATGTTAGCATAGTTTAAATGTGGCACCATTGACAACACACTGACCATCATCAAGATCAGGATCGGGATGTAGCTCGAGAGGAGTGCCTTGAGTGTCGGGGAAGTACTTGAAGCACTTTTCGCGGCCAGCTTCGTGTGTCTGGGTAAGCATGACGACAACAGCAGGAGTGTTGGAAGTAGATTCTTGAGCAAGCATGCGATAGAATTGGGAAGTCGAGGTGTTCTTGGGACCTTGAGTAGCGATGTAATGGCGTGGGCCTAGTAGGATAGGGGAGGCATTGATGTAGTCGTTGAAACCTTGGGCTACGTTCAACTTGATGCGGTTGTTTGCAAATGGCTCGACATTAACGTAGCGATTGCGGTAGGCGATGTGGTCGCCTGTCAAGCGTGCCCATTCCGACTCTTTCTCTGGGTTCTCGTACTGCTCGGTCAAGCGATCTCGCTGTAGATTCTCAAGGTAGTTGAATTTGTTCACGAGGGTCGGACGGTCTTGACGGAGGAATTGAGGAAGCGAAGAAGGCAAGTCAGGCAGCGACTGATTGGAGACAGAGCGAGTGGCCATGGCTCGTCTGATGCTGGCGGATCGTCGTTCAAGAAACTTTTGTTGCTTGTCAAGTAGGCGAATGCGCCGGGGTGATGTGTGGTGAGCCAACTTGGCGGAGGAAGGTATTGTTTATATAATCGCGTTCGCAAGGGAATGACGAATGGAATGTTGTGGAAGCGATGCTGAAAGAATAAAATGTATGGTCGTGTGAGTGAAAGTGCATGAAATTGTGTGCATTGCGAGAGATTCGAGGCTCAAAGCATGAAACATGACATAGCCATGGCAGAATGCCCCTCGTTCGGCTGCCCCTTGTCCGAAACCGTTTCGGATTTTGATATGCTATCAGAAGCCATACATACTTATCTGTATATATTTTGCCTCAATTGAGGACCTGGCAGGAGGACATGTCTCGATGATGTTTTGTTAAGTCTAGTCAGATCGCTCGTGTTGCAACAACCTGATTCAAGTGGCAGCTGCATGCTGCAGTCCGAGTCAACTTTGGGCCTCGGTTGCTCTTTCCTCAAATCAACGTCTATCCAAAAGTCCATTAACTCCGTGGCCAAAACGCTGCTTCCTTCTTAAAGACACCCAACGAGTCTCATCTCCTTCTGCTATTGTCTGTATTGTATACTGAACGGTATTGTCAATATGGGTCCGTGGTTAGCAGTTCTAGAGGTAAGCATAATCGCCACATGACAGTCTGCGTCGCCACTTAGTCGCTAACCTCAGTACAGGCATGGCTAGTCAAGAGAGTATGCGTCCTCGATGGTTCACGGTTGAGACAAGACTGACACCCGTATCTTCAGCTGCTCGAGAGCCAGACATTCCACCAAGGTGTCCGACGAGTTCACAAGAGCATTTATCGCTTACGCCACGGTCCTCTTGAAGGAGACGAAGGTGGCACAAACCTCGAGAGTCCGTCATTCCCTCAGGGATACCTCGCATCCAACCCCACCATTCGCTGACAAGGCCAAACAGGACAAGGTCCAGGCTTCGGAACGCATTTCTGGGAAGAGATCCAAGCACAGGTCGGTCGCAAGAAGCCTGAAAACCCGCTCGAAAAGCCCGACCCAACACGCACAACACAATCACATTACCCTACGCCGAATCAATCTGCCCAAGAGCAGAGCGCTCGACAACAGACCGACATCCCGCCTCAGCCGCCCAAACAAGGCTTCCTGTCACACTTTATGGACGAGCTACGCTCGCAAACCCGTGGTCGCGACAAAAACCCTTGAGTCACGCTCACACCACCTCCTTCGATCTCGATATTCGCGACGATATGTCATACAAGATTTCCCGACCACCAATCCTCTGCGTCACGCTGATCTGGATGCATTCCATTCACCACACCGGCACATCGTGCCATATCACAAGTCTTTTCTATGCAGAGACATACAGTCATTGAAACATTCGCTTCAAGACAATTCCACCATCTTCGGTGTAGAGCAGGTTGCGGCACTCATGTGCAGTCGTTAGCCAGATCCTCTAACGACGTCTCAGCATCGCGCTGGCTTGGTTCCGAGAGAGCAACGACACTCGCTCTGTCACGAACCAACTCTTGGTACAATAGCCCCTTGGGCATCCAACCGACTAATACTGACTTTTTAACATGGTTGATTTGCATAAACGAGTCTCACCTTCCTATAGAATGCTGATCGGTTCATACTTATATCATTCACCCCACCTATAAAACTACGTCATGCTTACAAAACACTCGTCTTGACATGTACCAAGTTATTTCAACCGCCCCACCTTGAATGTGCACCTTCCTGATCTCTCAAACAATCAACATACCAAGTATCACAGACCATCTCTTCCAGCATGCCTAACGCAATCGTCACTGGTGCTACTGGTAAGCTACAATCACCACCACCAACATTGGACTTGCATTGATCACATCACCACAGGCATTCTCGGTCGCGAGATTGTTTTTGAATTGGCCAAGGACACCAAGACATGGCCTACAGTATATGCTCTATCTCGCAGCAAGAAGGAAGACTATCCATCAAATGTCAAACACACCCATCTCGACCTCCAAGGTAATCCCGAGGATATGGCAAAGGAGCTTGGACATATTGACGCCGAATATGTCTTCTTTACTGCCTACCTCGCCCGAGATGACGAAGACGATGCAACAAGAGTCAACGGCGACATGCTGCAGAACTTCATCTCTGCTCTTAAGCTTACCGGTGCAGCAAAGAAGATCAAACGCTTCATCTTGACCACCGGCTGCAAACAGTACGGTGTGCACTTTGGTGCTCCTAAGAACCCAATGCAAGAGTCCGACCACTGGCTCAAGAACCCCTCGTACCCCTCAAACTTCTACTATCGCCAACAAGAAATTCTCAAGAAAGAAGCAGAGGAAAACAACTGGGAGTGGACAGTCACCTATCCCAACGATGTCGTTGGTGTAGCAAAAGGCAACTTTATGAATCTGGTCTCTGCAATCGGCATCTATGCCTCCATCTGCAAGGAACTCGATCAACCACTCATCTGGCCAGGATCCCCTCACTTCTACACCAAGTTCGACAGTTTGACTTGTTCAACCCTGCACGCCCAATTCAACGCCTGGGCAGCCTTTGCACCTGGTGCCGCAAACCAAGCTTTCAACGTCGTCAACGGTGACGTCGAGTCCTGGCAAAACCTCTGGCCCAGAGTCGCCTCAAAATTCGGCCTCAAAATCCCTGAAAAGATGTTCGAAGACAAAGACTTCAAGAACGAATTTGGCGACCAAGGCCTTCTCATGCCCCTTAAAGAAACCCCTCCAATCTCTGAATTCGCAGCTCAAGCCGGTCTTGTCGGAACACCAGCTCTGCAACAATCTCTCGTCGAAGCCAAAATCGATTTGAGCAAATGGGCACAAAGAAACGACGTCAAGGAAGCTTGGAAAAAGCTTTCTGATAGAGAAGGGTTGGATAAGTCTGCGTTTGACAATGCTACTTGGATGTTTTTGAACTTTGTGCTGGGAAGGAACTTTGATTTGGTTATTAGTATGAGTAAAGCTAGGAAAGCTGGATGGGCTGGCTATCAGGATACTTGGGAGAGTATTGAGGGGGCACTGGACAGATTGGTTGGTGAGAAGGTTGTTCCTGCGTTCAAGTAAGTGGTTTGTGAAGAACTTGTAAGCTTTTGAATAATGTAGTCACATTGTCAAAGCATCTATTTGTTTGCTTCAGAGCACATTATAGGCTTTTGATTCACAGTAGTCTTTCATTTGATGTCAACTTTCAAGTAATCCTCGTGCTCATGCCAGTATTTCTTACATAGTCGAATGACTACGAAGATAGCGGCGGTGCAAACCGCGGTAATCGCAAGCGCCACAGCGACTACCCACACAGACAACGGAGATCCATTGATCTCTTTGACGTTCATTCCAAAGACCCCAGTGACGAAGGACAGCGGTACGTACACGAAAGCAAGCTGTGTCAGCGCTTGATTTCGATTTGCACGCTCTCTTTCTGACTCGGCATTCATGACACTTGTCGAACTGACGAGGAGTTGGAAAGATTGCATCAAGAATTCCTCGAGATGAGTACAGCGCTCGAGTATGTCGGGCAAAGTGTCGCTGGGGAAGCCCACATACGGTTGAGCTTCTGACTTTATCCACCGATCGGTGACTTTGAGCTTGCTCTGAATAGATCTGAGACTCTGTTGCACAGATAGGGGCATCCACTTGATGGTCCTGGTCACCTGATCTTCCAGAGAGACAAGCGCTTCCCGAAGGTTGTGAAGGCTATCGTTGATCTTGATGCTAGGACGTCGGATCTTGTTGAATGAGATGTCTCTGATTTGTCTGTCGATGGAACGCAAGTTGTCTTCAAACAACGACGACGCCAAAAGATGGAAGAAAGTCTTAGGTGACAAACACCTTTCGTTTGCGAACAGGACATCGAAGTGCCAAGCATGAGATAAAAATCTTTTTAGTGACTCGTGAAGAGAATGGTTGCCAATTTCGTGGAGACTAGGAATCACCAAACCGCCACGATTCTCAGCAAGGGGCAAATGTAGCGTCATTGCAGCGTGCTTTCTCTCTGCACCAGTTCTTGATCGAGACAGTGGACTGCCGATGAGAAACAGGCCTGTTGATACAGATTTAGCAGGATGATACTAGTGACTGACGAGCAAGACCTTAGAACCTGACTCACACAATGGTTGAGGCAAATTATGCCTGGCAAAACAGGAAACTCGTGTGCTGGCTTGCCAACCGTACTTCTTGTCCAATCTCAGCAGTCGAGGAATCCAGTTGGTATCACTGAGACTATCCGCAAACAAGGGCGAGTAGCTGTTGTGTCCATAAAATCCGTCGACATGCCATTGAGAGTGTGTTGAAGTATTCTCTGCACTTGGAATCTTCTGCTCTGCTACACTGTTCCCGAAAATGGCCTGCCAGATGGTCGATGTTACTTCGGGATTGCAAGCATGTCTAGCAAAGAAGGAGTGGTGGATCTCCCAGACAGCTCCCAACTCAGTAATCCAGGACTGATCAATGTTTTCTATGACAACCACAACGCCACCTGGATTGCTGTGGTCTTGAACTTGAGCCAATTCTTCCAGACGAAAAACCCTCTGCTCACGAATGGTGTGGAAGCTAGCCAGTGTCTCTGTACGCGGCGTGGAGCGCAATTCGAGAATCTTGCCCACTTGATCTGGTTGTAAAGACAAATAAAAGTCCTGGAGATATGTATTGTGCTTCGAGGTCGACATATTAAGATAGAAGAGGACTTTCTGTCTATGTTGCTCACTACTCCGA
Organism: Aureobasidium sp. M94-06E; assembly: GCA_037040395.1. Lineage (NCBI taxonomy): Eukaryota > Fungi > Ascomycota > Dothideomycetes > Dothideales > Saccotheciaceae > Aureobasidium > Aureobasidium sp. M94-06E. The sequence continues at coordinate 81,669 of JAXQGV010000135.1, read as the reverse complement.
TCTGCTGTCGAGGTGCTGAGCAAGATCGCTCGATGAAGAGCGCGAGCGGCACCTTATCGAAGCATCGAATTCGGTCTTGCCAGCTGCACCGCCTGGGGGCCAGAAGCGCCAGCCATCTTCACAGATTGGCTGGTGTAGGATTGACGAGGCAAATTTTTGGCAAGCCGACATGCGTGACCAACTCAGCCCCGGACGGTGGTAGCGCCGTGGATGCAAAAAGCAAATTATATTGATATTGACGAGGGATGGTGACAGATGTCAACCGATCGGCTTATGTAGGTAACGTAGCTTCGCCCCTTCCCGACAATTGGCGGGGTAGAAAAGGTGGTCTCCAGTCGGACAGATTCTCATCTCACAAGATAAACGTGATAGTGTGAAGTTCTTCCTCTTGAAGACGATATTGATGTTCAGTGCTGGCTGGGTGACTGGAGAATGCGCCCAGTCATCATACACCTGAAACTATTACCGTCCTGCAGCCATACTGCAGGTGAGCGACGAATCAGGCGGCTTCATCGAGACTGGGTGCATACTCAGCCTTGCAGAAGCAAAGACTCAACAGACCCGCCCGAGTCGCAAGCATGATCCTATGACAGTGCTTCAACACCTAAGCCTTTCTCATTATCTTCAAAACTCCATTTTCCCGCTTCTCAATTATCTCTATCTGCGATACGATCTCCAGTGAACTTCGATTGGACGCTTGCCAAATGGTTGGTGCCCTGGAGAAATGTTTGAAGCAGAACTAACGATAACCAACAGGTTCGAGCGGTGACGGAGGACGACACAGGCATTAGGGTGCTATGGGAACCAAGGCAGGATGAAGCAGAAGGAGATGGCCAAATCATTGAGTAAGTCGTATCTAAACATTTTGCCGCGATTGGTGCCACAAAAGCGAGTCTGATTTAGAAACAGCATCGTTGCCATCCATGGGATCGGAGCACATCCGGACGACACCTGGTGCAAGCTTCGCAGAGCCGACCTCGACGTAACCAGACCTGAGAACTATGTCAACTGGCTGAAGGATCCAGATATGCTTCCTTCAAGAATACCAAATGCACGAATCATGCGCTATGGATACCAGTCCGCCTGGCACGAAGCAGAGGTCACGGAGCAAGGCACATCGCTAGTTGCACCACGAGTCATAAAAACGAAAACATCGCAAGTTGCGCAGCGATTCCTGCAGGCACTTGTTCGGGTGAGAAAAGTTTCCGAGGTAGACGGCACACTTCTCTCGTTGTTGATGACAGCACTAAGACAGCTTTCTAGAGATGTCGAAAGCGACCACTTATCATCATTGCCCATTGTTTTGGTGGACTAGTCGTGTTGAAGGTCAGAAATGCCGGATCACTGTTTGAGCACTTATTCATATGTGGGCTAGATGACTGATCGAGGATAACAGGCAATTCTTGATGCCCGCGACAACCCCGACAAGTGGCCTCACATTTTTCCATCCATCACTGGCTTGATCTTCTTAGGCACACCGTTTCGCGGTGCAGAAGGCATCAGCCAGAGCGAGATGCTGCAAGCCGCATTGAGCAAGTACGACCAAGGTCAGGTACAACCTGAGGTTTTGAAAATCCTTGATCCAGGCAACGAGCTGCTTCACGTTTTGGTGGACAAGTTTGGAGAGATCAGGTCAAAGCCGAACAAAGCACATGTCGCATGCTTCTACGAGACAAAGCCTTGTGACATTGGAAGGATTATAGGTCAAGCAAGGAAAAATGTAAGCATCGAGCCAGTCAGGAATTCATTTCAGAAGAGCTATAGCTAATACGTTGGGAGGCATTCATGGTTAGCGAGAGCTCAGGCTGCCTCGACGTGAGCGACAACACGGAGAAATGGCCTCTCGAGCGTGATCATTTCGGGATGAACAAGTTTAGAAGCCTCAACGAAGAAGATTTTCAGATCGTGTGCGAGGTTTTGGAGAAAATGGTTGAGTCAGCAGCTGGCTTGTTGCTGGCTCGCTCCAAGGGTATGTAAACCTCGATGCTTAAGTGTTTACTCAGCCAATGGAGAAAGTATTGACGTTTGTCTTCCAGATCCAGGCAAATATCATGTACGATACTCTTACAATGACACTGTCCACTGACCATCCAATAGAAGACGAGGAGAGGGTGTTCAATGGCGTGAAAGCGTTAGTTGATGCCACTACGGACCCACTCGAAGGACAAAGTGAGACGCTCGCAAACAGTATTCAAAGAAGCATGTCAGAGGTCATCGGACTCGCATTCCGCCGGGCCGAGATCACAGAGGCTATCAGAGACGTCCAGCGTGGCCCTCAAGTTTCTCGCCATCACCAAAAAGGTGACATAGAAAGGATCACAGCCATGATCAAGATCAACACCTCTGTTCAGATCAACGAAAGGAGTCAGTGTCACATGTTATCTTTTTTCTTCTTTTTCTTCTTTTTTATTTTTGGAACCTCCGCTAACCGTTTGCGACACAGCCCAGCATCGCATCGCCACAAAAGGTTTAGGCCCCCTGATCACTGAAACCTGCAAAGACAGCTCGAGTATTGCTAATGGCACATTCGAGATGAGAACCGTAAAGCGCAAAATTGCCAATAGCAAGTATGTCTCTTTAGAGTCTGTGATAACCTTTGCTGCCAGCCGAACTCAGTACAAAGAATTTTTGCTGTCGATGCATCTTCTGCAATTATTCGGTAATCAGGGCACAAGAGTCATGCCGGCTACCATCATCATGCACGCAAAGCTACCATACAATGACAAGGTATTCGAAGCTATAGTACAAGGGGACTATCACACGTTCGTAGACTTGATCGAACATAAAAGAGCCAGAATCTGGGATTGCGATCCGGAGGGACGTAGTCTCCTAGTTGTGAGTCGCACGTTTGCCTTGCTGGTGATAATGAACCTGTTAATGACATGCTTAGTACGCCATTGTTTGTGGTCAGGCCGAGATTGTACGTTTCCTGACTGAACGAGGCATGGATGTGAATGGACATGGAAAGTGCCTTCCATATGAGCTTCTGTTCGAGAAGATTCCGACCGAGGAGAATGGATATTTGCCCAGGTCAATCCATACGATGTACGCCATAAGGTTGTCGGGTACTGATTGCGAGATAGCTTCGACATGTACACCCTTCTCACAAATGCCCTGTCTCATGCAGAAGAAGATCTGCACTCTTCTGGGGTACATACTCGTCTAAACGGCTTTATCGAGATACAGCGCTTGCTTCTCCAAGCAGGATTCGATTATGATAGAGACGAACCGGCAGGATATCGTCGCCTACTCGACTCTGCTATCATCGGCAGTACGTGTGTAAGTTGGCTTCAGCACATGATTGTGGAATAATCATTGATACTGCTGCAGGTCACATTGAGAGACTTTCTAGATGGAAGCCAATATCCCATATTCTTGAGCCAAGAACATTTTGCGATTTGTGCTAAATATTCGTTTCGAGACACCTGGGCAAAATTACGTCTGCTCTACTCACGAAGAGCTTTGCACGAATTTACGTGCGACTTGAGAAGTCACATCTTCAAGTGCACGCTCACACAGTTTTATTTCGCCGTTGATCCTTCGGACATCTCGCGGACGCTTGATATGCTGCTTGAGCGCAAGGTCAAAGAAGATGCGTTGCATCATGCACAAGTCAATCTCGATTTCGATGACCGAGTCCAGCTCTATACCACTGATTTCATTGGAGCGGAGACACACCTGAGTCGGCTTCTCGAAGATGTTGCAGAGCTCGAAAGTGATACGAGGGGGCGTGATCTCATCTATTGCGCGGTCAGACGAGCACTGCTACGCGACGATTGGTATAGAGACTGGATGATAAGATTTCCACAACAGCCGAGCATCTATTCCGAACGGTACACACCATTCCACCATCAGTTCTGGTTACGTCAAGAGTGTTCTGTCCCGTCGACTTGTCCTGCGTGTCCTTATGGAGGCGACGAGCACATCTTCTACGGCCGCGATAATGAAGATTGGAAAAAACGTTTCAGCATGGGCGAGTGGCCAGAGATGAGTCCTCAAGAAGAATGCATTGTAGCTCATGACGCCCTTGTCGAACGATTTCGTGGCGACTGCGAATGGTTGGGAACATTCATGTGGTCGCCGCAGGGCGAGATCCGTGTTCAATACGAGCAGTCGTCCGCCTGGTCTCCAAATGACTGCAATCTATGTTCACGTGAGATCGACCCGATCGAGAACAAAGTCAGGTCATCTCCATGCGAACCTCACTAGCAAGACATGCCTCCGGACAGTTCCAGTCAATATTCAAATGCAGCCGACTCGCTTACATCGTACTTATTCAGTGGACACTGCGCATCATCTGGGATGTTGAACTCTGGCGGAGCGAGCCGGATCAGGCCAGGATCTCGTTCGACATCCAATCATGGTCACATGAGAGATCGGATGAAGGGATGATGATCGAGAAGTTCATTGTCGAGGGTTTCTCGTCGATGATATGAGGAGCTGATGGTCGATGAGCTGAATGGCATTGCACATGTGTTGCGCTGTTGATTGGTAGATAGACCTCGCATAACCCCGTTTGAGATAGTAGAGCCTTTGTACGGATGCCTGTTCAGTCTCTTCATATACGTCCGTCGCAACCCTCTCGTGGCAACTTGACCAGACAGTATCAGTTATCTACAGGATTCCGAGCATCACCTGCATGAGACTCGTTTAGCCATTACTCGCAAACTGATGGGCTTGTTTTTGAACTCATTCACAAACGTATGACGTCCAATAATCGACATCACCTTGCACATACACTGCTGTCCTCGGCCAAGCGCACAGCTTCCTACTCCTTGTCTCACCATCAGCTGGATCAGTAGTCAACACTTGTTCAGGCTTCTTTCCTCCCTCCACCCAATCCACCAATGCAGGAACAGTATGATACGTTGCAGGTACCTGAGGATAAAAGCTCGCAGCACCGCAATGACCACCTCCAGGCACCATAAACACATTATAGAAGTCCGAGATGTCGCTGCCAAAGAACGACTGCACGTCTTCGTAATGTTGGATTGGCCAGAATTGCGCGTTGAGTGGATCTGACCAGCCTTGGTAGACCAAGAGTTTGCCGCCTCTGTTGCGGAAAGCAGTCAGATTAGTGCTTATAGCGTCGATTTTGGCTCCTGCGTTTAAGTTGAGGGAGGTCACGTCGCTTGCCCAGTTGAAGGTGCTTGCGTTGTAAGTCAGGTTGTCGTAAACCAGGTTCTGAAGAATTGGGATGGAGAAAGCATCGGCGAGGTCACCTTCTTGGAGTATCCATTGGATTTCTGAGCCATGAGCGAAACCAGGATATAAAGCTTCTCCAGTTTGTGCGTTCTTGGGTCCTGCGTAGATGGCCTTTGCAGCGATTATATGATCAGCTGTGAGACAGGATATGCTACTGTTACTATGAGACACCGTGGTGGTGTTGCAAGCCAAAGAGTCAATGGAAAAGTCACAGTCCAGAGGGTTCTCGATGACTCCATCTCTGACACCATCATTTGCATCACAGGCTTCAAGCACTGCTTGACCGGTGAAGTTCAAAACCGCCTGCGAAAGATAGGAGGAGGTGTTTGCGATTGCATGTTGGGCGTTCCACAGGAACGAGAGCGCAAGATGCGAGTACCAATTCCCAGGGCATCCAGCAATAATCCCGTCAAACAGCTCTGGATGGTATTGCGCCAACGCAAATCCTTGCGCTCCTCCAGTTGAGCAACCAGTATAGTAACTATACTCAGCTGCTTTGTTATAGTAAGCTTTGATGATATCCTTGACAGATGGGACGAAGAGGGATATGGCATTGTGAATCCACGCTTGTACTTCGTCTGCATTGTGCAAGTAAGGTAAGTAAGTATCAGGTGCTCCAGAGCCCGCATTGTTGAGACTGGCAAGATGACCTGCATCACCAGCTGCAGACGCAAATCCAGAATTCAGTTGCTGCATTAGAGCTACTGTGTCCAATGTTCCAGCCATACCGCCGTTTCCAACAGCCATGAAACGGCCACTGTAGGACAATGCATCAGGCAGGTAGACTGAGAAGTGCAGAGATGAATTTTTGCCGTAGGAGATTTTACCATCAACTTCGCAGAACGCATACTTGTTGTAGATATTTTGAGCTCCGTTGGTGATGTTCACGCTGTGAGACTGGTGATGCGTTGTATTCGTGATTGTGGTGTTTTCTGGAAGAGAGAGATTACGAATGAATGTCACACAATCGTTGTTCTTGACCGTGAGCAACGCGTTGGAGGTCGAAAGTGCACAAAGAGCGATGAGGGTGGTACAGAACTTCATGTCGCCGGTTGGAGTTGCAAAGACCCAAGTTCTCCCGAGACATACCAGTAATTTTATACTGGACGATCATGAGGGGCTAAGCAGCTTGTGATCGACTTCAAACCGACGTCGCGACATCTCCACCCATGACTCTAGCTGTGATAGACTGTCTGCCGGCAATTCGAAGCCATGATAGCCGATAATTGCATTTTTTAATCTTGAGAGCAGAGAAAGATGCCACCTTGTTTGTCCGGTTGTGGAGTCTCCACATTGTGTCATCGGCGGCTGAAGTCAGAAGGCTTTCGGCGCCGACGCCCGATAGCATCTACCTCTTCCGGTATCTCGGCCGCCCGCCGATAATTCTTCGACTAAGAATGTAGCACTAACATCGTACCGGGCAAGCAGATGGTCGAGCTCGATGATGTTCGGAGTCATTGGGCCGCCGCTTGTGGGGATTGACTCGGCAAGTTCGATTAAAGATGTGGTCCTATCTTGCTGTTCTTGAGTTCAAAGAGAACAGTCACGCAGGCTAAGATCAAAGACAACATGCCTACAGAAAGGAATCTGAGGATCGCAAATTGTAGTGGAGCAACTGGAGATGCACCGCATGCCATGGCTCGTATGGTGAGGGAAGCCGATGTCGATGTCGTTACTGGTGACTGGTGAGTCCTATGCTTGCACAATAGCTATTCTTGCTAATTGGGGTCAAAGGCTGTCTGAGATGAACATAGCCTGGGAGTCGATCAAGAAGGCTGAAGACCCAGAACTTGGCTACGATGTGGGCTTTCTTAGGCAACTCACCGGATGCATCGATGATGTCGCGGAGAGGAGGATCAAAATCATCACGAATGCAGGCGCGATGAATGCCCCTGTGCTGACGCGTAAGGTTCAGGAGCTCTGTCAAAGCCGCGGCCATGATATGACAGTAGCCACAGTACTCGGGGATGACGTGAGCCATCTACTGAAGAAAAGCAAGTCTGGAGTCCGGATCCTCGACTTCCCTCACTTGGACCATGAGGAACAGCTTTTGGAGAATTGGGATCCCGAACTCAAGCCTACATGTGCTGCAGCATATATAGGTGCTTGGGGTATCGTTGCAGCGCTCAAAGAGGGTGCCGACATCATTATCTGTGGTCGTGTCACAGATGCCTCACCAGTCATTGGTGCTGCTGCTTGGTGGTATGGCTGGTCTGAGCAAGCTTATGATCAGCTGGCCGGAGCACTGATAGCAGGCCATCTCATAGAATGTGGCCCTTACGCCACAGGCGCAAACTTCTCCGGCTTCAAGCAATTTCTTCCGGGTCTTGTGGATTTGGCTTTCCCAGTAGCAGAAATTATGCCGTCTGGCTCCTGCTATATCACCAAACCAGACTCCATGAATGGAGTGGTCAATCGATTCAACATCACATCTCAGCTCCTGTATGAGCTACAGGGACAAATGTATCTCAATCCGGACGTAGTGGCAGATATTGCCAGTGTCCGAATTGAGAACAGAGGCCGCGAAAACCACGTCATGATATCAGGTTGTAAAGGTTTCCCACCGCCCCCTACCACAAAAGTCATGGTTGCAGCACCAGGAGGTTGGCAAGCAGAAACGACATACTACATCAATGGTCTTGACGTACAAGCAAAAGCACAAATGATGAAACAGCAATTGCAAAACATCTTTAGTGGGAGCCAATTCTCCAAATTCTCCGCTGAACTGTATGGCATGCAAGTAGACAACCCATCTTCACAACAAGCAGGCACCGTGATGTTGCGGGTATTCGCCCAAGCACGCAACAAGGAAGACATCGCAGCCGAGAAATTTCAGATACCACTGTATTCTCTACGCATGCAGAGTTACCCAGGCTATCACATGAACCTGGACTTCCGCACCATGGATCCAAAGCAATTCTATGAGATCTTCCCAGCAACAATCCCGCAAGCGGCCATCAATCATGAGGCCGTGGTAGCTGGAAAGAGAATTTCAATCGCTCCACCAAAGGAAACTCAGCATTATCCGGTCCAGAGACCTTCGTCAGAGACAGCAAGTCCTGTTGATCTCGCCATTTTTGGACCTACCGAGCGTAGGCCGCTTGGCAGCATCGTACACGCACGCTCTGGTGACAAGGCAAACAATTCGAATGTTGGCTTTTTCGTCCGCCACGCTGACGAGTATCCGTGGCTACAGTCTTTACTCACAATCGACAGATTGAAAGAGTTACTGCATGAAGACTATGCTGGAAACAGGATTGAGAGATGCGAGTTCCCTAATATACTTGCTGTGCACTTGTGAGTCAATGTCGGTGTATATCCGCTGTCAAAGAATGAGTACTGACAAGTCTTCTAGCCGCATCATGGACTTCCTCGATGGTGGTATTGCATCCAGCGCGCGTATCGATGGGTTGGGTAAGGGTGTGGGCGAGTATTTGCGCAGCAAGCATGTGGATGTTCCAACTATGTTTCTACAGAGAGGCACGATATAAGTCATGATATGGGAACAGCGGTAATGTAGCAGTAAATACCTTATGACTGCAGATTCTACAATCCACGGAGATCTTCAATATCCTGACATTTGATATGCAGGTTCGAGCAGATCGCTACCGGCTCCAAGATAACCCAGCCAATCTTGACTCAACTCCATGATCGGATCCTCGATCTGTTGTGTGTTGTAAAGCTGCTGCAAATCATCAAAGCAGTGCAAGAATTCCGTGTCTACAGCTAAAGGCGACAACGTGGTCGAGCTTCGTGGCGTTATCAACGTGTTGCCAAAGGTACCATTGCTGACATTGATAGGTTGTGGCATCAAAGACTGAGCCATATGTTGGGCTTGAGCAGTCTGGAGCTTTATTGCATCGCTCAACACAGCATCTGCCAGTCTGTCAAACACTTCATGACAATTCCTGAGTGCGTTCCAGCGTTCAGAAACAGCTACCAACACGTTTGAGCAGGCCCTGGTATCGTTGACTACTTCGATAGTCGTTGGATCTTTCTGTAACGACGATTCGGGTGGATTGCGCCAGCGTGAGCGAAAGTGACGGCCACAGGCGTAGACATATGAGAGGCCAGCGAGAAATACTGACTGCAGAGTGATCCAGCTGTAATTGATCTTGCGAGACTTATGTAGACTCGCATAGATGGTGATGCTCTGCTTTGCGGCGTCAAATATGTGTTGCAAAGACGTTGCATCGTGTGAGACGTCAGGTAAGAGTGGTGAAGGACGCCAGAGTATGAGCATAGCATTAGAGTACAACATGTTGTACCACTCCATCGACAAATGGCAGGAAGATGAAGTTTGGGAAGTCTGTTCTAGATGCAACTGTTCTACTTCTTGTTTCCATTTCTCGAGATCTGCACAAAGTTCTTGTCTTATCCGAAAGACATGTTGTTCTGAGACGTCCGAGCCCTTCTTTCGGTGGAGCGCGGACACGATTCGTCCGCAGAGTAGTCGGTAGGCAACGATGTGTTTGAAGACGAACGGCATGGTCTGTCTGTCAGGGCCTGGAGTCGATGATATGGTAGAGTCTTCTTCAGGACAAACATGATCATAATCATCATCCCTGATAGCAAATGGTCGACCAAGAATGAGCGAAGTGATTCTGTCCATGCAAAAGACACTCCAGAAAGATCTCCTTTTCGACTCTTGAATGAGGTAGCGCTTTGCTGCAGCATCCTCGTCTCCAGGTCCAGTCAATGGATATGCTGACTCTTTGTGAAGTCCCATCTCGAAGCACAACCGAGCGGCTATACCGACTAGCAGCCACATTGATCCGGAGTTGTCCTGTATAGAGCTACCGGTTCTGTACTGACAGAGTAGGAGGATAGCATGTAAAGACTGCAGTCCTCCAAGACGTAGGACATCGCCGATATTTGACATGGCACGAGCATGGTGGCTTTCAGCACTCGGCAGCTGTCTCCAGTCATACTTCGAGACCTGCGCGGTACTGATAGCAAACAGCATGTCGACTACGAAGAGTTCATAGCAAGTCAAACTGCCTAGTCCAGAGTTGTACAGGCAGTCTAGAATTCTATAGATTTCTGAGGGTATTAGGAAAGGGTAACAGAGGAAGTCATGATCGAGATACGCTTGTATCAGCTTCTGTGCTAATCTCTTGGAAGGTAGTTCTCGCGGATTGTCAGGGCGAATGTCTTCGGAAGTGTCTGGAGAGTCTTCTTTGTGTATTGTAGATGGTGGCGATGTGTGTCTTGAATATGGAACGTCGACGCTCGCTCTCACAAGATCTGCGAAGAGCACTCCGCTTGTAGATCCCAAGTATTGTCGTTCGCCAGCCGCACTAGTTGACAGTATGGAGACCTGTGCTGCGACATCGCTTCGTCTGCTAGTGCTATCGTTTGACATCGGATGCTGAGGTATGGTTCTTAGAGTATCTCCATTGCTCCCTTGTTGCTCGATCGACCTAATTCTGGCCAGCTCAGCTGCCAAAGCTCTATTTCGATTCTCGGCTTGAGCAAGACGCCTCTCCAGCCGGTTGACGACGTCCGGTCGGATCGCCCTATCTCTAGTCCGGTTAGTGTAGTGACATTGTGTCCCGCTCTTGCTACATGATGTACAAGGCTGAAGTCGGTCGCACTTGCTCTTTCGGTGATAACACCGATCGCAGTTGGCGGGTTGCATGGTGGATGAGTAGGAAAGCGGTCGCCGGGGCCGATGAGACAGATATGGGGAGGGGTCGGCCTCCCCAGCCGAAGGATTGCTCTACCCCTCCTGTGATGTGGGGTCGGGAGGCGCTCAATCTGGTCTGATCTGCATCTTGCAGGAGCGGTAATTGGGGCCGGCGGCCGAAATCGTGTTCCTTCACCATCTTCGCTTTCTCTCTGTTTTCCAGTATCTCTGGCTAACACGGCATCGGTCTACTTTATCTGACCATCTTCCCCAGGTTTACCCCAGACCATCTCTCTCATTCTTTACTTATCACGGTGGCCAACATGAACGAGAAAGATATCGGGCCAGAGTTCGTCAATGATATCGAGTCCGATAGCTCACGACAAGCCTATACCGGAGGAGGTTCCACCGAGGACAAGAGACTTGTTCGGAAACAAGACCTGAGAATTCTACCTATCTCTTGCGGCATATACCTTTTGTGCTATCTTGACCGATCAAACATCGGAAATGCCAAGGTCTTGAATGCTTCGACTCACAATGACTTGCTTTCAGAGACCCATATGACGGCCTATCAGTATACTATTGCCTTGATGGTGTTTCTCATCGCCTATATGGTCTTTGAAGTGCCGTCGAATTACTTCCTCAAACGCCTGAGCCCAAGCAAATGGATCGCTTTCTTGATGTTGTCCTGGTCAGTCATGACCATGAGCTTGGGTGGTGTCCATAACTACGCTGGAGTAACTGCTCTAAGATTCCTTCTCGGAGTGTTTGAGGCTGGGCTGTTCCCTGGGCTTGTCTACTACCTTAGTAAGTGGTTGATGCAATGCACAATCAAGATCTTCAGCCTCTGACCTTCACATTCAGCATTCTGGTATCGTACGGACGAGCGTAGTATTCGAGTTGCCTTCATCCTAGCATCAGCGACTCTGGCAGGAGCCTTTGGAGGAGCCATTGCCTATGGTGTGGGTCACATGAACGGCACCGGCGGGCTTTCAGCCTTCCGTTGGCTGTTCATCCTCGAAGGTTTACCGTCCCTACTGTCGGCGCCCCTGGTGTGGTTCTTCTTGCCAGACTACCCTGAAACTGTCAAATGGCTTTCGCCCGAGGAGAAAGCTCTTGCGGCAGAGAGGCTCAAGTTCGAGGGCTCGCATGGCGACAGCAAGAGCATGACCTGGCCAGACGCCAAAGCCACTCTTACAGATTGGAGACTCTACGCTCACTATGCCATCTATTTCGGCATTTCGACCCCCTTCTCAAGTTTGTCACTCTTCACTCCTACCATCACTGCTGGGTTGGGCTTCAAGGACCTTACTGCACAGCTCATGACTGTGCCACCTTATGCGGTCGCATATGTTGTAACCCTTTTAGTGTCATGGTCTGCTGACCATTTCGACGCGTGAGTTGAGAGGCGCTGTCCTACCAGAAAGCAAAGGCTAACACATATCAGACGCGCGTTGCACTCAGCTATCTTTGCGACAATTGGAGCGATCGGATTTCTGGCCTCGGCTGTACTTCCTCCTGATGCATACAACGCTCGCTATGGCTGTTTGATTGTCGCTGCCGCCGGTTCTTTCTCTTGCATCCCACCTCTGCTGGGCTGGCTGTCATCTAACTTGCACAGTACAGCTGCAGCAGGCCTGGCTATCGCTTTGAACATCTCCTTTGGAGCACCAGGCCAGATCACCGGAGTCTGGATCTATAAGGCTGATGAGAAGAAAAAGGGCTACCCAACAGGGCATTGGGTCAACGCTGGTTTGTTGTTCTTTGTAGCTGTGGGTTGCATTTCATTGTTGTTCTTCTATAAGTTCAAGAACAGAAAAATGAGAAGGGAAGGTGCCGAAAGACTGTTCAGGTATTGAGCAACGAGCCGTTTTTTTTTCATGCTGGTATAAGTACCATAAAGTATTCAACGAATCACCGTACCGGTCCAGAGTTGGAGTATCCACAATCAATCCTGAGGCAAATGACCTTCGTAGTGGTGACAGGCTCATGCGTTCGATCCAGTACGCATGAACAAGTTCGGGGGTAGCTTGCGATTCTGAAACTCCGGGTCGACGACGTAGTTGACCTCTTCCACGGGCTTGAAGCCTAGTCTCTTATACACAAATCTTCCCATAGCAGAGCCTTCGGTCGTCGATTCCAGCCCACCTCTATTGCGGGCTTCCCTCAATCCCCATTCAACCAGCTTGTTAGCAATTCCTCTTCTCTGGAAATCTGGATCCACGACGCAGAGGTCCAGGCTGAATGTTGCAGGTGACGAAGTAGTTGCCTTTTCTTCCAGTGTCCTCACGCGCTGACTAACGAAAGATGCGAAGCCTTGTCGGAGAAACCTCTGCTCTGTTTCATCACCAGGATAAAGTTCATTGAGGTCTATCGCCGTGCTGACATCAGTCGATGGCTTGTCGCCCATGCCATCGATCATAGAAAGCTGTGCCCAGATAGCTATACCAGCCATCACACGCTTTGTCGGATCTTGCGGGTCAGGTACGGTGGCTTTGAGATGCACTGTATTTGGCTGGCCAGATTTGTTTACTGTGATTGTTTGCCAGCGCTTGATCATGCGACCCGCCCCTGCAGCTGCGCCTTCAGGCGTATCCCAGCCAGGGTTCATGGCCTTCCAGAAAAGATCGTTGGTCTGTTTGCCAAAGCATCTTGAGATTATGGCGAAGGCCGTCTTGAAGTCTTGTTCATTATCGATGATCTCGATGACAATATCTGAAGGCTTCAATAATTTCTGCTCGGCCATTGTGATGGTTCACTTTGTTATCCAGAATTTTGTGGTCGAGGAAGGAATGAGGTTGTCAGCCAGCATCGTGACTTGAGGTTGGAAGGTGGGGCTGGGCGATGTTGCCAGATCTCACGCTTGGAACTTGGCGTCTTCCATCTGATAGCGACAACGACCTCTCGACTCGGCATTGTCTGGCCAAGATAAGCGCCGGAAGAAGACACTGAGTTGACGAGGACTGGGCGAATGATCTGAAGAGATGAATCACCCGACGTTGCTGCACAAGTCAGATTTGCAGCATGCCTACGGCCGCGACGTCGAAATTGTTGAGTCGCAAAATCGATTCTCCCACAAGTGGACGCTTCACTGCAAAACTCGTTGTCACCACAGACCTGTTTCCTATAATTACACGCGTATCTCTCTTGGCAAGTGACAGAATCGCCTGCACCACCACGCAACGAGTATAGTGGTTGCCTTCGCCAAGCATGTTGGAGTCAGGCCGAAGCTTTAGAACAACAGATGAGGTATGTTCCTCTTCGATCGCTACAGTATGGACTTTGATTAGACAACATTTGCGCCACTTCGCAACAGCTCAGTAAGTCTTCTTCAACGGTGGGTGATATCATACAGGACAACACCCTAAGGACATTCCATGGATAGTCACAGGGGTAAGCATTTCCCAATCGGTTCTACGTCGACGATTGAGGCTGTGTCACTGCAGAGAGCGGATAAGGTCGACACATCTGTAGAAGCTGCCTTTCAGTTGTGCCCTCAAAATGCCAAGGCAAGTCTATATCATCAGTTGAAACAGGCCCGTCGTCTCTATGAAGATCCCGCGTCAGCAGTTTGTAAATTGGCAAGATGTGATTCGTTGAGGAAGAAATTCCACCCGCCTGTTCTACGCAAAGGGCTCCCAGCGTTAAAGTCCCTGCCCTTGGTCTCCTTGTTGTCTGTAGCGCTAAGACTCCCACCGCTGCATCGTGATGCGCAGCTGCCGAGAGTTGCTTGCGCAGCGCCTGTATCAAGCAAGAACTCATACATGCAAGTAAGTGAAGCAGGTATAAAGTGTGCTCACTCTTCTCTGCACTTTGTTCTTCCTTCAACATCAAATCTCTTGTATGTCACCTTCTGCTTTCATTATGGTCTCCCTCAAAACTATCGTTGCTTCGTTGGCTTTGTCTAGCGTTGCTGCTGCTCATCCTGGTCATGACCCACGCGAAGAGGCTCTCGAACGTCGTTCGTACTACGACTCAGTCCCTCCAACCAAGAGATCTCTGAGCCACTGTGAGGCAAAGATCAAGGCTCGTGGTCTGGAGCAGAGATCGCTCGCCCGCCGCGAGGCTCTAGCCACTAACGCCAGACAGAAGCGTGGTCTGGGTGAGGCATTCCTGGACGACGAAAAGTTGCTTCTTGCAGCTAACCAGCGAGCAGAGAAACGCGATGCCGCTTCTGTCCTCAACACTACTCATCTATCCAACGACACCAGCATCAATATGGATGTCACTGAGCAGTACCTCTTCGGCAATGGCTCTTGTATCCTTGTGCCGGAAGTGACTCAAGGCCCTTACTACGTCGAGGGCGAGTATATCCGCAAGAACATTACCGAGAATGAAGAGGGTGTTCCTTTGACCATCGATATTCAAGTCATTGATGTTAATACCTGCGAACCTGTTCCAGATGTCTACATAGACTACTGGCACTGCAATGCCACTGGTGTATACTCTGGGATTGTCGCCAGCGGTAACGGAGACTCTTCCGACTCTGTAAACGTCAACACCACTTTCCTTCGCGGTATTGCAGAGACCGATACCGAAGGTGTTGCCACTTTCGAATCCATTGTTCCTGGCCATTACACAAGGTATGCAATCCCTCTCCCTTCTAAATAAGAGGAGAAATCGCTGACATTGACTGCTTCCAGCCGTGCCAACCACGTCCACATCATCACCCACACAAACACCACCTTATACGTCAACGGCACAATGTCAGCAGGCTCCATCCAACACGTAGGCCAACTCTTCTTCGACATGTCCCTACTCAAACAAGTAGAAGCCACATATCCCTACAACACAAACACCCAAGACTGGACAACCAACGCCGAAGACTCCATCCTATCCGAGGAAACAGCTACCGACGGCGTTGACCCTGTGGTAGAGTATATCCTGCTTGGCGATGATATCAGTGATGGCGTTTTGGCTTGGATTTCTATGGGAGTGGATATGACTAATAACCAGACTGTTAGTCCGGCGGCAAATTATTATCGTACTGGTGGTGTGATGGAAGAGTCTTCTGGAGGTGTGGGCGGTGGAATGGGTGGTGGTGCTGGAAATGGCACTTCCAATGGTACTGCGGGTGCCCCTCCTTCGTAAATTTGTCCTTAAGTATGTATGGCGTACCAGTCGGAGTTGAAAGGAAACTCTTCTGGTATCGGCATGTTACTATCTAGTTCAAAAAGTATTGAGCTGAAGAGTTGAAAACAGCAAAATTGATGAAATGACAAAAGACAATCAGAGGAAGGTTTCGTTCTGACGGATCACGCTGATGTGATTGTGAAGCTGTCGCGGCTGTGTCAAAGCAAAAGATGTCCTGAAAGTTAGTAAACACGCATATCGTGCATGCGGTTTGACTTAACAAGCGCAGTGAAACATTTGGCACTTTGTTATACTTGACAGCCAGAACGAGAAGAGGATGACAAAAATTGTTCGCTCAAGTATATACAAGATGCTCATACAGACAACAACCGTACAAGCCACAAATTCCATAATGGAAATTCAAGTTTACCTGTTCACCTCAATCTTCTTGATCAGCTCTCCACCCAACCTTGCAGCCTCAGCCAGAACACCAGTCTTGTTGAGCTCAGCAATAACCTCTTCTCCCTTCTTGACCGGTACCGTCGAGTAGGCAAGATTGACCTTCCAAGCTCTAGCCGCGGTGACAGGACTCCACAGACCAGCAATGGTAGTGCTGGCAGCTCCGCCATAGAACAGTGCCAATGACTGACCATATACACTCTGCAATTCATGGAAGAAAGCATCTGTGGGTGCGTAGTCCACGAGTTCTGCATTCGTCTCTTCGGCAATAGCAAGGTTTTTGTATTTTCCGCTGGCTGCTTTAGATTTGGTTGTAGTGTAAGCGGGATTGAGGTGGATGACAAAGTCGTAGTCGCCAAGAGGAGAAACGAAGAGAGTTTCAATGTCTAGTGATAGCGACTTGGCTTCGACTTCGGCGGTTGCGGCTTTGGCTAGGGCGGTCATGCGGCCGCAGACGACCTTCGCGGGTGTACCGTCTGTCCAGGTTGTGCCTTCAAGGTCGTTGCTGCTAGCCACGAAGAGAACGACACGGTTGAGTGCGGGATCCAGCTTGCGCCATGCTTCGAAGCGTGTCGTTGCTGCTGCCACATTATCGGCATCCAGGTCACCACCAAGGTCTACTATCAAGGGATCGGTGCGCCAGTCGAAGCGTGCAAGGAACGAGAGAGTGCGCAAGAAGGCAGCTTGTGTAGATGAGGGGGTGTTATAGGGCCATGGGCGAGTAAATGTGTGAATGGCAAACAGTTCAATGACTTCTTCAGGGAAGTGGTTGCTCAGCAGGTGATCGGAGAACCACTTTTTCAACAATCGAACAGTCGGCGAGAGCACGGGATATCTGGTGCAGAGCTTTTGCAGAGCTTGAGTATGCGCCGGCGACTTGATGAAGACACGCTTGTAAGTGGCGAGAGCAACAGCAGCAGCTTCCTTTTCGCTAGGTGCAGCGGATTGTGACTTCAAGATGCGTTCTACCAGAGTCTGTTCCCTGTCGTGATGGATGCGGACACGGAATGAGAAACCAGTAGGATAAATGACGTCCAGGAAAGCTTGGTTAAGAATATCCTCGCCTTCATTCTCTAAGCCAATACGAGAGGTGACTCCCTCTTGTGTCGACTCGAAAAGCTCACCAATCTTAAGCAAGAATGCAATCTTGGTACGTTGAATTGCGACAAGATCGTCTGGCCAACGACCAGATCCTTCGAATTGCAGAACGACATCAGCAGGACGCTTCATCTGCTGTTGAGATGACATAGGAGGTTCGACAGAAGAGTAGCGAAGTTGCGAGTCGGCAGCCAAGATAGAACGAATTGTGAGAGGCAGGTCTTCCATGCCTCGAATGTCACTTTCCAAAGTCTTGAAAGCTTCCATCAAAGGCTGGAATGCGGCCAGACCGTTGCTCTGCTTGATGAGCTTAGCACATTCGTCGCCAGAGAAAACAGCACTTGCAGCTGCATCTTGTCCAAAGTGACGGTAGAGCAAGAAAGTCAAAATCTGCTGGATAATTGACATGCCGCTGTTGGTAGCCCACACCAAACTCTCCAAGATGCTTCCGTCTCTGAATCTGCGCAGTTCGGCCTTCTCACCCCAGAACTTGCGGAAAGCGGCAGCCTCCTTCTTCTGTTCGGCAGCAGGTCCATGATCAACAGCACGAGATGCGTTGGCAGAGTCAAGATTGACAGCAATCAGCACCTCGCCCTTGCGCTCCATGTTAGGTCTAGCAGATCCCAGTGCCCAAGACTCATGATCAGGAGACTGTATCACAACCTGAGTTGCGCGATCACCTAAACCTTGACTGAAGACAGCGAACATCTTGGCATATCTCTGAAGAACGTGTTGATCTTCTGAAACATCAGAAGTGAAAGCAGAGCAAGGCACGCGGACGGCTAGATCGTATCTCCTGAGAATGTTGTCGGAACGGAGGATGAAGGCAGAGTCGAATTGGTCGAAGAGATTGTCGCCTAGCATTTTGAGGGTTGTACGTGCCTCGGCACGGAGGTGTTGGTAAGACCAGGAAGTCATCTTGTACAAGATGTTCTGTCCACGAGGGCCATCGTAAAAGATCGGTTGACCGTCCTGAGATGTGAGACTAATGCCAGCAGCGTCAAGCAAAGCAGGTTCCTTAGCCAGGTCTTTGACAGCGATGTACTGAAGAGTGGCTTTGAAGAGCTGGTAACTACTGTAGCCACTTGACAGGACGGGCTTTCCTGAGCCGGCGCCAGTTCTGAGCAGATTTGCCATTGTCGCAGCCCATTCAAAGTTGCCGAAACCTCCCTTGTTCGTTTCGGAAGCAAGGCCACGCTGTCTCAGCCAGACACGACCAAGCATGCAAGCATCTGTGTATCCTTCACAAGCAGTAGAAGAAGCATGTAGCAACTTCAGGTACGAGGTGATGTGGCTGTCAGCTTGGACCGAGGCATTGTAGAATGGTGTAACGGGCAGATCCTGGATTTGCTCATCGTCGCCTGATTGAGCGGGACGGACACAGTTTTTGTTTGGCAGAAGTTTGTTGTCGGCAAAGGTGCCTTCTGGAATGCCAGGAATGATGTTGATTCGCCAGTTGTTCTCAGAACTCGAGTCCTTCGCCTGCACCAGCAAGATAGGATGCAGAGGGTTGTTGCGGAAGTTGACGAATTGGAAAGTGAGCTGTTTGAGGGATGACTGGAGGCCAGCAGCGATGCAAGCCAAGTAGTAGGCACGCTTGTAGAAGTAACGATGATTCAGGTAATCTTTCTCCTGGAAAAGCGACTTGGGCATTGTGACCAGCATGTCGATGGACAGAGGAGCCTGACGATCGCGAAGGGACAGCTTGAGAGGGAAACTACCAACGACATTGATGTTCTGAGGCTTCTCGTAGGCCAGCTTGTACTTGACGTCGTGAGCAGGACGAGGCTCGGGGAAGGGAATGGCGATCTTTGATTTTTTGATCATGTCGCGCTCGGCTTGGAGCAGGGGGAGGGCGTCTCTGGTAGGGATGGCGTCGATTTGCTTCTTGATCTTGTGCAAAGCGTCTGCAGCGGTGGCTTCTCTCTTGCCCTGTCTCGGACGGATGTTGGACAGCATCTGATCAACCTGCAGCTTGAACATGTTGCTCTTGAAGGTTCCTCCAGTGTAGGCGGCGCTGCTTGCCTCTAGCGAAGAAGCCTGCGACTTGTTGCTCTTGGGTTTTGGCTTGTTGTCCTTGGCCTTGTTCACCTTCTCTTGCAGCTCTTCCTCCTCTTCGCTTTCCTCGACGTCTTGATCGTCCATGTCGTCTGCGCCAATTTCTGCGTCTTCCATGTCGTCGTCCTGGCTCATGTCGTCTTCCTCAATATCGTCGACCTGACTTCCGGAGGCGATGGAAACGTCGTCATCTTCGACCGGCGAAGGCGAGTGGCTGATCTTTCTTCGCTTGCTCGAGGGGACTGCCATGTTGAGTAGTCGCAAAAAAGTGTATTCAGCACAAAAGCTGTCGCAGCTTCCCTTGTTGCGGCGCAAAGTCCCGCTTGGCGTTGGACTTTTTTTCGTCAAGGAAGTTGCTCGGCGGATTTAAGATAAGAAAGTCGCGGCGATAAGAACTCAAGGCAAGCGCATTCGACATGCCGACAGCGGCGTGGGGCGTACAAGGGCCGGGCAAGAGTCATTTCACCTTGTGCAATGCCACTTTCTGTTTGTGTTGCTATTTGCTGACCTCTCCTTCCTAAACTTCCCTGACCTTTTTAAGTAGTCATGCCTGTCCCTCTGGCATTCAATGACAATGTCGGCGAGACAATTCCCGCCGACACTCCCCACGTACACAATCCCATCCTCGAAGCACGTACATAGCAACGGCTAACTTTCCATACAGGCAGTCAGTGTGTCACTACCAACATGGGCCGCCAACGTCGGCTACGAAGAAGGCCAAAAATGGGTCATGGACAAGATGAAGTGTGGCTATCCTCGCTTCTTCATTCACAAGAGCATTGAACGTCTCGCCACCGAAATCGTCAAGCGCCACGGCAATCCCTCACAAAAGGCCATGCTATTCCCTACTCACAAGGTCGCCAACCGTCTGCTTGAATTCATGCACCGCATCGCTCCCGAGTCGCAAGGTACTGCCCGAATCATCGACTTCGTACCCAACCCCAAGACCGAGACCCACGACGGATCGCAACACGTCCTGCCCCGCTTGTCCGCCGTATTGTATCCAGCCGACCTCTGGCCTGTCGCGAAACAAGTCTGGCAACACTCTGGGGATGGTGTTTCTAGCAGAAGAGCTGAGTTCGTTGAGAAGCATCTTCTTGATGGTACAATGGTCGACAAGGCTTCCATATACGACAAGCCGCGAAAGGGCCCTCGTAGATACCAGCGCCAGATGTCAATCGACACTCCTCACCAGTCTCCAACCTCAGAAAAGGATGACAAAGATAGCACTGATCCATTCGCCTTTGTCGAAGAAAGGTTTGGTCGCAATCTGAATGTTCAATTCGCACAACAAGCAAAGCTCGCCATCCGTCGACGTATTGCTGGTTCTTTGACTTCAGATGCCGACTTGAAGGAAGCCTTGAAGCACCCAGAAGATGTCGAACGTAGTCGAAGTGCTGAAGGCTTCTCCGTCGATGACGTCTTCCTCTACCCTACCGGCATGAGTTCCATCTTCAACACACACCGCAGCATGATGGCCATCCGTCCCAAAAACAAGAGTGTCAGTTACGGCTTCCCATACGTCGACACTCTGAAGATTCTGGAGAAGTGGGGTCCTGGTGCTCTTTTCTATGGTAATGGTTCACAGGAAGATTTGGATGACTTGGAAAAGCGTCTTGAGTCTGGAGAGCGCTTCCTCGGCTTCTTCTGCGAGTTCCCCAGCAATCCTCTCCTGAAGTGCCCTGATCTACAACGTATTCGTCAACTGGCCGACAAATACGACTTTGCCGTTGTCATTGACGAGACAATTGGAAACTTCCTGAATGTTCACGTTTTGCCATATGCGGACGTGGTAGTGAGCAGTTTGACCAAGGTCTTTTCCGGTGACAGCAATGTCATGGGGGGATCGGCCATCTTGAATCCTGCAGGTCGTTACTACGATGCGCTAAAGAAGTACATGGCTCAGGACTACGAGGACAACTTCTTCGAGGAAGATGCTATGTTCCTGGAGCGCAACAGCAGAGATTTCGTGTCTCGTATTGCTCGAATCAACACCAATGCCGAAACCATCTGTGACGTCTTGATGCAGCACCCTCGTATCAAGCAAGTAAATTACCCAAAACATTCACCATCAAGGAAGTACTACGATGCTTGTAGGCTTCCCAATGGTGGTTATGGAGGTCTCTTGTCCGCCACCTTCTATTCCATGGACGACGCTATGGTCTTTTATGACAATCTCAATACAGCAAAAGGTCCCTCGCTGGGAACGAACTTTACATTGAGGTAAGCTTTTTCTCTTCATACTTGACTTTCTGTCTTTACTGACTCGAACTCAACAGTTCTCCCTACGCACTGCTGGCACATTATACCGAGCTTGACTGGGCTGCACAGTTCGGTGTAGAAGCAAACCTTGTGCGCTTCAGTGTTGGACTTGAAGAGACTGAGGCTCTGAAGAAGATCTTCCAGACTGCACTCGATGCCATGCCCCAAACCGAGACGAACGGCAATGGCAATGCAGCATAGACATCAAGTCACTGTATCAATGTGGAGGACGATCACGAATTGATTTATCAGCAAAGCATATATCTGAGAAGGATCATTATCTATTGTACATATGTAGCGAGCAAAAAGCATTAACGTTGGCATGAACACAAACACGAGACTATGGCACTCAACAGCAGATGGACAGCTTCGCACGTGAGACCCGAAACACCGGAACCAGGGGTCTTTCGGTCTCGCTTACCACGACGATAACACCGATTGGACGATCTCAGACAATTGTCACACAAACACGATCGATGTCAGATACGATCAAGATGCAGCCGAGATACGACACAATACACGCGACCAAGACAGACGTGGCGCTCGATAAAAGGCGAGAAGACATGCAAGCAGCCACGGTTGTAGCCATAAGCGCAGCAAGCCACAAGGATGGGAATCAGTTGAACACCGCCAGTGGCGTGCGCATCTTTGTGCATGGACACGATGCAGGGCAGCTTGATTGGACTCATGCAGTTGACACATCTTTGTGGTATATTCATGCAGTGCATAGCCGATGGCTCAGTGCACCGGCGCTCTACGCACGCTTGCCGCCAACGGCCTGTCTGCACGTTACAGAGTCTCAACAGAATGAAACGCTACTCGAGTACGAGCCTGACTGCCTACGGGAAGTGATTTAGTTATAGACTGAGTGATTGGTTTGCCACGAAACGTAATTCAATATAAATGTATACGGACAGATACTTGAAGTAGATTGTCAGACAAGGCTCTAGCGAAATCTGGCAGCTGCTCGATCTGAGATCTTGCATGATAGATTGGGGAAAAGTGAGATGGCGGATCGCAGCAGGGCTTGCATGGTTTGCAGCAAGAAGCCATAGTCCTTGTCTGCTCGACAGTATTGTCTTCTTTTCTTTTTGTTCTCATACCTCTCACAAGCTCTTGACTCTCTATTCAGCGCCTGACGTCTCCAGACTGATTAACCTTTACACTCGTCAACTTGTTTCCGAGAAGACAGTGTGGTCGAAGCGTTTCATTTCTAAGATCCGAGCGGGTCCCCCGCAAGATCCAGTCATCGGGCGAATCGGGAATTTTTTTCGATCGGGGAGAGAAAAAAAGAAGATTCCACAAAAAAAAAACAGTCGCCCGGCTCGGGAAAGTTTGCAACAAAGCAGTTTCAAGTCTTTTGACATTTTCGTCAGCGTCATCGCATATACCGCTTATCCTTCTTGCTATACATCTGTCCCGTTTATACATCTTTTGTCCCGCCGCACATCACCGTATCGCTCGCCTCCCACGCACACGACCATCTTGCTACACCGTCGACCATCACTGTGCAGCCAAGATGCCTCGCGAGTTGAAGAAGAGAGGCCGTAGAGGCGAGGAGAAGAAGAGAAAGCTGGAAGAAGAGGAAGAAGCACATCAAGAATTTGCGCAACCGAAAAGACAAAGAACAGAGGATGGAGTCGATGCAGCAGCCGAACAACAGGACTTTGTTGGACTTGGTCAGGACGGCGCATACACCAATGGCGACTACCAGGATGGAGAAGGTCACGGACCGCCTGTTGAACAGGTTTTCTTTGGTATGCTGGACGAGGAAGAGCAGGAATACTTCAAGCGCGCCGACGAGATGCTCGAGATGAACAATTTTGGCGATGCAGAGGAGAGGTCGCTGTTCCTGGCCAACGTATACCGTGAAGCCAATGGCAAGGAGCTCAAGATTGCCAACAGTCAATCATGCTCGAGGTTGATGGAGAGGCTGATACAACTGTCGACACCGGCTCAGCTCAAGACGCTGTTCCAGAAGTTCAGCGGCAAGTGAGTTGCTTCTCTTCTACCCTTGCCCTTTACTATACTAAACAACCTTACAGCTTCATGCACCTATTCCAACACCGCTTTGCTTCACATTGTTGCGAGAAGCTCTTCATCCAAGCCGCACCCGTCGTCACCGAAGAACTTCTTCACCCTCCCAAGCCCGAAGACCAGACAACTGCAAACGACGATGTCTACGTCAGCATGGAAAACCTCTTTTTGTTCACGCTCGGAGAAATGGAAGGCAACGTTGGTTTCCTCATGACCGATCGCTTTGCCTCGCACACCCTGCGCGTCCTGCTCCTTGTTTTGGCCGGCGAGCCGCTTTCTGACTCGACCAACAAGTCTTTGATGCAAAGCAAGAGGAAGGAACATGTCACAGTCAACGGCAGCAGTAATGACAATGAAGATGCTACTCTCAAGGACAAGGAAGACCGCCGCCCTGTTCCAAAGTCCTTCACCGAGGCACTCGAGAAGCTCATGACGGCCAGTGTATCAGGACTAGACACAACTAGCCTTCGCGCACTCGCCACACATCAACTCGGCAACCCTGCCTTACAACTTTTGATCAGACTCGAGCTCACTCAATTCGGCAAGTCAAAAGCAAAGGACGAGAATTCTATCTTCCGCACCCTCCTTCCGGATGACCCTATCACTCCAGAGTGTGACAGCGCTTCTTTCATCAATGGTCTTCTCTTCGATCCCATCGGTTCTCACCTGATCGAGTGCATCATCGAACATGCACCCGGAAAGATGTTCAAGAGTCTGTACAGAGGTTTGCTGAAGGACCGCATGGCATCGCTCGCCCGTAACGAGATTGCTTGCTACGTTGTCTGCAAAGTTCTTGAAAGACTGAGCAAAGACGATCTTCTGGAAGCACACGAGCAGATTTGCCCTCAGATCCCAAGTCTCCTCGAACGCAACCGCTTCGCTGTGATCAAGACCTTGATCGCCAGATGTGCTGTGAGAGAAATCGACAGTCAGGCTATTGCCGTCCAACTCAGCGAAGCATACAGCGGACCCGAAGGTTTCGACATTGTCAAGCTGCTCAAGCCTGACATTGAAGAATCAGCATCAAACGGCAATCCAGTACCCGAAGGCATGCCCGCACACATCGCCGAAGAACGCGCAAACCCACACACCATCAAGCTACAAGGTTCCCTGCTCGCTCAATGCATGATTTTGGTTCCAGGAGCCTTGAGTGCATTAATTCTCGAAAGTCTTGCAGCTCTTCCACCCGCCACATTGCAGAAAATGGCTAGCGACACCATTATCTGCCGCACCCTTCAAGCCGCAATGACATCTCACAACGCCTCCATCATCTCTCGCCGAAAACTGATCCAGCAGTTCTTCGGCCACATCGGTGAAATGGCACTAGACAGCAAAGCCTCACGCGTGGTCGACGCGATCTGGGAAGGCACACACGGTCTGGCTTTTATCCGCGAACGCATCGCCGAAGAACTGAATGAAAACGAGGCCGCACTTCGCGACAATCCATGCGGACGCGCCGTGTGGAAGAACTGGAAAATGGACTTGTATAAACGACGCCGCGGTGAATGGGTCAAGCAATCCAAAATCAAAGCTTCAAACGATGGATTCCAATCTTTCTCGGAAGTGGATACGAATTTGAAAGCTGCGAACGCGCAGAATGTGCATGCTAATAAGAAGACTGGAAGACATGGACAGCAACAACAAACAGGTGCTACAGCACCAGGAGGAGAAAAGAAAAGTGCTATTCAATTGGCTAGAGAAAGACATGCTGCCAACAAAGCTAGATCGCAACAAGCGAGGGAAAAGCATGTGGCGGGAGGTAGCAGACCGAGTGGAAGTTCGAACTCGAGTAAGCATGCTTCTGGTGCGAATGCCGTCAGCAGCACCAAAGCCTAGAATGCTGCCTGTCGTTTGTATGTGATTTGAACAGGCTGGAGCAGAGGGGTCAAAGAGGAGTTTCATGTGCTGTACACTGGCTGTGTTGACTAGCCACTTCGATAGAAGGTTGTGGATAATCATTGGTTTAATCGACCATTTTTTCTACACGTCTCACGATCTGATCGATCTTACATTTACTTCGGGGATGATGTGCTTTATGCTTGGGGCTTCCAGATGCTTGACTTGCATGACATGCGTCGGAAATACTGTGCAATCAGATGTGATCCAAGGTGAGTCAGCCACAGTAAGCTTAACAAACAAGCCGTAAGATGTTTTGGCGGATGAACGTTTGTCGAATGTCGCCGACCTTGGCTTGAAGGGCTCGCAAAGACAATACGAGGGCATCGGCGATATTCGGCGATAACGCTAGCTAGCCAACAAATGTCGTCAGCTACAATAATTTTACCGGTGTCATCAACTACAGAAGAGAACTAGGATAAAGTCTTTCCCTCTTGCTTCATTCTCTTTGTTATTTGTTCTTTTGTCGTTTCAGCAATCAATATGACTTCTCTACCTTCCAGATCGGCAGAGGAAAAGCCATTGGCGAGGGCAGACGAGGTCAATGATGTACGCAAAGTTTCAAGGGATGGAGACAGTATGGATGGCTGACAAGTATATCGCAACACACAGCTCCTCAACTCGATCCAAGAACTCATTATCCCTTTCATCCGCTCTGCAGATGAAGATGCTGCTGTCAAACACACTGGCCATGGTCTCGCCATCGAAGGCCAAGGACCCCGAACCGCTCTCGTCGAACACCATCCTCCAAACAAGCTCAAATCGCTGTTTGACGTCCAACTCCCCTCATGCTCGCAAGGAAAATCCGGCCTCTTGGAGATCGTGGAAAAGCTGCTCAGGTACAGCGTCAACACCTGGGATCAAGGCTTCATGGATAAACTGTATGCGTCAACCAATGCCGTCGGTGTGGTCTCGGAATTGCTTCTTGCCGTGCTCAACACAAACCTGCATGTCTATCAAGTCTCTCCCGCATTGACCATTGTGGAAAAAACAACTAGCAAGGCTTTGGCAAATCTCTTTGGCTTTACCGGTCCACATGGCGGTGGCATTTCGCAACCTGGTGGCTCGGCTAGTAATGCGACTAGTATCGCTATTGCGAGAAACACTTTGCATCCAGAGACTAAAACGGATGGAATCAATGGACGTAGGTTTACGCTGTTTACTTCTGCACACGGCCATTACTCGCTTGAAAAGGCGGCGCAAATGTTTGGTTTTGGGTCTTCTGCTGTTATTGGCGTTGCGGTGGATAAGCAGGGTCGTATGCTTCCTTCTGCTCTCGACTCTGCAATTCAAAGATCAAAGGATGCTGGAGAAGTTCCTTTTTACGTCAATGCCACTGCTGGAACTACTGTGCTTGGCTCTTACGACCCCATCTCTGCCATCGCAGATGTGTGCCAAAAACACAAACTCTGGCTTCACATCGATGGATCTTGGGGCGGTCCAGTCATTTTCTCCTCAACACAAAAACACAAACTCGCTGGTATTGAACGAGCAGATTCCATCGGCGTTACACCGCATAAAATGCTCTCAGTACCCATGACATGCTCCTTCTTACTCGGAAAAGACATGAGACAATTCCAAAAAGCAATGACCTTACCTGCTGGCTACCTCTTCCACAGCAACGAAGACGAAGACGCTTCAATCGCAGACACTACCACCGCAACCTCCACTCCCAACCTCGAGCGTCCAGAAGCAGAGATCTGGGATCTGGCAGACTTGACCCCTCAATGCGGACGTAGAGGTGACGCACTAAAACTCGCACTTTCTTGGATCTACTACGGAAGCAATGGTTTTGAAACTTCCATCAACGCTGCTTTTACCTCTGCATCCACCCTCGCTTCTTTGGTTTCTTCTAACCCCAAGTTTACTCTGGTATCGGAAAACCCGCCCCCTTGTTGGCAAGTCTGCTTTTACTATAACAAGCAAGAAAACCCAGAGACTAATTCTAGGATTACGGAGACTGTTACCAAGAGTTTGATTCCTAGGGGCTTTATGGTTGATTATGCGCCTGGAGAGGATGGAAAGTTCTTTAGGGTTGTGGTTAATCCGGCTACTAGGAAGGGTACTTTGGAGGGGTTGATTAAGGCCATTGAGGAAGTTGGGGAAGGGTTGAAGGTATAGAGGACTGTAAGTATAAATGTAAAAGAAGGATTTAGACATAGAGACAACGCACAACATAATGTCCACATACAAAGGGCTCTTGCAGAATAACAAGCTCAACCCCTCCGGACACCGTCATTGTCGTCCTTGGTATGAACGAATGGTATGACCAGACGTGGTAACCCGCAAAGTCGTCGGCTCTCATGTGCGTCGCCGCGTGGGACCGCGCGAGCGTGCAGCGCAGAGCCACCACTTGCGTGCTTGACTACACATTATGATACGTACGACTATTAGAATCAATCAATTCTCAAGTTATACACCATTTCCTGTCAGAATTGTAGACTCGCTTGTGTAGCAATGTTTCCACGCTATGCTCTTGAGGATGTAGGATGTTGCGAAACGCACGCGCGCAGCTAACGCTGACACCAGCCGTGGCAAGTACAACCTCCTAAGCTCTCTAGATGACTCGTCTTGGGCGGCTCTAAATCGGATCCTAGCAAAATTGCAAGCAACTGAAGAGTTGCCAGTCCATCTCGAAAATGCTCAAGCTTCGTCCGAGAGCCAGTGTCAGGGAATGGGTGTGCAAGAAACAAGAGGTGCGGAAACCGCCAGGGTCATGGGGACAACAGTGCCTCGAACTCAATTCGCAACTGCCGAGGATCTCGGTGTCAAGGCGCTAGAAAGAAAGCTAATTTCCCCCACTCCCAATAGTCCAATATCTCCTTCTAGTTCCCACCTTAGTGGATTGTAGAAGCACACGACCTTGTATCTGAAACTGCAGCTGCTTGTTCCTTTTCTTTCTTGTCCATCTTCTGCTCGTATCTGATTTTCCAATCTCTGGATTTCGTTGAATCCTTGGTGCAGCATTGCTGCTTGAACGATATTTCCTTGCCATTGACAAACCCACGACATAAACACTTGGACAGAAGCCCAATCTTATTCCGTTCCATCGCAAACATGTCGACTTTGGATCCTACCACTGCGGCGACAAAGGCAGAGGCTACAGCCCCTTCTCCGGCGAGCCACACGCCCAAACCCTTTTCCACACGCATTCGTCTCTGGCTACGCCTCTGGATGTTCAAACTCACCATTCGCGGCTTATTAGGCACATTGCGCTTCTTCCGCTACAAAGGCATGGGAACTCTCCAACCCACTTACCGCAAAGCCCTCGGTTCGGCTGGTCTGGTCCACGATATTTGGATGCCAGAGGGATACAAACAAGGAGACAAACTACCACTGTACATCGATATTCATGGCGGAGGCTTTGCCATTGGCGACCCTTTCCACGACGAGACCTGGTGTGAGTTTTTGAGGAAAAGAGGAGTGCTTGTTGTGAGCTGCGATTACAGAAAAGCACCTACTTATGCTTTTCCCACGCAAACGGAGGATTTGATCGATGTGGTTACCAATATCCTCAATGATTCATCTTTGCCTTTCGACAAGACTAGAATCGCCTTGGGAGGATTCTCCGCCGGAGGAAATCTCTCGCTGTCAGTTGCTCAGGAAAAAAGTCTGCAGGGCAAGATCAAAGCATTATTGCTTTGGTACCCCTCCACAGACTTTTCTGGAAAGTACAGAGGAGAGATGAGGGATTCTCCCGATGGGCTTCCTGATGTGCTTGCAAAAAGCGGAGAACTGTTTACTTATGGTTACTTACCTCATGGTGTGGACCTCTGCAATCCGCGCTTGTCACCTGTGTACGCCGATCGCGCACTCCTGCCCCCAAAGATGAAATTCGTGGGTGCCGAGTATGATGTTCTGTGCAACGAAGCCTTGGAAACAGCAAAATTGTACGCCGAGCATGAAAAAGGGGAGTTGCAAGAAGGAAATAGAGAAGATGACAACAGACAAGGTGTGCAAACATGGAGAAAAGGCAACATCTGGTGGGAAATGGTGTTGGGAGCTCAACATGGATTCAACTATGTGACCAAGAAAGATCCTAGTGCTGAGAGGGAGAGAAAGCGCATCACAGAGTTGGCTTATGAGAGGTCTTGTGAGTGGTTGAAGAGGGAGGTGTATGCTTGATGGCCATTCCGTTCTCTGCTTGGTCTAGAATTTGTAGATGTAAATGTCGATCAGCAGATCGTTTCACAGCTACTGCACATGATCTTGTCCGAGGTTTGCGGTCCAAACGCGACTGCTTGCCAGCATAAGCTCATCGTCGTTTGATCATCCGACCGTGATGGCGCACGATCGTGGCGCCTTCTGGTACCTAGTATACATTGTGGCATATGCACACCACCACGTTAAGCGGCACGAACTATCATCTTTTTGTTCTTGTCCGTTTATGCCTGAGCGAAGGAAGAGGGGTATGCATAGTCGCCTGTATGGTCTTTGTAACAGTACGCAATTTAACCAGAGTTCGAAAGCATTGCCACCATAAACCCGGGTGTCCTGGAGTGTTCAATGGCTCGAGAAAGTCTTTGTTTTTTCTTCAGCGTCGCTTCTCCATGATGATATACTGATAGCCTGTGAAAGTCGTTTCGCCTTGGACTGTCATCGGCTCGAAGCCATGAGCAAGATTGATATGTCAAATGATAGTCATCAGCATGAAGGAAACGAAAGCGAAGTCAAGGTGATCGGCCCCTGCCAAGCGATGGAAAGAGCCTCGGTACTTTGCCAGCTGACCGTTAGAAGCATGTTTCAGATCGTCGGAGGAACTTCCTTTCATGCAAGCCCCTCTACGATCAACAAGGAATGCCTGGACTGTATATGACTCGAATTGAAAAGAGCCACGATGGCAAAGTGGCCAAGTAATGCAACGAAATCCCACCACGAACCGATCGGACGAATGGAGCAAGAGCAATTTTTGGCCGTCACTTCTATTGCCTTGTCTCAGCAGAATCTCAAGGCATGCGCGGAGATCTGGGCCTGGCAGTTGGCAAGACTTGCAGATCAGACCAACTCGAGAGCGACTCGCCTATAAGCTTTGTCTTCGCTCTTGCGGAAAATGCACCAAGGCATGCTTGTCGAGTCGTGGACAGCTGTGTACCAGACTTTCTCAGACCTTCTGACATGAACACCTTTGCGGCTACGTGCGTACATGTGGCGTGCCCTAACTGCTCTGACTGCCCATGACAGGTGGAGGTTGAAACAAGGTTGGGACGCCTCATGCTTGATTGGATGCTTGTGCTTGAACCTACAAGCACGTTTCTTGCCTTGAACCTACAAGCACGTTTTCTGCCAAGATGAGCAACAATAGTGGCTGATCCCTATGTAAAATGGTAAAGAAGGGCGATTTCGCAGCGTCTTAACCTCGGCGCGGCTGATGGTGTTTCTCCATGGTGCTGTGGCGTCGAAAAGTGAAACGATAACCTTGTTCTCCAAGCTGCAAGTCGTGCTTACAGGGCTATTTGCTAAGAGTTTTAGTGCCGGATTGGGTAGCCTAATGAGCTATAGGCATCGAGAAGCAGTGAGTCAAAGGGTATATAAACACCTTGCTGTCTCCGAAGAGAAAATCATCTCACCACTCATTCTTTCATTCTTCATCTCCTTTCATTCAAATCCAACTTATCATCCAACCACAATCATGCACTTCACCAACAGTGTTGTCATCGGAGCCTCTCTCATCGGCCTGGCTACTGCCAGCCCTGTTGACCTTGAGGGTCGCGCCTCAGCTTGTTCGAGCTACACTCTCATCGATACCCGCGGCACCGGCGAGGCTCAGGGCCCTTCCTCCGGCTTCCTCACCATGAACCGCAACATCCAATCCCAAGTCTCTGGCGGCAAAGTCTACAACACCGTGTACCCCGCCGATTACAGCCAGAACTCGGCTTCAGGCACTGCAGACATTGTCAACCACATCAAGACAACTCTGCAGACCAGCCCCAACGAATGCTTCATCCTCGAGGGCTACTCCCAGGGTGCTGCTGCCACCGTCAACGCTCTGTCTCAACTGACTGGTACTGCAAACACTGCCGTCAAGGGTGTTTTCCTTATCGGCGACCCTCTCCACAAGAGCGGCTTGACTTGCAACGTCGACAGCACTGGTGGCACCACAACCAGGAACGTCAACGGGCTTGAGTACAACGCTTACTCCAACTACATCCCTTCGAGCTGGATCTCCCGCACACTGGATGTATGTGCTTATGGCGATGGTGTCTGCGATACTACCCACGGCCAGGGTATCGATGCTCAGCATCTCTCCTACCCTAACGATGCCAATGTGCAGAACATGGGTACCACCTTTGTTGTTGGCAAGCTGAAGGGTACTTCCTAAGTGCACCCTATTTGAAGTTGATGATCTGGCAGATGGACAGGCGTTCGGGTTTGGATGATCTTGATGTATTTATCACTGCAGAGAGATGAAGGTTGACTTTGGAGCCTGCTGGTCAGCGAACCAGGTTAACTCGTGTAGAAATGTAATAAAAAGATGTTTGCAGTGAGCATATCAGACAGGTGACTATGTTCCGTCCAAGTACCTACAGTTCAATCTTGTGAGATTGCTTGATTCTTGTGGTGTCAAATGCGACAACGCAATGATCGAAATGTTCCGATACAAATCTAGCTGATAGCGCACAGAACGCACATCAAGAAGGCGGTGTTCTGACTGCCGAGACCAGGCATACTCCCAACCGAGCCCTAAATGCATCTCAAAGATGCTTCGAACAACGGCAGTCTCAGGCCAATCTTGTTTGTCAAGAGCACATAGCCCTACGAGGGTTTCCTGCCATTCGTAGACACACCATGACTTGCAGGATCGCTTCAGATGAGGTCCCTAAGCTCGCTAATGCGCAGTGTGTCGTAATGGCTTCGCCAAAAGTCTCTTTGGTACGAGAGACCCTATCTGTCTACATCGGCGTCCTGACTTGGAGAAGTGACGTAGTGAAGAGGCGTTACAGCGTAGAAGCGATCTATTTCATGTCTGAACGCAAGGATTGATTGTTCGTTGAACGTTGTTGGCAGTCGGCAAGCCAAGAAAAATCGGCGAATTGGGAAGTCGGCGAATTTGTCGGAGCAAACTCCAAATTCCATTCGAGGACATCTCATCCGAGAACGCCGTTCACGACAATAACGTGATTATTGACGCTGCCTTGCTCTTTGTTCATGTAGCCGATGTCAAGAGACTATATGAAATTCGCTTTTCATGAGCTTTTGATCATGCCGAAACACTTTCAATCTAAAAATCCTCCCTAACAGCTCTGGTACGTTAAATACAAGATTGTCTCAAATCTTCGTTGTGCTGATACCTATATCTATAGAATCAAAGTAGCCTGTCCCTCAAAGTACACATTGCTCCTTCCTGCCTGTGGTCAAAAATGGAGCCAGTCATGAATCAGTCAACCATCGAAGCCGACGTTGTTCGATCAGACCTTGTCGCATCGCATGAGCCAATTGTTCATGCATTCTACGAATCAGTCACTGGCACTATGCAATATATCGTCGCAGATCCAGTTGGTCAAAAGGCCGTGATCATCGATCCCGTTCTAGATTTTGACCCGATCAAAAACCACGTCAGCACACAGTCTGCAGATGAACTTCTCGCCGCTATCACCAACAAAGGATACTCTGTTGTTCGTCTTCTCGAGACACATGTTCATGCCGATCATCTCACTGCATCGCGTTATCTTCAAAAGCGACTCTCATCCACACAGTCCTTCCTCCCACCTATATGCATAGGTGCCGGCATTTCTCAAGTCCACGCGACCATGGGCCCGAGATATGAAATGCCTTCGGATCAGCTCGCCAGCGCTTTTGACCAGATATTTGAAGCAGGCGAGATTTTCTCTATAGGAGATCTCGAAGCCAAAGTCTTGAGCTTACCAGGTCATACTCCTGACCACATTGGCTACCTGATTGGGAGTAATGTTTTCGCCGGCGATTCTATCTCCAACCCAGATCTAGGCTCTGCTCGTGCAGACTTTCCTGGAGGCTCTGCAACCGAACTTTGGGCTTCGATGCGGAAGCTCCTCGACCTACCTTCCCACTTCAAACTGTACGCGGGACATGATTACCCAGCTGCGGATCCTAATGCTGCTACTGGCAAGAGAGAGCCGAGATCTTTTGCCACAGTCGAGGAACACAAAGTATCGAACAAACACGCCAAAACTGGTGTGATCGAAGATGAGTTTGTGAAGTTGCGCACAGAAAGGGATGGTACCTTGTCGAGCCCGAGGTTGATTCATCAGTCTCTTCAAGTCAATATTGCCGGTGGAAGATTCCCAACGTCGAAAGATGGTGCTGTTAGCCTGATGTCTGCTCCCGTTACTTTCTCTGAAAGTTATCTTGCTTTCTAGGAAGTTGGATAACAGAGCAGTTCATCAGTGTGAGATTGATTCAGATCCGGTCCTGCAACCATAATGTCTGGACACGAATTCATGAATTCACTCTTTTAGAGATATTTTATAAATGAAATTCGTTACACATCGCGATCTACTGTGTTATAAGTCAACTGAAGGTACTCGAATCTTTGCAGAACTTGGTACAATGAGCTGGTCATCAGAACTCACTTTCAAATCCATAATCATTCGCAACATCACCCTGATGACCAGAGACCCTCTATTCCCGACGTTGACAGGTGATTATGACGGCTCCGTATGGACACATGCAGAGGACGGCGATCACGAGAGCCCGTGCTTACATTCGGCGATTATGGTCATGGCAGCCAAGAGGACCTGAAGTCTTTCCTTATTAAGTCGACCTTTCCTACTTTGCTCGCCTTCGATATTCAGGACCAGATACACCTCCATTACAAAACTTGAGCGACTGGCGTCTTTTCCATTACACCATGCTGGTAGCTCGACTTACAAACCGCTGTCCCCTCGCTGCACGCACCATTTCGACAAGTCGGACCTTCGCAACAGTATCACCAGTGAGCTCTGCTGCTCGAGTTCATAAGATAGTGGTTGTTGGCGGCGGCAGTGCAGGCCTGACCATCAGTCATCAACTCCTTCGATCTGGTAAATTTGCTCAAGATGACATTGCCGTTGTCGACCCAGCGGCATTGCATCATTACCAGCCTGGTTGGACTCTGGTTGGTGGAGGCCTCAAGACCAAGGAAGAACTGCAAAGACCGCTGAACAGCTTGATCGATCAGAAGATCAAATTCTACAACACCAATGTGGATACATTTTCTCCTCAGGATAACCTTCTCACACTGAACAATGGCGATATCATCAATTATGAGCAACTTGTAGTCGCTCCTGGTATCAACATCGACTATGGCAGCATCAAAGGCTTACCCGAGGCTCTTGATGATCCCGACTCTGCTGTCTCCACAATCTATGGCTACCATACATGCGACAAAGTGTTCAAGTCTATCAAGAAACTTCGGCAAGGCAACGCCATCTTCACCCACCCTTCTGGGATTGTCAAATGTGGAGGTGCGCCGCAAAAGATAATGTGGCTCGCACTGGATCACTGGAAGCGAGCAGGCCTGTACAGTCCAAAGGATCCTTCCAATTCAGCAATCAAGATTAGCTTCGCCAGTGGCATTGCTTCTATGTTTGCAGTACCCAAGTACAATGCCAAGCTTGAGCAGTTGCGTCAGGAAAGAGGTGTCGAGGGGCTATTCCAGCACGACTTGATTGCTGTCGACGGCAACAAAGCAATCTTTTCTCGACCTGATGGACAAGAGAATGTCACCAAGCAGTTCGATCTTCTCCATGTGGTACCCAAGATGGGCCCTCATGCATTCGTTCGCAACAGTGTTATCGCGAATGAGGCTGGCTACATTGATGTCGACCAAAGCAGTCTCCGACACACGAGATTCCCGAACATCTGGTCTGCTGGAGATGCTTCTAGCTTACCTACCTCGAAGACTGCAGCCGCCATTACTGCACAAGCACCAGTGTTAGTGCAAAATTTGCTACAGACTATGGATGGTAAGGAGGCCAACGCAGCGTATGACGGTTACACATCATGTCCATTGGTGACAGGATATGGAGAGGTACTTCTTGCTGAATTCAAGTACGGTGGCGAGCCCAAAGAGACGTTCAGCTGGCTTGGTATTGATCAGGCTGTACCGCGACGAGCGTTTTACCATCTGAAGAAGGACTTCTTCCCATGGGTGTACTATAAGTATATGGTCAAAGGCACTTGGGGTGGGCCGAAGGGTTGGATCAAATAGCTTAGGCTAGATGAAATTCAGCGATGGCTGGAAAAGCTGTAGGAAGAGCGAGCTGTAGTCATTGGTGTCACTGTTCGAGATCTCCTCGCGGAATAATGGCAGATCGGCATCGCATCACCAGGTCCTGTGATAGCTTTACCATCAATACATGACTTGTTGTTAGCTGCATCTGTGATCCATGAAACAACCCCGCTGAAGGTGGCGGTAAGCAAAAGCAACATATAGTCAGTGCGCGCAGTTATCGAGGATCGAGGCACATTAGACGAGAAGCTCCAAGAAGCAGTTTATCCATTAATTTGCAGCAATGGTAGCCAGTCTTAGATTTCCAATGTTCAGAGACGCGAGATCCATGTGTCTATCCGAACTTACCGGTGGCTTTCGGGATCTTGGTAGAAACCGTTTCGGATGGAAATACGAACGATACCATTGGGAATGTAAGTCGCCGAGATCATTCTGATCGCCGAATATGAACGTTTTTCCATCACAAATTTTGGTAGTAATTCTGGACACCGACAAATAGATAATACTCAGCTTGCGACATTGACCACACAGCAAACAACTTTGACAATAATGGCAGAGACACAGTCAGAACAAATGGAGAACAACAATCATACTCAAATCCAAAAAGCCTCTCCACTATCGCGCTACTTAAAAGCAACGGTCCCATCCAACACACACATCATCGAGTTTGAGCTTTTGCTGCTCAGCTTTGCAACAGGCATGCAGGACGCAATTGCCTACCCAGACTTTTCATGCTTTGCCTCCAACCGGACTGGAAATACCATTATCCTTGCCATTGGCGCTCAAGGCATCTCCTCTGGTACTTCATCAAGCCAAGTGGATGTAGTCAATGCCGTCATCTCTCTCTCCTTGTTCGCCGCCGGAATCTTGATTCTTGGTCAAGTGGCCAATCATTTGGGTGTTAGACAAAAACGCTGGTGGTTGTTGGCATCAAACCTATTACAAACGGCTCTGATGGCAGCAGCAGCGGGTCTGCAAGCCGCAAGCAACGACTCCAAGCCCGAATATCGAAAAGCTGCGCTCGCGATGTTGGCACTTTCATCAGGCGCTCAGGTGGGCATGGTCAGAGCACTCAAGATCACCGATATCACCACGGCGATGGCGACCGCGGCTTATATCGATGTATTCATCGATCCGAATCTTTTTGCTGGAGTCACGCGAAACAGACAACGGAACAGACGGGTGGGTTTCCTTGGTATGCTGATCGCGGGAAGCTTTGTAGGGGCAGTGTTGTACAGATATGTAGGGTCTTCGGCTACATTGGGGATCTGTGCTGGGATCAAAGGTCTTGTTACTGGGTTATTCTTGTTGAATAAGGGAACGAATGAAGAGGCAGCGAAGATGGACTTGGAGGCGGCTGTAAGAAGTAAAGGCCATAATGACAGTCGATAGAGCGCAGCGTATGAAGAGATGAGCTTTTGCACTAAATAAAACATTGATGTTGATTCTCAGTCCGTTGTCAGTCAGATAATATGTCTCGTCGAACCAACACCTTGCATGTTATTTCTTTTATGTCGCACACTCGAGGGACTTTCGGAAGCAAAATACTCATTCTTGCGTCAAATATGGAAATCTGTATCAGAACTTGCTCTCGTGTAAACATAATCCATTGTGCTGTAGGATCGCCACGCAGGCAATACCCAGACCGAGTGAGCGTTCGGCTCACCATTCAACAGCTTCTAGTTTCAGCGGAAGGCGCAAGAATCTTTGGCTCGATGCTGTGGCTTTGGGAAGTCGGCCAGCCCGAATGTTCATTTGTAAGGAGGGATGGAGCAGCTTTGGCGCTGCCAATGCTGCGTCACGCTGATTCCGCAGAGCAACGAATTCGCTTTCGGTAAGGCCGTCTTTCAGATGCTTGTTCCTGGTCTTGTGGTCACGGACGCTCATGAAAGGCACCTCTTCATTACGTTCATCGGTCAGATAATCATGACCTGTCCAAATCTTGACGTTGTCTGAGAGACTCAAGAGCTTACGTCCCGACTTGAAGAGAGCAGTCGCACTGCCACCAGGGAAATCAGCGCGCGCAGTACCGAAATCCGCATTGAGAACTGAATCTCCGCAGAAGACATTGTCTAGGAAAAATTAGTATCAACCTATTTGGGTTACTACAAAGCAGTAGGATAGATCTCACCTCCGATCATGTAGCCCATATGGTCCGGTGTATGGCCGGGCAGATGCAGCGCTGTGACCTCAAGATCTCCGAGGCTGAAACTTTCATCATCGCCGAGCAGCTTGTCAAAGACGCCCTCATATTCCTCTGTCGGAATCTGATATCTTTGGCCGAATAGCTCCTGCACCTGCACGATGCGCTTGCCAATGCAGACGAGCGGCCTGTGGTCCTGTCCTTGGGCAAGCCGATTCTGAAGATACGAGGCTGCAGTTATGTGATCTGCGTGAATGTGGGTCTCCAGGATTCTTTCTACCCGAAGGCCCTTTTCCTTGACCAGCGATAGAATCGAATCAGCTGTTTCCGTCGTGAACTTTTGAGTGGCAGGGTCATAGTCCAAGACCGGATCAATGATGACGGCGGCCCTTGTGGAGGGGTCAGACACCACATACTGCCACGTGCCCGTTCGTCGCTCATATAGGGTGTGTATGGTCGGTTCGTCCACAATCCTGGCTTCGGTTGAATATGAAGATCGAAGCCTAAGATTCATACTTCGGTGAGAGGGAGGACGTTCCAGAGGCAAAACTCTCTTTAACTGTGCTGGAAGCGGGTTTCCCGAGCCAGTAGTGATATTCTTCGTGAGAGCTCGGCCCGTCGACAACGCATTTGTGCTGACTGAACGGTAGTGAACCAGAGGGCAAACCACCTTGCCAGCTTGAGGGACTACAACAGGTGCCTGAAGCAGACCTTCTATCACCCTCGGGCTGTGGATGATGGTGGTTTGATTGAACTTGAACATGGCCTCGAGTCAGAATCACTGTCAGAACAAAAGAAGGTAGCGTTAGATAAGGTAATGATCTCGAGAACAGAGGTCTTCAAAATCATGGTAAGACAGGTGCATATTTAACCATCTGGTTAGTCGCCGAAGCCGTTCATGACCTACGCTCAGGTCGCCGACATTGAATCCTTGAAGATAATGAATAGAATCACTACGACAAACACTGTACCTTCCGAGTCTCAAAAATCTCTTCACTTTGCGGTGCCAAATAACATGCGATATGGTGAGTGTCTTCCCATCGCCGTCGGAGCTGCAAGAGCAGTCGGGATCGTGATCTTGACCACCACTTGTTGGGACACACTTCGAGGTTCCACGTTCTGCATCCCCAATGGGTAGATCAGATGGACCGGGACGCCTTTGCTGCTATACCTGTAGAAATCTGACCACGAACGCGTTGTTGTTGCTGCGTGTCGGCGATGTGAGCTGAAAATTTTGGGAACTTTGAGTGCGTCTCTGAGCTGGGGTCTTTGTTACTCGTTCGGATGGTGGAGACCCCCGCTTGGTAGGCTCCCCTTCCCTCAAGGCACCGAGACGTCTTTCTCCTTCAGCGAACCTCAAGCGTTCATTGCCGCGCGCATTGTGTCAGCGCAACATGATACTATGGGTCATTGTTTGGTGCCTACGAAAATGGCTACCGACGTAACCTGGAAAGGCAGGAGATGAGATTCTTTGCCTCCTACTCGGCGCCACTTCGCTTGATAGCGCAGCCTCGCGACCATAGTAGCACAAACATGAGAACGAAATGCGCTTGCTCTTCGTCCTCTTGGTCTGTCAGTGACCTCACTCTTGACTTTCAGTCCAGACGTGAGCATCAGAAACACCGCTGCGTCATCAGCGTTGCGACCTGAAGATCAAGGCACCCGAGCAAGTAGGTGGTTTGCTGACCACGGCTAAATTCACCGTCTTCATTTCCTGTCCTTCCCGATCGGGTCAGGGCTTGCTATATGGGGGAACGCCAGGGTTTCCTTCAACGGCGCAAGCCAATCTTATTTCTCCACATGCTTGCCCTCTTTAAGCATTTCTATCTCATGGTATGCCATGTCATTGGTCACAAGGCGCGGCGACGTCGTTTGGCGGTTTGGGTAGGATTTATAGACTTCACGAGATTGCAGCCGGTGAGTAAAATCGCGACCTGGTGAGAGATTATATATCGGACGGTGTATCGCCTGTTTCTTGGTTCAAACTTCTGCCCTTTGCTTTTCGCCGCACTCACACCGGATACCCACGGGAGACAAAACCACCACAATGAAGTACAGCATCGCTCTTGCTGCTTTGGCAACCGCTGTCGCCGCGTCGGATCATCCTCTGCTAGTCCGCCAGAACTCCAACCCAGCTGAGGAATATATTCAGGAAGTTTGCTTCCCCAATACCACATCACCTGTTCCTCCTTGCCAAGCTATCATCAACATCGAGTCGGCTTGTCTACCGAACGGCACAACCCCATCAGCATACCAGGCCCACCAGCAATGTATGTGCAACGGTGGATACTTCCCCAACTGGAGCGGCTGTCTGAATTGTCAATACGTCCACGGCACTCGCAGTGAAGCTGTCTACAAGGCGAACGAGAATATTATTTCTTCTGCATCCTCATCGTTCTGCGGTGCCGCTACCCCAACAGCTGTTTTCGCAAGTTATTTTGCCGAGGTTTCGAACGCAGCTCCCCAAACTGCTTCCGGTTTTGCAACCACTCTGAGCGACCAGTATCCCAGCCAGAGTGCGGTGAGTCTTTACTACACCGCAACCGGCAACCAGGGTCCTGGTGCTATTACCGGTAGTGCTGCTCAGGCAACTGCTACGGCCTCTTCGAGTGCTGCTGCTTCTGGCTCTAGCAGCGCTTCTTTGGCTGCTGGCGCTGCCACCACAAGCAAGGGCTTGACCACTGCCTCAAGCAGCGCCTCGAAGATGTCGAGCACTTCGTCCCACTCGAGCAGCGGTAGCGCAACTGGCTCATCATCTGCCGCTTCTTCGTCCGCCGCCGCTCACACTGGCGCCGCCAATGCTGTCACTGTCAGCGAGGGTCTGCTTGCCGTTGTCGCTGGAGCTATGATGTTGATGTAAATGTTCATGCTAAATTATGAGGGAGATGTAATTGAAGTAATGTAATGAGGCTGTATCCATTAGATCATTAGTGATTGTTCCAGGACTTGCATATCTTGTGTATGACCACCCTTGACCTGGTACATGCATTGAATCTGTTTGAGGGATCTAAGTTCTGTTACTTCAGGTAGGTAGACTGCCCCATCCCATGGCTCTGTCCCTTACGATCCCCATATCATCCATGTTCGACAAAGCAATTTCATTCTCATTCAATGTTCCCCACACAAAGTCTCTCATGTTGGGAGGTTGTGCTGGTGTATTCCAGTACCGTGATAAGAGTCCTCTTGCTTTCGCCGCGTCTATCTGAGAAGCGATCAGACTCGGAGTCCTCGTCAATGCATCCTTCGAAAGCGCCTTGTTCCACTTTCCAGAGGCATAGTAGGAGTTTGATATGTTGTATTGATAGTAGTCGGCTGTATCGTATTCTGACGCTAAGCGACTGAGATCGGCATCGAAAAATATATCTCGATAGACGTTATCGTTATAGAAAGGAGCATTGCCTGTTGCAACGATCGTCAATGGGCGCATTATACGTGCAGTGTCATTTCAATGCGTGAGATAACCAAGATCGCGTAAAGACTGCAATTGCTCAGAGAGCATAGCAGATGTGGCTACGCCTTCAGTTTTGTGGTCAACGAGAAGCACGACAGTCTGTTTGCTAGCATGAGAGAAAATGCCTTGCCAGTCGTCGATGGTTGTGTTTGTATTCCTAGCTCTTAACATTCGTTCCAAGGGATCCAGATACATGTTTCGCAAGTTCAGACTGGGATGAAGGTGCGAAGACTTGTGACCAATGAGAAGGTCAGAATTGCGAAGGTGTACATCGGCCTCGACACTGATGCATCTTGAGCCTAAGGCTTCGAACAAAGGTATACGGCGGGTATAGTCGTTGTGCGAGTGTACAGGTACAGGCTGAACGTCGCGTATAAAAGATTGATGATTGTGGTCCCATATCGATGGGCTGAGTGCGGAAATGGGAGGACCAAAGAGATTGTCGAAGGCATCACCGGGTATGCGACGAAGACCAGCAGTCATATATATTAGGTGTACGCTTAGACATATGCACCTAGGCACAACTTATCAGCGATCTGGAGAAATGAAATAAAGTACCTTACCACGTACAGTATCAGAAGAGCGCAGGATAGTAGAATGAGCGGATCATATAGGAGGCACATTTTCAGCCGCCCCAGTCTTGTAAGACCCCGGTTAGGCA
Organism: Aureobasidium sp. M94-06E; assembly: GCA_037040395.1. Lineage (NCBI taxonomy): Eukaryota > Fungi > Ascomycota > Dothideomycetes > Dothideales > Saccotheciaceae > Aureobasidium > Aureobasidium sp. M94-06E. The sequence goes on along the minus strand of JAXQGV010000135.1, from coordinate 39,508 downwards.
GGCGAGACTTCATTGCTCCATTGGACGGATAGAAGTTCCGCTCTAGGTCTGAGCTGGAAGTGTCGCTGCCGGCCACGTCTTCAGCTGGATGGGAAAATCTTCTTGCTAGCTTGACGGACAATGGCTGGGGTATCATGTTCCGTCTTGACTTGGACCAATGGACCTGCACAAAGGTCCTAGACTTATACTTCATGAGCAAGGAGAATTCTGGTGCCTCAACGACCAAAGGTCGAGTCATGATTCTATTGCTATTCTCGACATTCCAGCCACCATTGCGTGTTTTGTCTGCCACCAAAGCTGCTGGCTATCGGCTTCAGCCACGCAGTAATTTCATGTACTCATGATGGTTCAGGCAGCTCAATTGGCCTATACGAGAAGTCGCACGCAACGGTCGACACAGTGGCACGATGCAACGATTGCTATTCTGTGCGAATGTTTGGCAGTTGTCTCTTTGCACCAATCGGCACAGAGCGACGCAATTAGTTGCTCGCTGGCATGTACCAGACATGCAGAAGAGACTGATTCTGCTCCTGTATGCGATGTGCATCAAGTACTGTGTCTCAAGCCATGATTATGTGTATGATTCTCGTATCTAGACTTCAAGCTTGGATAGGTCGGCGCACGTTTGCATGACCATTATAGAGGAGACCAGTGCCGCGTCAGCAGGTCTAGGTCGACGGCTGCTTGTTTGCAAGACCAATCGCGTCGAGAGTATTGTTTGGGGATTCAGCATCGTCACATCCAAGATAGGGTCTTCTGGTGCATGAATGTCTTGTGTAAATGTGCTGCTTCGATGTACTGGACTGTCAATAGTCAATCAGAGCAAGCGATAGGCTGCGCACTCCAGAATCCTTCTCCGTCGCCTAGCATCGAGGCAAGAGTCGATTATGGTCATCTGTGGCACATGATTTTCCAAGTCTAGAATCCTTATTCCTGATTTGGGCAAAAAAAAGAGAGGACTACGAAATCAACCCCACACGTGGATGCCGACTTTGGGTGTACCTACAGACTATGTGGGTATTCGCAAAGTAGAGACCGGTAAACGATCATGTCGTCTAGGATGAGCGATTGAGGGAATGGTGCATTAGCTTTCGTGACGCGTCCCCCATACATACGATGTCAATGGCAGCCTATGAGGGTGCAAGGCTAGTAAGGCTGCAACATTGTGCGTTATTGACATGCGATTTAGGCGTTTTCCGGACCCATAAAATGCCAATGATTGCGAAAAGCTTCGCCAAATGCTTATAGTATCCATATATAGATCATAATCAAGCGCTACTGTAAGCGACAAGAGACGCTCTCGGTGTCACTGTTTGAGCTGCTCCGCGTGAATGACCCCTTGTCTTCAACTCTCGACAGGTCCACGATTCGTTGACATTTCTAGAATCTGTATCGTCAGATCGAAAGAGTATATTTTTCTCAATCGCACAAGAATTATGACTCCGTATCATACTGCTGCATATAGTCAGAGTATTGCTCAGATTTGTGAGTGCAAACTATTCTGATTAGCGCTTTGATGGTAGGAAAGCAGAGGAGAAAAAACTAAGCTTCGCATGGAGATATCGAGCAAGAGAATCGCGCATACAAATGATCTGAGGTTATTCCAGGCTTTAATGCGGCTCCGTTGACTCAAATTTGTCGAGCTTACTGGAGAATCAGGCTGCCACTTGATCAAAGGATTCGTGATTCGTCACCCCGCTTGCGTCGCCGATCTTGTGGACCGAGCAGAAGGCTAGATCCTTTACCATCAGTTGGAATCATCTCACCAATACTGCTTCTTGCTCAAGTAAAACACTGAGCAGATCGCATCGAACGCGACTACCGAAAGAGGGTCGTTATCTGACCACAACCCTGGACCTGACCGTCCATCCGACTCTGTAGGCTGTCAAGATGTCAACATACCGAGATCACCTTCATCGGACGCGATGAGACATTGGAAAGACAACATGTAAGTCAACAACACTCATACCATACAAGGCTGGCTTGCGGTACGCACAAAGGGGTTCCTGACAATTGAGGTACAGTAGTTGACGTGGATTTTCGCTGAACCAAGACCCGATGCCCGACATATTATGAACTCTCGAATTTGGTCCACCTGAACTACCAGGTAATTCAAGAGGGGCTCAATTCGAGTGATGGCACAATATTATGGTGTTATTTCGTTATCCTCAATCGACGTTCTCAAAGTCTGGATCAATCACACCTTCCTGAAACGGTTAGCAGCAAGCTGATATTAGGCATCTGAGCCGACCGAGTGCTTGTAGACGCCCAATTATCCGACGTCGTGTCGCCCCATATCATACTCCAAAGGACGCTCGACGGTCTAGTCTGCAAGTCATAGCGCGCTATTATTATGCCACTCCTGTCAATGACCTATCAAAAGGTCCAGAAGTTCAACCTGTTGTTACACCATGCTCTACGTTATCTTGAGTGTCGATGGCGAATACGAGAAGCTCTGTGGAAGGAGTGACAAAGAGTGATGAGGAAACAGATAAAAGCTTCTCGCACCAGAGCTATCCTGATCTCTGTCTATCTCTAACTTCGAGCTTTCTTCGCGCCTGACGCGATGGAAAAATCATCTGGTCTCGTCTCTGTCCACCAGGTGGATGGCGCGAACGTGCTAGTGACTACCGATTCATCGGTATACGAGCTTGCGCCACTTCCATATGATACAACCGACAAGCAAGGAGCACACCAGCCCGAGATTACTGCCGTGCAGACGCCAGATAGCGCCAGCGAGGAGGACGAGAAGTCTGACAGTCCGGAACAGATCATTGTCACTGGAGCAGATGCAGCTGCTCACCTGTTGCCCTTGCGGGACGATGGCGACCCATCAGTGACTTTCCGTGGGATTTTCCTGGCATCATGTCTTTCGGCCTTCCAGGCCGTGATGAATCAAATTTATACAGTGAGTCGTTCCATCAGTTATTGAGACAGGCAGGGACTGATGACTAGTAGTTCAAACCAACATCAATCACCATTCAAGGCACTTTTATCGTCCTCATTGCTTATTTTGTTGGCAATGCGTGGGCAAAGTTTCTCCCTCGAGGTGACCGTCATCTAGCACGGTGGAGGTCGAGCCATGGCGACAGCAAGCCACCACTTTGGATATCCTTTCTCGTCTTCCTCAATCCTGGACCTTTCGGGCTCAAAGAACACGCTGTGTGTTCCATCACAGGTACTTCAGCATCGAATGCTACTGCTGTCTCAATGATCTTCGCGGCACAGAAGCTGTTCTACGATCTACCCATCAGTCCCACAACGGTTGTACTAACCATGATCTCGATTGGCCTGTTCGGTTATGGGCTATGCGGTTTGTTGCGGCCCATTGCTGTGTGGCATGTTGAGGCTGTTTACTGGACCACTCTTCCAACTGTCAAGACACTCCAAGGTCTGCATTGGCAGGAAGTCAAGAACTCCAAACCTCTTCGGTATTTCTGGTACGCTTTCACAGGCATGTTTTTCTACGAATTTTTCCCGGCGTACATCTTCCCCTGGTTGAACTCGGTCTCTGTACCTTGTTTAGCTTCGATGAAGGCCACAGGTGAAAAGGCCGCCGTACTTACAAATCTCTTTGGCGGTGCCACCAACAACGAAGGATTGGGAATGTTCACCTTGTCGTTCGATTGGCAATATGTAAGTTTATCAACTCTGATTGAAATCAGTACCATTGACTATGAGTCGCATAGATCACATCGGCGACCACCTCTCAACCCCTCATCCTTCAGGTTCATATCGCTATCGGCTTGTTCGTGTGCATGATGGCCATGTTAGGCATCTACTACACAGATACTTGGGGTTCAAAATCGCAGCCATTCATGTCGACTCAGCTTAGATCACAAAGCGGAAAGAGGTATCCCATTTCCAAAGTCTTCGTGGGAGGAATTCTCGACGAAGATGCGTTGCAGAAATATGGAGTTCCACGTCTGACTGGAAGTTTTGCCTACGCTCTGTTCATGGCCAACGCTGCGGTATGACCTTGACAATCAGTCTACTTTGACCATGATGACTAATGTGTGGATCAGATTGGTGCTCTTATTGCTCACACAGTCCTCTTCTGGGGAGGTGACATCAAGCGTACTTATAAGAGCGCCAGAGCAGGAAGATACGATGACCGACACCATCAACACATGGCACAGAACTACAAGGAAGTTCCTTGGTGGTGGTACATGGTCGTTCTTGTCTTCAGCTTCGTTCTCGGTCTTGTTGTTGTTATCAAGGAGAACATCACCATGCCAGTTTGGGCTTATATTGTGTCGCTGATCTGCGGGATCGTCATTGCCCCATTCGTAAGCAAGCTCAATTTTGAGTCGGAAGTTTCACTGACAGTTTTGTCCCACAGAGTGTTCTGATCTACTCTCGCTTTGGCAACGGTATCGCAACAAACAACCTGTCTAAGATGATTGCCGGTCTGGCGCTGCCTGGTCGTCCCGTCGGAAACATGTACTTCGCTGCCTGGTCTCACAATGTCATCACTAACACCGTCAACCTCTGTAATGATTTGAAGATGGGAGAATATCGTAAGTGTGCACAGCCACATGCAGACTTCTCAAGAGCGATCTGACCCGGTGCACAGTCAAGATTCCTCCTCGTGTCATGTTCATCACCCAGATCTATGGAACAATTCTCGGCGGATTCTTAAACTACGCTGTTATGATATCCATTGTCAGCGACAACACTGAGCTTCTGACATCTGGCAATGGCGACTCTTCGTGGAGTGGTGCAACCATACAGTCTTATAATACAAACGCCAGCTCGTGGGCTCTAGCCAAATATCTCTATCAGACCGGCAAGACGTATTCGACTGTACCTCTCGGTATCGCTGTCGGCGCAGGCTTGGTAGTGGTTCACCGCATCTTTGCTCAGGTACCTATCCTCTACAATGTGATCTCGGGCCCCAAGCTTACGTACTTTTCACAACAGATTGTGCCAAAAATCCACAAGTTCTCGACCTACCAGATCAACATGCCGCAGTTGCTGGCTTACGCTGGTTACATCCCATACAATCAGTCGCAGACGTGTGTGATCTTCAGTCAGTTGATCGCTGGTTTCTACACTCAGTTCTACTTGCGCAACTACAAACCTCGCATCTTCAAGGACTACTCGTACTTAGTCGCTGGTGCTATGGACGGTGCTAGTCTGCTCGCGCTGTTTATCTTATCCTTCGCTGTGTTCGGAGCTGCTGGGAGTCCAAAACCATTTCCGTGAGTAACGTTCACTTTGCCTGGGTACGTCGCGCTAATGATGATGCAGATCCTGGTTCGGCAATAACGTCAACGGAAATTATGACCATTGCCCGGTGACAGATTGATTCAGGGCAAGCATCGACTCAACATTGCGGCTGAAGTGGAACGAGGCAATGCAAAGGTTGTTGATAATATGTTGTAGTGCCGCTATCTAGCTCTTTACTGAAACGTGATAGAGTAGCTACCGTTTTTCAGTTCTAGACATTGCCCATCTGTCTCTGCTTTGACAATCTCGTTGCCTCTGAGTATGTCGATCGAAGTCTTGAAACTGTCTGGGATGAGGATTGAAGCTTGAGTACCGACCGGTACTGAAACGTCCAGAGACACTCGCTCGCCAGTCTGGCTGAACTTGACCTGAATCCTGCCATAGGGGCAGTCTACATGACCCTCCGCATCTTTGAATTCGGAATTGTACGGCGGCTCAATCCTGAACGTCTTGTATGCGTCTCCTTGTGGTCTTATGCCCAACACGCCAGCGTAGAACCATTCATGAATGGTACAGAACAGATCATGACTCTTAGATCTACACTCATCCTGCCAGAACTCGAGAAAAGTGGTTTCGCCTCTGCGGAGGAAGCGCATGTAGCTGGGGTCTTCTTCTTGTCTAGCCATTGCTAGCACAATATCGGGGCGGTGCAGGTCGATGAGGGTTTCGAAGATGCATTTGAGACCGAGCTCGCCTGAACGGATGCGATTGTCGCTGACGCTTGCGAGGAAGGCTTGTTGGACGGAGGCAATGTGCTGCAGAGGCACCATGTTGAACTGTAAAGCATAGGCTTGAGCGACAGCTTGGCAATCTTTTTGGCCAATGTTGTCACGGGAGGTGTAGTAGGCATGAGGCAGGTTCTTGTCACCTGTGACAAGAAGCTCCCTGTTGTAGACCTCGAGGACACGGGCAGCCCAGGCCTCATACTTGGCAGCTTCTTCGGTATAACCAAGGTGCTCAGCCATCATTGCTGTGTTTTGTAGGCACTTGTAATAGTATGCGGTTTCGATGTTGGCTTGCAGGTTGCCCCAAGCAATATCACGGCCCCAGTCTCCTAGGCCATGTTCAATCAATCCTCCGAGGCGTTCTTTTGTTCTCATATATTCCATGTATCGCACGGCGGCAGGGTAGACTTGTGGTATGACCCAAGTAGAGCCATAGTATTTGACTAAGAGCTCAGGCAGCAGACAGAGGGCGCCACCCCATGAGATTGTATCATGTAGAGGGCCGCACATGTATCTGATCTCTGGCGCCATAGTTGGAATCAGACCGCTAGGTTCTTGAGCATCGATCATGTCGTAGATAATCTTGGTGTACAGAGCCTCCATACCGAAGATGTATTGCGAAGCAGGAGCAAGCAAGTGCGTCACTTCAAGCCAACCAAACTTCTCGATCTGCGGACAGTCCGTGTGGTAGCTAAAGATATTGCTTGATAGCGACCAATGTGATGCCTTAATCAATGCGTTGACGTCCTCCTTGTCTGTCTTCATTGTGCCCACACGTTGAGAAGCTGAGGAGATGTGTCTTGCGTACAGAGAGCGAACAACAGGAAGTCCATGTCCTTCTTCTGTTGCAACACCCTCGACCTGAATGTAGCGAGCGGCAGTAAACGAGAAATCGGGTCGCCAATCCTCCGGCGCGCCAGTTCCAGCCAAGTAGATCTTGGAATAGACCTTTGTCTCGAAGTCCTTGAACAATGGGTCTGGCATCAGGACTGTCCCATCGGCATTCGCTGTTTCAGAATAGCGGATAATGATTTCAGAGCCTGCTGGTCCTTCTACAGACATATGAAGCATGATAGAAGCGTTCTGTCCAAGGTCAAAGCAGACGACTCCAGGGTGAGGGCTCGAAGTCGATATAGGGTCAAGCCTGTCATGAAGGACGACAGGGGGCTGACTCTGGTAGCGAAGTAATCCACGAGGTCCAGTCAAGGGCTTTGCGCCGGTCCAATCACGGTCGTCAAAGCCTGCGGATGTCCAGCCGGTGGGATACAGACGCTTATCGTGCGTCTCCGAAGCATAAATGTTTGCAAGTGTAGTCGCACTCTTGCGGATTTTCCATGAGGGATCTGTGTGTATAATATCGTGAGTACCATCATCGTAGAACAAATGAAGCTCAGCGAAGAAGCACAACTCGTTGCCATAGCGAACATACGTGTTGTCTTCGTACATTGGCCAAAAGAATCTGTCTTCTTCTGTGCCGCTGCCAGCATAGAAACCATTGCCCAAATGCGCGGCGAAGACATTGTCTCCATCTGTCAGATGTGCTGTCAAGTCGTAGCCGACGTATTGGACGGTGCGATGGTAGTTCGACCCTACAGGTAATCAGCATGGTTCGATATACAGATAGATGGCTGAACTCACAGCCGGGATCGATGACATGGTCAGAAGCAGGCTGACCGTTCACATGAAGATCAAAGTGCCCAAGACCTGACGCGAGAGCTATGGCCTTGGATGGTTTGCGAGCTAGATTGAAGCCCTTGCGGAGGTACAATGGCTTGTCGCCACCATCACCTATCCACACAGCTTTCCACTTGTTTTCGATATCTTCAAACCATGTACGGAAGATGAGACTCGAGTGTGGCATGTACTTCTGATTCATGGAATAAGGAGGCAGCAGCTGAGATCGTGGATATGCGGTGAAAAAGGTCTGGATCTCAGATTGAGTGGCGATGTCGTTGTTGTCCCATACAGTCACTCTCCAGTAGTAACTGCATGTTGAGCGAAAGCCACCTCTAGGTTTGCAGAGAATATTTCGCTGCTCGTTTCCCTTGGTCGAGACTTTGCCAGAATCCCAAGTAGATTCGACTTCGGGGCATGGCTCAGAAATTACGTCTTGCTCGGATGTGGAGATGACAACACGATATGCAGTCTGTTCAGCATACTCTGCGCTTTCGAGCGTCCAGAACACGCGAATCTGATCAACATCAAGACCGATAGTCTCGTGGAACCCGTGAATGCCACAAGTTGCGACCCTCATGATGTCCGAAAAAGACTGCCGAAATGCGGGGAGGTCGCCACAGGAAGACGATACCAAAAGTCGCAGACCAGACAAATCTTGCTGTCCTTACATGCCATTGTCCGTATGTTAAAGCATACTGTCCGACAGTGATGTTCGGCTGTTGCGGTTCGAAGATATGCCGACAGGGGTGAAGGTGTGGATTCATCTCGCGCGAGATACAGCGAACCGGTCGCTAGTTGTAAACCTCGCAAGAGATGTCCCGACGCTTTGTCCTTTTTCAGACGTGCTTTGAGGGCTCATATTTGACGCTAAATCCTTCTCAGCGGTACATCCAGTAAACAACGTCTTCCCCACACGATCGAGACACATGAAAGTGCCATCGAGCCGACCCTAATGTATGTGCGTGCAATAGAATTGTGTTTTTGTCTGGCCTACTGCCCTAGTCGTTTACTGCCACATGATCAACTTGACTTCGAATTGACTCCGGATCTCCACACCGCGACTGTTTCCTGTTCCCCGCGACACACATTGTGTGGAGACTGGGGTTAAGGGCACCATATCTGTGCATATAAGTCTGTGCAGATCCTCCCAATCGACCAGATCATCCTCTACCGTCTTCAACATCACTTGAACTGACTTGAACTGCCATCAATCATGGGCAAAGCGACAGTCATTCTATCAAGTTCTTTCCTCGCCATTGGTGGCTTCCTCTTTGGTTATGACTCTGGTATCATTGGAGGAGTCATCTCCTTCGACACATTCAAGGACTACTTCCACAATCCCAACAGCACTACCACCGGTGCTATCGTTTCAACATTCCAGGGCGGTGCCATGTTGGGCACTATCATCAACATGATCTTCGCCGATCGCTTGGGACGTAAGAGAACCATTGCTGCAGGTTCAATTGTATCCTTGATTGGTTGCGTTCTTCAAGCTGCAGCTGTCAACATGGCCATGCTTATGGCTGGAAGGTAAGACACAAGAGACTCAACGGGGCGAACCTTGCTGACCCTTATACAAAGATTCATCGCAGGTGCTGCTGTTGGTATGCTCACATCTACCATTCCTATGTACGCCGCCGAGATCTCTGAGTCCCGATTCAGAGGAGCACTCTCAGGCGCTTTGCAGTGGTTCCTTTCGTGGGGCTTCTTCGTCGCTCAGTGGCTCGGGTATGGATGTCAGCATGTTAAGGGTGCTTTCTCATGGCGCTTCCCTCTTGCTTTCCAGTGCATCCCCGCCGCCATCCTGGTTGTCGGTATCTGGTTTCTTCAGGAGAGTCCTCGCTGGCTTATGGAAAAAGATAGACACGATGAAGCCAGAGCAGTCCTCCAGAAACTACACCACGATGGAACCGCTGAGACTGATCAACGCATCGAGCTGGAATTCCGCGAGATCAGGGATGTCATCGAGGCTGATCGTATCAACAACTCCACATCCATCAGCAAGATTTTCACCAAACCAACCTGGAGGAAGCGTCTTTTGCTCGGATGTGGTGTTCAAGCCTTTGGACCCCTCAGTGGAATCAACGTCATCAACTACTATGGTATGATTCTTTCACCTTGTTGTTGAAGGGTATAGGACTAACATCGCGTTTCTAGGTCCGGAGATCTACAAGATCCTTGGTATCAGCAACTCAACTTCGCTCATGATCATTGGTATCAGTGGCTCGCTGTCCATCGTGTACTGCAGTATCGGCCTCTGGGCACTCGAACGCTTCGGTCGTGTCAAGCCCCTCATTATCTCGGCCTTTGGTCTTGGAGCCGCCCTAGTCTGCAACGCAGCCATGTCTCAACACTTGGATCCCACCAATGGCAACATGCTTCGTGCCATGGTCGCCATGAACTTTGTCTTCTCTCTGTTCTACACCCCTCTCGGTATCATCTCTTGGGTATACCCAGCTGAGATCTTCCCTGTCGAGGTCAGAGCGTTCGGAAACGCCACAACCACATTCACCAACTGGACTCTCAACCTCATCTTTGCTCAATTCACTCCTCAGGCACTGGACTCGATTGGCTTCCGCTACTTCTATGTCTTCTTTGCCTTCAACATGGTTGCTATGTTGTGCTACATCTTCTTCTATCCTGGTAAGCTACAATGTTTTGACATATCGGAATTACTGCTAACAGCGCTTCTACAGAAACCAAGGGCAAGACCTTGGAACAGATGGATGAGCTCTTTGGCGATCAATTGGTGCCTCATGCTTTGGAAGATCCTAAGGGCGCTGCTATCGCCATGGAGAAGAACAACATTGAGACACATGAAGAGGTTGTCAAGTACTGAGGTTCATTTGTTGTTGGAGGATGGACAATCTGCAAGATTGCGGACACTCATCATGGCTTGTATAAGCAGTTGTTCTCTTATATTGAGTTATCTTCATCGAATGTAGTTTTGCCAGAGCTATCAGAACATACTCAACTATCGACGGGAGATGCGCACTGCGAAACACTTATGCAGATAATACCAGACAGATCCTTGCTACATTTCGCTTCCTGCGGGCCTATAAGGAGACAGCGATCCTTATATTGCATGAGCAGCGGAAGACTGGTGCCGTGCGATACGGACAGTACTTCTTATGGTACCAACGTAGAAACCCAGAAACTTCATTTGGCGGCTGAATTATGGGCTGCAAAGATCAAGGCAGTATATTTGGTGATCTACAATACAGGAGTTTTCAGGTGATCGACCCCTCGAGATAGCTAGACTAACCCGGCACGAGGGTCCTGGTGTCAATCGCCGCATAGCTAATATATGATTGCGTTTCCCCTTTGGAGCAGGATATACTTTGTCCTCAAATATTTCTCGCACTCGTCACATTCATCGATCACGGCCGCCCCGAAGCCGGAAACAACGACGTGAGGCCACCTAGAGCTAAGTCAAGCTTGGAAACTTGATCAAATGACAGGGTGACAGAGCAGTCAAAGTTGCTCGTACATTCTCGGGATGGAGCATTCGACGCGTACATCTTATTGCGTCTAATTTCGCACAATCACAAATCTCCACAGTCATCGCTGAATTTGTTTTCATTCTACTGGACTGCAAGATTCGTATAGGTGTGTAAAAATATTCTCATTCTGATCCCCAGATGGGTACTCCGGGATATATGGACACTATCTAGAAAGCATCTAAGATCAACGCCAGATAGGTCCAAGCAGATAACGTGGCACCCGTACCCCTTTACTAAGTAAGACAACTGCATCCCGCAAACATATCTCCAGGTTGAAGCATCGAAAATGGCGAGATGCTTCTCGAAGTACTAGTATAGTATTCGCAGAAAGTTTTCGGCTCCCTGAATTTTGCCTTGAGTAGCGAGGCCACTGACATGTTGCATTGTCTTTTGGGCTCCGGCGAATATGACGCGCCAATCGGGAACACGGGCAATGGTGCACTCTTATGGACCACAAGACAATTGCAAGTATCCTTGAGTGTGCTGGCGCTCATCTCCAGCAAGGGAGAGGTGTTGCCATTCGCGGTGAGAAAATAAGCACAGAAGTCGAAGGGATCCTTCATCATGACCCATACAAATGCAGTGTGAAGTTCGAGGCTCATGCAGGTCGAAGATCGTGCTGAAAGCGTGCCCAATCCGACTTCTCCATTTGGCAGACATGTTGTGGGCAATGTGCGTTGGTCAATTGTCACCGTAGAATTGGCTGTGATAGTAGTGGTACCGGCGCTAATGGTAGCGGTGGTCGTAGAAGTAGCGGGACCCTGAGTTCTGGTTTGACGTCAGTCCTTATCATGTGTCGAAATCAAGCAGAAGGACACTCACATGTATACAGTATGAACGTCGATGGTGGTGATATTTCCTATGAAACCAGAGTATATCGTGGGAGGCCCATACCCGGTGACAGATGTTGGGGTGGTTGTAACGGACGACACTGGAGAAGCGTCGACCTCTGTGATTCTTTTGTTCAAGGATGCCTTCAGTGAAGCACTAACTTCTGTGCGAGAAGATGTTGCATAGCAGGAACAGGCACTAGACAGTTGTGACGCAGGCCACACTGAGATTGAGCTTGGGAATGTCTGCGTGGTACTCAAGATGTCTTGACAAAGATGACTTGCAACTGAAGGATAGCTTGACAGTGACTCCAGCGCAGCACCGGTGCTGCAGACCGACGAGATTGAGGAGACCTTCGAGCTCATGGTCTTTGAGGTGGACCTGGAGGCGGTTCGCGGAGAGGCTGGTGTTGTGCCTATCTTGGAGCTGCTGGACTTGGAGATCATGCTGCTGGGTTTACTATTCGAAGATGAACTGATCTTTGGCAATATCGACGTTCTGAAAGATGAACTCGTCGAGATGGAGCGCGTCCTACTCGACGAGGAAACTTTTGGGCTGCTCGCCGAGGTAATTAGACTTCTTGTCGACGTCGAAAGACTTGTAGATGAGGAAGCTCGAGATGACGGGCAACGAGATGCGGGATGTTGACCGACAAGTGTCTCTGTAATTGCAACAGTTTTGGTTGTTTCGTAAATTGTAGAGGCCACGGTTTTGAGATACGTGGTGGATCTGGGCACAATCATTGTGGTAGTGGTCGGCTCTGAAACAGTCAAGGCAGTTGTTCTGCTCACGTATATGGCAGATGTACATGGGCTGCCGTAAGCTGCATGGAGAGAAAGAGTCACCGTTCCAGGTCCAATTTGAGTGTTTGGTACTTGACACAAGATGCTTCCTACAGCAGTCGCGTAATCAGAATAGGTGTTGGTCACGCCATCAGTGACCGATGTTACAGGCCAGTAGGAAACGACGGTTCTAGTACAAGGTGCACTCCTCGGGACATTCGAGGTGTCGGTATACTGCACCTGCATCGACGTGCCAAACTGTGTCATAGTTGCAGAGAAACCAAACAAATTTGTGTCAGAAGCGTCCACGTAAAATGCCGTAGGAAAAGAAATAGAAGCATTGTCGCTTGGGACGGAGACCAGACCTCCGCCGAGCTGTGGTGAAGAGAATGAGGCGCCCATTCTGAGGTAGACGAGAGATAGGAAGATCGCGTGTTGGAATGGACTTCATCGACTCTTATGCTTGTCGGTCGCTCTCATCTTGAGTGAACTCAAGATTAGCGATGCATCTAGTGGAAACCCAACGTTCTCCAGCGTTGACAAGGCTTGTTTAGCATATAGAGCCTGGATGCTGAAGTATACAAAAGCGCATTGTCTGTTTTGATTGGTACGTGCTCAGTATCTGGAACTTGGGCAAGACAGCCGTTGTTCAGCTGCCGTTGGAGAATAGGACATGCAGATGGGTTGACACGACAGCGAAATTACTGTGTACGATACATGACACGAGTGACTTGTGAAAGAGATGTCAATAGCTACAAATCGCACTATCTGGGAGATCTGCGCTTCTGAGTATCTGTTGTTTGTGCTCAAACAGAATGCAAGAGAGCAGCAAAATTGGCAAGCCAGAAATCCTAGCCGTTGCATCTGGAAACAACGGCGATCTCAGATGTGAGTCAACCGTTATTCAGCTCCAGGCGGTTGTCCTCAATCGTACTCTTCATTGACTATTCTCCTATACGGGCCACGATCTCGTCTAATCTGACCTTAATTCTTTGGTACAAAAGCAAGTCGGGAGCACTCTTTGGCTTGAGGCGAGACACTTTTCAGCACGAGGCTCATGAAACTTTTGGTGGATTTTCCAGCAGAGTAGGTCAATGTTTTTCTCGATCTTTGTCTCTTAGTGCTTATGCGCAACTTGAGACTGTGATCAGTCGCGATAGCTGGTCGACTATGTAGGAAAGAGGTGACGCTCGAAGTGAATTGGCATCCGGGATACAAAATGAAGTCCACAATGTGTGAGTCCGGTACGTGCGTTAAATGAATCTGTCGGCTAAATCATATCGTTTCGGAATTTTTCCGCACTACTCCTGCTTCTATAGCTTTCTCGTGAACTCGTTCTGCTTAGAACTTGATACCGCGACTTGACAATTTCTCTTCAAAATCAAGATCAGTCTTAACAAGTTAGTATCTATCTGTCCTGGGTAATGACAACCCAGAGGTTTCGTTCTGAGCGAAACTCATCGCTTGCCGTTGGAGCGGATTCACGCCACATTCGAGATCCTACGACGTCCAGGCTTGGCTGTCAATCAAAATCTGTAAGCTCGACGAGTAGACAGCTGTACTTTTTGGTTGTCTTGCACTTACGCAGCATCATGATATCTCGTTCCTGGATCGTTTGACTAGACCATGGCTCCAACATCCACGGAGCCGTTCATTGTTATGGATGCATTGGACCAGGCGCCAATCATGGACAAAGGCTTGACGGCTTGGCTCCAGGTTCTAGGTAGTTGGATACTCTTCATGAACACATGGTCGGTACCACAGGCTTACGAGCTTACGAAAAGGTCCAGCCAGCTAAAGCTCATGTCAGGGGATTGACCAACTCTTTCGGCGTCTTTGAAACATATTACATCGAAACTCTTCTCACAGATTCGACATCTTCAGCTATCGCATGGATAGGGTCAACTCAACTCTTTCTGACCATGATCATAGGAGTATTTGCTGGCGTGCATAGATGCCGGACATCTGAGGTTACTCATAGTAGTTGGGACATTCTTCGAGGTGTTTGGAATGATGATGACTTCCCTATGTACCGAATACTGGCAAATTTTGCTGGCTCAAGCAATTTGTACCGGGATAGGCAGCGGTCTACTCGGTCTCACGTCTGTGGCTGTGATTCCGCTCTACTTTTCCTCTCGTCGAATGATCGCAACCGGTATCGCAGCAACTGGAAGCAGTCTTGGTGTGTATATAGTTTCGACTTTGCGGACTGACTATAGAAACCTCGCTGACCGTTCAAACAGCGGGTATAATTTACCCGATCATGCTGCAGCATCTCTTTCGCGATCTCGGTTTCCCTTGGGCAGTGCGCGTTCTGGCTTTCTTGATACTGGGCCTTCAATTGATCTGTTGTGCCGTAATGAAGCTTAGACCACGACAAGCCATGAGAAAGAAGCCCTTCTCCTTGAAGATCTTTCGAGACAAACCTTACACGACTTTCGTCGCTGGTAAACTGTACTTCCCGCCCGACATTATAACATCAGCTAACAACCGGGTAGCATTCGCTTTGATGATTATGTCCGTGTACATTCCATTTTTCTACATCCAGAGCTATGCATTGGATCTTGGAGTATCAACCAGTATGGCTTTCTATCTCCTCAGTATCATGAACGCATCGAGTCTTCTTGGACGACTGTTGCCAAATTGGCTCGCAGACATGTAAGCACTTCGACTAACCGCTATCTGTGTTTGCTGACAAAATCAGTTACGGAGGTGTGAACGTGATGATTCCGGCTTGCTTTGGCTCTGCAGTGATCGCTCTCACTTTGAGAGCTGTATCCAATGAGGCAGGTCTGATTGTAGTTTCGAGCTTGTACGGCTTCATCTCCGATGGGATGGTGTCACTTCCTCCAGCCATGATCGCAAACCTCACGACCGATAAGGAGGAGTTCGGCACCCGCATAGGGGTCGGTTACACCATTGCAGCATTCGGTGCCCTTATCGGCAATCCCATTGCAGGAGCTTTGCAACTGAACAGCAAGTCGTCGAAACATCCCGTACAAGAACATTACCAAGGAACTTGGTTCTTCGCGGGGAGTGTTATGATGCTATGTACTGTACTACTAGTTATCGTGCGCCTGATACAAGGTGGGAAACATGGAAAGCGGTAGATCGGCCGTGTGAGCTCGAGAAAGATCAGCTTGACGCAAGCGACCGATAAACATTCAGGTGCTAGCTCTTTGCCGCATTTTGGAGTCAAAGACCGGCGTGATATGATGTCAAGAAGATGTCTGTTCATTCTGATCGCGTTCGTTGTGCGATCATCGTTGACAAAGAGAATCGACCTCCTTTAGAGCTGACCTTCACGTTAACGCCATGAAGATCTGATCAGACACGCTTCCTTTTGATGACGGCGGTGGGTGTGCAAGATCCATGATCTAAATGGTAAGAGGTTGCAGATAATGACAGATGCTGGCTGGGTATCCAGCTTGTACAGGAGATGATTAATCGGCGTACTACTCGAAACAAGAGCTGAGACTATGCTAGTATGGAAGTCAATCTCGAGAGAATCGCAGCATATCTTATCAGATGCTTCGGGCTAATTCAGATACTGGTGTGCGGCAATTTTGGTTTCCATGGTTTTGGCGAGGACAGCACAATATTGCTTATCCCCAGTTGAACCATGGACCATCCATGGACGATCAGATCCAGAGGACACGGTGGGTGAATGATGTAAGTCGTTGTCCTCATGAGCCGACGCGATTGGCGCACACCTGATAGTCTGGCTCTCATGGATCTGGTTGACATCGGCTGGCAGGCTTTCTGTCCGGACATCCATATGTGCGGATGAATCGATTGCCACGACGCTCGGATCTGACACAAGTAGAAACTAGCGTCGAGTCCCGAGCTAAGAACATGAATGATTCTCACAAGCTGACATAAATCCATCTGGTCTCAACCGAGCAAAAAGCGGCATTAGGCAGGCAGGCAGTCACCTAGCCGCGACCTTCATCAGGAGGTTCATGACCCCTTCAGAGAACAAGATACCGCCTCTGACTACTATATAGTGTGACACTTGGCTGAGAATAATCTGTCTATTGTGGTAGTACATGCTTGCTCAACTTTATTTTGCTTTGGCTTGTTTAAGGTTTGGAGGGGAAAAGCTTGGTAAGCCTTATCTTGAACAAATCCGTACTCCATATGAGGGCTAATCTCCGAGAACACAGAAATTTCTATACAGCTTCTGCTTCTGCCCTACCTTGACGTCATCTCGATAGGACAAAAAATCCTTCGTCTCGCGTGGTTGTACGCGTCTTTTTCAGCTTTATGACCAGCATCGGTCTACCAAGGTCAAACTCAATGACTTTTGTCGATTCCCTTTCAGCCGAAGTGTCAGTTGTTCACATCACGATGGAGAGTCTGGACACGAAAACCCAGCCTAAAATGGACCTCTGCTAGGGCAAGCACGGAATGTCGATTGAATGCCCTTCTACAGCGTCGGGTCTTGAGAAGATATGCGAGACGAATAGTGTCTATATATACACGTCCCCCTTCCTCCTTTTTGAGAACCATCATCACCCATCTCTTCGAAACATCCAGTCAAGGACATTATCGAATATGCGTTTCTCCGCCGCTGCTGTCTCGGCAAGTGCTATCGCCGTTGCAAACGCTGCTGCAACGCCTCCTCTCGTCGAACGCGCGGGTCTCGGATCTCTCCTTTCGGACCTGGTCAAGATTGTCGAGGAGGTCATCACCATCCCCATTGTGATTGATCAGCAGATCTCGAAAAACACTGTGATCAGTGTTTCAGGTGTGACCTGCAAAGTCACAAACGCACCTACGCACCTGCATACTACATTGTACAAGACAACCACCGAGACCACCTCAACAACCAAAGCCACCAGCACATCTACCGGAAATGGAAATGGCAAGTCCACAAAGACATCGGCCGTGACCTCTACATCCCAATCGTGAGTAAATGCTTGATCGTGTCGAGACGTTCGAAACCTGATGAATCGCTTAGCACTGCATCCCCTATCACTGTATCTGTTTCATCTTCCTTGGGCTCTATTTCTACTAGTAGCTACTCGTCGGTCGACACTTCTGCCGTGGGTATGGGTCTTAACACTGCCTTGTTCACTGCCACTTCCACCTACCCTCAAAGCAGCAGCACCCTCACCACTTCTCTCACCTCTACCTCAACTGGAGCTACTACCACCAAAGTCATTGCCACTGTCGCGACTTCGACTGTCGCAGCTGCTGTCACTTCTCAAGCCGTGGGCGAGTACACTGATTGGACTACTTTTGTCGCAAACGGTGTCAATCTCGGTAATTGGCTTGAGATTGAAGAGAGCAACGACCAATACTTCTGGGACACATATGTGAATGGCACCGAAGTCGCAGATGAGTGGACTTTCTGTGAGACTCTTGGAGATGAGTGCGGTACTGTTCTGGAGGAGCACTACAGTACCTACGTCACCACAGAGACTATCGACAAGCTTGCTAGTGTTGGCGTCAACTTTCTTCGTATCCCAACAACGTACGCGGCTTGGGTAGTCGTTCCTGGCTCTGAACTCTACCATGGTAACCAGCAGACTTACCTCAGGACGATCTGCGAGTACGCTATCGGTCAACATGGTATGAGAGTTGTTGTCGGCCTACATTCACTGCCAGGTGGTGTCAATGGTCTGGATATCGGAGAGGCTCTCGGGCACGATGCATGGTTCTACAACCAGACAAACCTCGAGTACACCTATACTGCTATATCAGCCATCCTGACGTTTATCGAAGCTTCAGCTTACCCTTGGGCTTACACTGTTGGTGTAATCAATGAGGCTTCAGACAACCCATCAGGATTCGCCACTTCAGCAGGCTTGACCACCAATGGCACTGAGTATATCGTGGACTACACTAAGACTGTCATGGATATGATCTCTAAGTCGACCACTCCCAAAGTACCCACCATGCTGCAAGATTGCTTCCTTGGTGAAGAGCACTGGTCTCCCTACTTCAACACTACAGACAACCTCGTAATTGACACCCACATCTATTGCTTTGCAGCTGCCGGCGTGTACTCTGGATATGCTGTTCCCGCGATCTGTGGTCAAGCTTCGGTAGCAGGTGGTGACGCGAAGTTCCCAGTCTTTATCGGAGAATGGTCGCTGCAGACACTTTACAACAACACCTATGCTAACCGCGAGGAACTGTTCAACACCCAGCGTTATGCATGGTCGCACTACGTCCAAGGTGGCGCTTTTTGGGGTGCTGTCTTCAATGGCACTGCAGCTGTTGATGGCGAGGGAACTCAGCGCGATTACTGGGACTACACTGGCCTGATCGATGCTGGTGTCATCAACAGCCCCACAAACCAGACTTACTGCTAGATCATGGCTTGAATATGATCTCAGCATCCCTTAAGAGGAAAGTGATTGATATAGATGGTGGAGCATAGTCGGCGATACTATGTCTTGATAAAGTTCCTCGCTCCATCCTACTGTGGCCTGCATGGCCGATCGAGCTCAACGTTCTTGTTTTCTGGCTGAACGCGCCTTGAGAGCAACCTGTCATTTCCGAGAAACTATCAGAATGTTATTTATTATGTCGATCTGTGGACCTCCAATAAACCAACAATATGTAGAGTATCTTGAAAGATCTGTGGAGTGTTTCTAGAATTTTTCTCAGCAAGACCGTCTCATGGTGTTGATCGCTGTAATGCCTTGCTTTCCAGCTGCTGCTCGAGACTTCTTGATATCTCAGAGGTGCCAACAGCTTGACGACCTGTGGTAGATGATGCAAGACTTGGCCAAATCTTCGAGCGTTCCATGGACCCCAGATCTAGAAGAATTGATGGAAGAGCCTTTATCTACCGCGAGTCAGCATTCAACTCAAAACCTGACGAAATTCCAATTGACTGACCCAGCTGAGTTAATCTTCCACAGCTGAGGCAAGTCATCTTGAACAGGTGCGGGTTGTGCTTGCGCTGAGTTGACTGCAGATGGCGTCATAGATAGTAGTCTTTCGCTTTACTATCGATACTAAGACCCTAAACTTTGCTTAAAAGGTTGATCGATACTGAGTCATTGTTGTCCAAGTCATTCGCCTTCGCGAGATCTGCAAATCACAATCACAAGACTCATCTCACCCACATAACTATACTCAGTATGGCTGCAATCGCACCACAAACATAATGCCTCAGCTTCAAGCTTCAAGGTCCTTTGTGCTGGCAATTGTCGGGAGCATATGAGTCGAGCGCACTGGTCATAGAGATCCATTACGGATGCTACTGCTAGCGTCAAGCGCTAGCTAAGCATAAACCATGTCTCCCCCACAGCAGATCTACTACAGTGCATTACCACTATCGCACTTTCTAATATCCTTCGTTCTTCACTCGCATGTACCTCCAAAACAGGATGGACCGAACTAGACTTAGACCAGACGACATCCAGAGCGTTCAGACTTGGGTGATAGGGGTCCCCATCCAGATCCTCCGAGATAGAGTTTACGTTCCTGGCTATGACAGCCCCAACGTTGTTCTCAACATGAAGCCAAAGATCGTTTGCTACTGGACAAGTTTCGCAACCACAAGGACTCTCAAGCCCACTCCGGTCTCTTAAAGTTGGACGAAGCTTCGGAATCCCCGAATGCAATGGGAGGTGGTGGTGGTATCGATGGATTCAGGCATCTGTTGGAGGAGCCCTGCTAGTAGGAGGTGGGTTGAAGACAGGAAGTAGCATGCTTTGTCTACGATACCGGAAGTTTCGATACCCTCACAGCAAGTTTCGATAATCAGCTGCAAAGTCAGGATGTGAAAGCTCTTGAAGCAAAGCGTGATGCGCAGACCATTGCACTCTTGAAGCTCAAGGAGATCTAGCCATATATTCTAGATATTCGAATCGTTGAAGCTTACGGCTTCACCTGTTTATCGTTCCAGACACAGCTGGTCAACACTGGATAACCCAATTCATTCGCATCTTGTGCATTGAATCGAAGGCTGGCTGGTCAATGAAAGGATTAACAAGCTCAACTAGCCTTCGGTCATGCCATTGTGATCAACAGGCGCTGTAACAATGCTTGGAGTTTTCCAGTCTACAGACGGGGAAATGATCCCGGCGATTACCACATGGGGTTCAAGCTCCTCTGGCTTGACGTTCATATCGATCTCCTAGATAAAGCCTTTCTAATTAGCAGCATCCATACTTATCACGTTCTATCACTTTGTACTATCTTACTATCACCGGTGTGTTACAGCACATGAATCAGAGCCTCATGTAAGGAACTTGAATACTTCTTAGGAAAGATGATAGAAAATGCTACTACACTCCACTTGGTCGGCTACACGTGAGCACTCCCTTGTCTATCCGGAACGGTATTTCACTTTCGGACGGCACCTTCTGCTTCCCTCAACCAAGGCATGCTTTCGATCCAAAAAGAGGCTCATGACACACGGAGTCGCATGAGGGCGTAGAGCGGAATCAAATAGACGGGCCAGTATGCTATGTTCTGCTTTACTCAAACTGTGATATTAGTTGTATTCGGGCTTTTTTGACGTACATGAGTCTTTGTTTCAGAAGGGAGAAACTTGAGCCGTGTTCTGCCTAGCACTTTTGCTGCTATAGTTGCTATTGGCACGTCATTCGAGCAATCACAGGTGGAACCCTAGCTCACTCAGTTGATATACGCATGCTCTATCGCTTTGACATTAATGCGTCGCCCCCACCTTCGAGCTGGTACTACAGATCAGCATGGCGTTGCGTGGCTGAATTGTCCGCGAATTTCGAAACCGAGAAACTAACATTCGCAGCGCACATCCATGTTTCAATGACTCGGGCAGCCGCGGCTCGCGGCTGTCGAATCGCATGAAGGGATTGTCCCAATTTGCTTGACTCCATGTTGTAGACACTCAAGGCATCTGAAGGGGCCCTCGGGTCCCGAGCAACGATGCGGCGTCCTCCTTCGGTTCACCGCGCGGAACAAAGTTCCGGTTCCGTTAAGTACGGCGTGAAGAAGGCAGACACATTCATCCAGGTCATATAAAATGGTGATTGTCCTCAAGAAGGTTGGCTCAGCTCTTCACTACATCGCCAATTCGTAAACGTTCTTGGCTCAATAAGCTTACGACCAAAAGCACCCATTCTTTCCAAGACTGAGAATAACAGACATTTCCGGAATAGAACGCCAGCAATCATGCCTGTCCGTCAAGCAATATGGGCAGACCTCAAGCAGGCGGCTCACATCGCTGCCTTGGCCTTCTGGGAAGACGAGATCATGGGCAACCGCTTGAATCCACATCGCGCCAAACACCCCAAAAGCTACGAACGCTCCTTCCTGCATGGTTTTTACACGAGTTACTTCGAGGCACGCACCCGAGTTATGGTGTCGTATCCTAGCGACCGACCTGACAGGATCACCGGAATGGCAATCTGGTCGCGTAACGGCGATGGAGGTAAACACATGAAAGCTTCGCAATCCTGGTTGCACTGGCTGATGTGTCGATGTATCATTCCTGTTTACATCACCATTGACTCCTTCATCCGCCCGAACCGCGCTGCTGACCACGCAGCCTGGAATGATATGGAAGGACCGGACCCCGACACGGACCAGCGCTTTGAAAACCCAGACTACAATGAGACTTGGGGTCTGGAACTGCTATTCCAAGAACCTCAATTCCAAGGTCGCGGATTCGGCAAGGAATTGGTCAATTGGGGACTCGAAAGGGCGAAAGAAGAGGGAATACGTGTCAGTGTAGCAAGTGCACCAGGCAGAGAAGATTTTTATAAGAAACTCGGCATCGATGAGGAGGTCGAAGAGCCTAACGCGAATGGGTCGACAGACCCTTGTCCTGGGACGCTTCTGTTCTCGAAGAAGTTCAACATGGCGGTCCAAGAAGTCTAGGTATGTTGCGGTCTCTCTCCGACAGGAGCCAAATCTGGCACTTCATCTATCGCTGGCGGAGGGGTTGGCCATATCCTAGCCTCACAGTATCCGAAATGATTGCATGCTGCGGTCTGAGGATCGGGACAACTATTCTGGTCAGCCTCTTACAACCTAGCTAAGCCGGGCTGCACTCACTGTACTGCTTCACCAAGCATGATGTATGCCCACAGCTTCTCGAATACTCTGCCACTGACAGCATCATTCAAGGGTGTCTCCAAGAGCCATTTACGCATGCGTATGTAATCTTCCTTGGTCCGTCGCGTCATCGCTTCCTTCGTTATAGCGAACTGTGCACAGCATTGTGAAGCTATTGTCTCAGGCAGATCCTCATCTGGAAACAATACAGACCATGCCTGTCCAATCGCATCCTCGGTCTCTCGGACATGGTCGCCGTCACCCCACACCACAGCATCGTGGTGGATGGGCCGCAGCTCTGCTGGACAAGATGGCGACCAGCTGAACCGTAGTGAGACATATCCTGCTCGCTCGAGTGCATCGACTTTGAGGTCGTGAATCATATCGACAATGTCTCTTTCTTGGTGCCACGCTTGTCGGTGGCCATGTGTGAAGATTGCATACGCAGGCAAGTTGTCGTAGTTGTGGATCAGATAGCTGAGGTACACCATCGCCTCACGTCCTTTGTTTGCAGGAACTCTAAGGTGGGGCGGTGCTTCCGAGTCTGTGACCACGAAGGGGAACGTATCATATCTGGAGCATCATCAGCTCTGGCGCTCAGAACAATTGAACATGGTCTCACAACTCAGTCATATCCTGCATCCAGAAGAGGCTTTCCGCAGTAACTGCTCCAGCGATGACGGCAGGACGAGGAAAAATCAGCACATCAGGGCTCACTGGCTCTTCGAAAGAGAAAGATCCATAGTCTGTATCAGTTTGCCCGATACTCATCGAGCCACTCTGGAATCCAGCAGCGATTACATCTCGCTTCCATGCTTCAAACAATGCAAGCAGAAAGAGTAAACATAGCAGAGTTGCGCTAGTCAAGTGGAGTTTCGAGCTCGAAGATTTGATCTGTTGCAGCGGAACCATAGTGACTCAAACACGAGATGCTTGCAACAAATGGCACGAACGACGGGATGCTCTGCCATCTCAGATGGACATGGCTGGGTATACACTACAACAGCTCCCCAATCGACCCTACGCGTTCAGCTACAGCTAAGCACCTCCAAGCCTCACCCGTCGACGCGCATGGTGGTTCAAGGGGCTGTCTAATAGAGCTTCAACGACCAAGCATATCTGCCATGCCCAGACTTGGTATACGTAGAAAGCTTACGTCGTCGGGCAATGGCTTGTCTTGCCAAGACGAGAGCCACGCGGTGGTGGAACGCCCCATGGCTTGATTCACGATACCGTTCAAACGGCCAACTCAATCAAATGTGCCAAGAAAGGTTGTCGAGTGCATTAGTATAGAAATCGATTTTTCTTGTGTTTTGTCGGGAAGTGGACCAGACGGCTGAAATCGATTCTGATGTGGAGGACTGTTATCAGATTCGGAATCCATTGCTACAGTGCTGCTGGCTGCGGACAATAGCCATTGAACATGAACGCACTGCTTATCGGGTAGTGGAAGAACAGAATTAGAAAGCTATTAAACAAAATCTAGGCGATCGAATCAAACATCGCTATGCGAATGTACTTGCTCATAGCCAAGCCGCTTTGTCTTTCTCCAACTCTTGAATTGCCGGAATCCTTCGTAGCCAACGACAAACAGTGCAAGGGCTGCAACGAAGACCATTGCCAACTGTGCAGCATCGCTCGCGTGTACTTCTAGTCCGTCAAAGACACCATTGATGCCCACTTCCCACCCGAGATCGAGAATATTAGTGGTGCCAAGCACCTCTGCATCCTTGTTCAGGGCGACAACACGGAAGAACCGCCTATCACCATTTCCAATGTCAAGTTCAGTCTCGAATCCTTTCTTGTTCGTCACAGAGACGTCTTCCCAAGCGTCATCAGGACAAGTGCTTTCATCAGCTTGCTGCAGCTTCCAGGACTTGACATCTGTTGCCCCATTCCAGCTCACAAAGATTGAAGACGATTTGTCATTCCCAAAAGCGACAGTGGGTGGCCAACTCGGCTCCCCTTTCCAGGGAGCTTTCAGTGCGCGATAAGACTGCACATCACCCCTGCCCCAGGAAGACATGGTAGAGAAGCGGTTGTCACAGAGGACGTTCCCTTCGGCGGTGAATTCTGTCCAGACGCCAACATAGCCATAGCCTAGCAAGACTCGCGGGTCAGATGCTCCGTCTGAAGGAAGGATTTGCATACTTCCTTGACTCGAAGAGATGAATTGAGCAGGGTGAATATACTCTTGCACGAGTCTGGCAGTGTATGCATGTTCCATTGTCGATGGACCTTTGGTGGGATATGTGACCTCGATGAGGACGCCTCTAGAAGGCCGAGATCCAGTTCCCTCATTGTCTGCGCCGTTGTCAAAGGCAGAAACCAACATCTTGGTCACCCCGTCTACATCCTTCGTCGGATGCATTTTGATCTCGTCCGCCAACAAGATCGGGAATTCGGTCAGGTTGTGGAAACGAGCAAAATGTTGATATGCGATGTTCGTAGCTTTGCTTTGCCCTACGCTCAAGTCATCGAACGCGTTTCGCTTGCCACCCAATATCCAGATGATGGCACCAGTTGTTCCATTGATGTAAGTGATTGTGTGTGTATACCTTGCAGAAACCAGATAGTTGCCAAGCTCGTCTTTCTGGATGCTGTTCATATGATACCAGTCCCAAGGGCGATTGGGCACTCGGCCTTCATCACCAATGTTTCGATACGTTTCCTCCAAGCTGTGGTGTTCGGAAGCGCGCCACTGGAAGACTAGCTCGTTCGTCACTATATCAATCTCCTGGAAGAGGCAGTCCCAGACCCAAACCACGTCTGTGTCGTCCACGAAACCAGGCAGGGTGATCGGGTAGATCTCATAGATGGTCATGATACCAGTGCCTTGTGGCGTGATTGTGAGCTCATGCAAGTCTGCATGTAATCCGTGTAGAGCTGAGATCTTGGCGATCTCCTCATATTGCGAATTATACTGCGATCTCGTCGTTAGAAAGTTGATGTTCAACCAAGATGTGCAGCATCACAAACCATAAAGTAGTCGCCTTCACCATGCCCACCCACACCATCATTCCCGACCCAGAAAGTAAGCACTTGCTCTCCTTGATATTCCTGGACTTTGAGATTGTACCCTTGGCCTTCGACATAATGCTCCCAGACTAGTTCGCCGTCATTGTCCATGATCGCGACGGCTGGATGTGGCACCTGATATCCTCGAGGTGACAAGAAGATGAACTTGTCGTCATGACATTTTGGTGATTGGTCCGGCCGGCGTAGAATCGGCGACATCAAGTCGGAAGACTGGAAGGTCTTGTATGGATATGAACCAAAGTCATGCTCAAATGCTTGTGTGTTCTTGGTATCGAAGTTAGTGCCGACATCTGAAGCAAGTGTGAGGTCGAATCGTGATAAGGTTAGAAGCCCGATGAGAAGCGCCAATCCAGCCATGGTCGCAAAAGCAAAGTTGTGATCGGCCTGAAGCTCAGTATGCAGCTACCAAGGATGACTCTACCGTGCAAAACGGCTGCAAAATTGTCATGCAAAGAGGATTGTCGATAAAATGAAACGTAACAGGCCCAAGCAAGAACAGAAGGTAGTGAATATCTATCACTGCGAAGTTGGAGATGTCGCAGTACATGGCAGTGCATTCTGATCCACAACCGCGTGGCAGGGACTCCGAGTGCCGTTCGGAAGGACTACGGATGGCTCGTGGTCGCCAAACGTACTGACGCCGGGATGGATGCCGAAGTCTCCAATGTATCATCGTCATACTCGCCAGCACACACTTACGGGAGGGATCGATCACACGAGATCAACAGGTCGATGGCCGAGCATCTTGGCATCTCTGGATGTCGTGTCTCGAGGAAAGACCACAAAAGTGGTATGAGTATGAAACCCACGAGCTGACTCGAGCGAAGCACAACCACGCAACAAGAAGCATTACGAAAGGGGGCTCAGCCAGTTCGTCGAAATTGCATTCGTCAGGATCTGATATCTCGAGAGCTTGGCACGCCGCCTTGAGACTCTTTCGGAAGAAGGAAACAAAGCAGTCGACCACTTCTCAACTCGTCATCCCTGCGGTCAATCTCCCGGGTGACACAGCCGTGCCGAGAAAAGGATTTTCGTGTGCCAAGCCAGGTGCGTCGTGTACATTTCTCAAATTTTGCGGGGTAGCTATAGGTCAATCCTTGACCGCGTTGAACTTTAGCTGATTATCATCGGGCATGCCCGAACGCAATTGCGATTTATTCGGTTGTTCCTACCTGCGAAGAAGGTTGAAGCGTGGAGCCGACTTTAATCTGTCAGCACTTTGGTTCGTTTGAGATGCTCACCGCTTTCGTAGCCGCAGTGGACGTGCGAGACTTGCTGTCGAAGTTGCATTAGCAGTCGTTTGATAGTCTCGAGAGATGATATTCTACACAGATTCCTGAACAACACATACTTGTCAAACTGTTTTTACCATTCTATCGATCCATTGTACGTCTACTAGACATGACTCATGGACAAGGTCTAAACATGTTCAGCAAGGTCGTGTCATCGGATGTGATGCAGACCAGGGTGATGGAACCAGCTCGAAGTCATGAGCGCTTCTCTCTGATTGGCTAGTTCGTTAAATCGGTTTTTGACGGCCACCTGACAATTTTGAGCCCTAATTTTTTTCTAGCGTGCAAAGCTCTAATCTGTGGACCACGCGTTCCTGACACGGAGGGGTAGGTGTAAGCGGTGTCGGATGAGGATGTCGCACAAAGAGATCGAGGTGCAAGAGAAAGATTCATGAACTGAAACGGGTGGTCCCGACTACCAAATTGAAGAAGCGTTGTCGCGGTTTGTGAAGGAATAGCAAGAGAGCGAAGCAATGCCAATGCTGTGGTTAAGCATCTCGTATTCAGTCGCTCTGATCCGCAAGCGATAATCAGATCCGCCGACGTATAGGTGCTGTTGCTAACATGGGAGACAGACATGTTGTTGGCTCACTCTTTTGTCCTCCCCGCAACAGCTTTTCCACCACAATTGCTATGAGGAGGCGCAGCAACAGCGACGTCAAGACTGTGCCTTTCTAGACGAAGTTCCGTGATATCTATCTTTTTGCAACTTGAGACACGACGCAAATTCCTATTGTGGTATATTAGTGGCTTGATGCGCCACCATTCCGTCAGACCACAAAAGGTTGTCTTGTAAGAGGAACCGAAGGTAAAACGGGCCGGCGCCGGTGCTGGTGTACGTATGCTTTCCCCAAAGGTTCTTGAATGCATAGGAACGATAGCGATCCCATCTAGGGTTCGCAGTAGGGAGAGAAAGAGCTGATGGCTGTTTATCGGCCTGCCGATCATCTCGGTCAATCTTGCGGATTTGGAAAATCGATTCCCGCGCGTGGCAGCCGATGTAAAGCTGCCCTATACTTGCCTGATCCCCTTGCCATGCGTACAAAATGGACCGGTCTTCCTGTCTCGTTTCCGGACACGAGGCAACCGTAATCGGTTCGGAGAAATTCAGAAAGCTGCTAACAGATGCATAAGACGGAACGAAGCCCTTGTATGATGACCGAGCCAGATCAAAATGATAACGCTTCACCATGCGACCAAAAGCGCGGAGCTGTGACAGCAGCTCGCCGCCATGGCAACCTCGAGACCATACGCAAACAACCCGGCTGGTCAGAATTTCCTTCTTGCATTCCTATCTCCATGCGAACAACCAAAAGCGGCAAAGTGACAGAGTTCGGAAACACCAAGCTTCGCATCATCGAGCGCATCGCTGTATCTACAGATTTTGGCAAGGCACTGGATTTTCTCAAGGGCTTGACGGACGGAGGTGAAAGGTTACTCAGTCTCAAAGATCTGGAGCAATGCGCCGCGCGATTCGATACGGGCAAGAGAGGGAGACAGCAGTCAAGAGATCGAGGGGGATCGAGTTCAGCGCCAACGAGCACTGTGGTCAGTCAGGCAGATGAGAGTGAACCAAGCTATCAGTCCCTGGGTCAGCCTCTGGACTCCTGGAATGGATTCACACTCGACCAAAGTCCAATGCCTTTGCAGACCGGATCATCAACGGCGCCACTCAAACGTCCAAGTCCTGAAGCTTTCCAACACATGTCAGTCTCCCCAGTGGATAGCAAACGACCTCGCATGGACACTCTCTTCGATGCTCAGCAGGGAGACTTTCCATTCCACATGTCCGAACTGGAAATAAACAACACGACAAACCTAGCCGTGCCACAGAGCTATCACCAGCAGAGCAGTCCGAACATGCGAGCATCTCCAAGTGCACCGCTGCCACGCTCGCCATCTCAAGATCCAGCAAGAGCCTTGTTGAGCATACATCCACACGCCGGAAGCATCTTCTCGAACCTGAACACTGCATTCGACGACTTGCTGGCTCGCATCGAAGACCATCAACAAATCGTCAAGACAGCTCTGGACCAATACCGTATGGCCGCAAATGGTCTGAGTGTCGCATCTGGGGCATCGAGCAGCACCGGCGACCGTGACTTGGAAGCGGCGTTGAGGACAGCACAAAGGAAGGAAGTACGCGCGCGTCAGGACTTGGAGCAAGCGAGATCAGCAAGAGACGTGATCGACATTGAGTACGGCCATATCGGCACATCGCTCTCCCGGGCGCTGGTGGACACTGTCCGAGCCGAGTATTCGCGCGCAGGAGTGGCCATGACACAAGCCCAAGCAGATGTTGAGGCTGCCAGGCAAAGACTGAACAATGCAAACAACCGCGAGCAGGTCCTCAAACATACCAAGGACGTCGCAGAGGTTGGCATTGACCAGCTACAGCGGCAGACCAGATTTTGGTTGAAAAGACTAGCAGAGGCAGGGGTCAAGCTGACGGATCAATTGGGCAATCTGCAAGGCAATGAGACGACGCAGCGGCCGTCACAAATGTAGGATAACCATGGGGCAGTATGCGAGACGAGATCAAATGCCGTGGAATGATAATGTGGTCTCCGAAATCTGTCGGAGCGATGGAGTAATCATGTATATTAATGAATCGATCGCAAGAATAGAATAGAAACCGAGCTCAATCGGGTCAACGACAAGTTGAGAGCATGAATCGACTACTTCATGAATCGACTACCTTGTCAAAAGCTGAACGTTCTTTCTCACCTCATCCGCCTCGTCGAACACCAACCATATCTTACTGTCCAGTCCTTTGAAAGCCGCTTCGAAGCGCTTGGCTGAATTCCTTTCAGGGTTCAAAGCACCTTGTATCTCGTTTTCGTCTGGAACGCGACGAATGTAAATGGCTTTGATCCAGCCAGGGTGACGTCTCGCAATCTCGCCATAAGACTCCGGGTCCTTCTGTGTGCTGTCACCGACACAGATGAACTGGCGTTGCGGAAACCAAGTATGCATCTTCTCTAGCCTGTCGACTTTGTACTCTTGCACGTTGACCGAAAGACTGCTGATCAGACCGCCCAAGTTCTGCCATGAAGCATCGCGCAGAATCATTGTACCATCGGGGAAGTGTTGTTTACGGAAGTCGCGCAAGAATGGATACAAGTTGTATGGAGATCCTGAGAGATAGAAGAAGATGGGGTCGTGCAGCAGCTTCACCAGGTCAGTATACAGCTGAGGCATGCCAGGGACTGGAGTGGGCGCATCGATGAAGGTTGACTTGAGCACGGCGATGGGGGAGAGGGTACCAGTGATCTTGATGGTGTCGTCGATGTCCGAGATGACTCCCCAGCCTGTAGGTTCAGCCAAAACAGTGTGACCTGGCATTACATAGCAAGGCGATGGGTCTGTGTTCGCTGTCGTGGTGAGTTGTGTCCCAGCTGGTGCATCGAGATGTAGACGCAGAAGGTCGGATGAGATGCCGGACGAGCTAGAAGGTCCCAGTGTCTGAAGTTCAATGTCTGCGATCTTGACACGGATTGTGTGACGAGGCAGGATCGGGTTCAGAAAGGGCTCGAGGCGCTTCTTGATGAGTGTAATGTCGAGCTTGTCCTTGAGTTCGTCCAAACATTCTTCCTCACTTGCAGCCTCTTTCGCAAGACCGACCAAACGGGCAATGTGGGCAACGACGTGGGAGGGGTCGCGACAGGTCTCGCGGGAGAAGTAGGCAGCGACATACTCGACTTCCCAGGAAGGTGAAGGTAGAGGTTGGTTGGGAGCGGCAATAATCTCGGGATCTGCTTCGTGCTTGTCGACCTTTGCGTCCTGGCTCCTAGAAGCGGTTAGAGAAGTAGCACAGACAGCTCGAGGGAGTAGCGCACGGCTGGACACGATATGCAGTGTTGTCAAAGATCCAAACACTATGCTGCGATGGATCAACTGGTCTTGGTTTGCTCCATGGAAATGTCAGCAGCAAGCGGCCAGTCAAGTCAGGCATAGAGCCAAGAAGCTCCTTGGGAACGTCAGGTGAGAATGGCGCGTCCTTGCGAAGCTGAAGACTATCGATGACCGTGACAAGAGCGTCCTGAGCAGTTTGCAGCGCAGGGCGCAAGTAAGATTCGAAAGAGCTCATGACGGTAGTCTTTTGGGCGTTGTGGTTTGAGAGATTGTAGGAAGAAGGGTAAGGAATGTTGGGCAGGTGAGAGAGATGCAATGGTACATGGCAGTGTCTAGACAAGAAAGAAGGAACAGGCAGCGACGGGCCAAGAGGATGTTGATCGCTCATGACCATCCGAAGCTGCCATGTGGCTTGGAGCGACTCATGTCGATACTGTACCGGGTATAGTGTGCATACCAGCAGAGCTGAAGCTGCGAGCTACAGTTTTGACACTTGTGATGCTCCGTGCAGGAGATGGCCAAGAGCTTGGCCTTGTATCTTCAGCGGCAGTCTTGATATAGGGGGCCAGGCGCGCTTCAGAGAGCACACAAGGAAGCGTCAACGCAAGCCGTCAGAGGTGGCTGGTGTCATGAGTGAGCAGGAAGCAGAAACTTGACAGGCAGCGAGTGGCAGGGCAGAAATCAGGGTCGTGTTTGAGGAAGGAGCGGCCCCGCAAGCCAAGCAAAGCGAGATGCCCATCAAGCACCGGGCAAGCACCAACCTTTTGCTCCTTCCGTCTTGCAACTTGCGAGTCGTCGCTCTTGCTCTTTCCAACTTTCCTGGTTCGACACTTTACGGCCGACAATTCTTGCTGAGGGCTAGACCACAATTCTCGCAAGCGTCAATCGCATTTCCTCCGTGCACTTCAACCAAAAGCTTTTTAGGTGAAACACGACTCGCTGACCTGCCGTCCTCTCCTGATCACAACCCCACTTTCTCGTCTTGTACTTGTACAAAGAGCGTCTCACCCACGTGCTCTGGCATTTTCCTCTCATCCACGACCATGTCACAAGCTCAGATCCAACCGTGTCGCTATAAGACTGGCAAGACGCTCGGCGCTGGTTCCTACTCGGTCGTCAAGGAGTGCGTGCACATTGACACAGGACGCTACTATGCCGCCAAGGTCATCAACAAGCGCCTGATGGCCGGCCGTGAGCACATGGTGCGCAACGAGATCGCCGTCCTCAAGCGCGTGTCCATGGGTCACCAGAACATTCTCACTCTAGTCGACTATTTCGAGACCATGAACAACCTGTACCTCGTTACAGACCTGGCCCTGGGTGGAGAGCTGTTTGACCGCATCTGTCGCAAGGGCTCATACTACGAGAGCGATGCCGCAGACCTCATCCGTGCCACTCTATCTGCCGTCGCATACCTCCACGATCACGGCATTGTCCACCGCGATCTCAAACCCGAGAACCTGCTATTCCGCACTCCCGAAGACAATGCCGACCTCATGATTGCTGATTTTGGCTTGTCCCGTATCATGGACGAGGAGCAGTTCCACGTCTTGACCACCACCTGTGGTACCCCGGGCTACATGGCTCCGGAAATCTTCAACAAGAGCGGTCACGGCAAGCCTGTGTAAGCCTTCTTCTTCTTCTTCTTCTGCCTCCCACGACTCTTGCTGACACTTTCCCAGTGACGTGTGGGCCATCGGCGTCATTACCTACTTCCTCCTCTGCGGTTATACCCCGTTCGACCGAGACAGCAACCTCGAAGAGATGCAGGCCATCCTCGTAGCCGACTACTCCTTCACTCCCCTCGAATACTGGCGCGGCGTGTCGCTGTCTGCCCGAGCCTTCATCAAACGCTGTCTGACTATCGACCCCACAAAACGTATGACAGCTCACGAAGCCCTGAGCCACGATTGGATCGCTGGACCTGCACAAGAAAGAGGCAACGAGGATCTGCTGCCCACAGTCAAGAAGAACTTCAACGCCAGAAGAACCCTACACAAAGCCATCGATACTGTTCGCGCCATCAACCAGCTCAGAGCAGGTGGCGGTATGGGCATGATGGACGGCGCACAGTCTCACCGTCCTGAGCGAGTCGACACTGCTGCACCCAAAGACAAGGACGGCGACGTCGACATGGATTCGAAGCCCAAAAGCCAAACTGCCACTGCTGCATGATCCTTGAATGTTTGGAGTTCTCCTTTCCTTGCCAGCGCATAGCATGTATTCCTGCTTTACCAAATTCGGCAGACTGTGGATCATTTCCGTATACCCCTCCACTTCTGCAGAAAGTACACCCTTCATCATAATATACATTGATATCTGTCTTCTCATAGCCAACGGCTCCTGCGACCTGATACTTTATTTCGATGTTCCGGCCGGGTCACGGCCGGGTTATGCATTGCCTCTTGGCATCAGCCTGGCTGACAGCTCCCATCCTTCAAGTTTCATGTATTGTTAGATTCCGATCGATCAGCGGCCAAAGCCTTATCGAAGAGCCCGACTATTGGACCATTACCCCGCCCGCAGTCGTTTGAATGATATGTCGAGGTACTCCCAACCGTCTGATCGGACTTACTTCTCTGCCTCCTCGATTGCATCTGGTAATCATGCCTGCCAACAGAACCTGCCTAATCGTTGGTGCCACGACCGACATTGGCAAAGAAACTGCCGAGTATCTCGCAAAAAAAGATGGACCGTCATCGTCACAGGCAGGAGTCAAGACAAGGGCAAAAAGGTTGGGCTCGACCTCATACAGACATGTAAGCCTCCGAACAACAACCTCTGCAGGTCGTGGAGTCGATCACACAAAGCGGCGGCAATGCTCCATTTCATCCAGTCGACATTACCAATCAGGCGTCAGTCGTTGCTCTCCACTCACACATTCTTGAGGAATATGGCCGCCTCGATGCTGCTATCAACAATGCTGGCATGTCAAGTACTTTCCAGCCATTCTATGTGACTCCGGTCGAAGATTAAGATCTCATGTACAACCTCAATCTAAAAGGCACCTTCCGCTGCATGCAAGAGCAGCTCAAGATGATGTTGAAACAAGACAAGCAGGGCGAGGCCGGTAGGAGAGGCACCATTATCAACATATCCAGCATGACTGGCCTCATTGGTGTACCCTGTGCCGCTCCTTACTCGTCAACCAAGCATGCTGTTAATCTCTCCCGGTGCTTCTCTCAGGCCATCATTGACTAATTCTGCCAGGTCATTGGTCTTACCAAATCAACAGCACTCGAGTACGCCCCCGAGGGAATTTACATC
Organism: Aureobasidium sp. M94-06E; assembly: GCA_037040395.1. Taxonomy (NCBI): domain Eukaryota; kingdom Fungi; phylum Ascomycota; class Dothideomycetes; order Dothideales; family Saccotheciaceae; genus Aureobasidium; species Aureobasidium sp. M94-06E. Next base: position 5,297 of record JAXQGV010000135.1, on the reverse strand, counting down.
TCTACTGTCGCTCCCGGTATCATTGATTCGGGCATGCCCGTTATGGAAGAGAGTTCCAACGGCGGCACATTTTCTAGAGAGCAAGCTGCTGCCATGCACCCTTTGAACAGACTCGGTAAATGTGCTGACGTCGCAAAGGCTGTGGATTCCCTCTTGGAGAATGATTTCATCACTGGTGGTGTTATCTGTGTTGATGGTGGTATCACTGCAACATAGAAACATTGTCAGATTGTCAATACTTCTAAGCCCAGCTCATGTGAAAGTGAGATCAATTGCTTCATGATCATGCAGGGCCCCAGAGTGTGATGCTCTCAATGCTGCAAGTCACTGTATCTGTGCCTACACTAGCCTCGACACCAACAACACTGACATTTGTCGCACCATTATAGTTCCAAGGGTTGTCAGTGCAAAAGCCTGTATCACTCCCCGTAGCAATCTTCCAACAAATCCAGTCAGTTCAGAAGTTTCCTCAGGTCGAGCAAAGATACGACATACCAAGATGATATCCTCAAACACAACTGGACCAAAGTCCCAAGCTCCATACAACTCGGCAGCAAAAGGAGCATCGTTCATGACTTTATCGGCGATAGGAAATGAATTTGTCGCGGACGCTTCACCGCAGTTTTTCTCAATGTAGCTGACCCATTCGGTGGCATTTTCGTTGCGTGTGTTGTTGAAGAACAAGATATCGCCTTCTTGAGCGCCAAAGCCACCGCCCCAGGCAAGACCTGTGATTGCCAGCTCAGCCAAAGCCTCAATTGGGATTCTTCAATGTAAAAAACTTACTCGGGTTAGAACAACACCAACCACTTCCAAACCACCAACCACCACTTCTTCCGTCCAGAACATTTTGGTACACGCCAGTATTGTCTTTGTCTTGTAGCCCAGGCCAGAGATAGTTTGTTGCAGCTTCGTGAATGGGAGGGACAATCATGTTGCCGGACTGACTGATAAGTTCTTGTCCATCTGGTGTGTCAAAGGCGACAAAATGCCAATCTTGTGCTAGTGTTGTGCTGATTAGGAAGAAGATGGAAAGCAAGGAAGGACCCAGTAAAAACTTCATGGTGGTCGGAACGCAATAGGTGTCTCTGGATTGTGAAAGTGAGAGAGAAAGAGAGAATAGATCAAAAGTCAGGCGAAGATGTAAGATATTTGTGCGCAAAAGAATGGTGTTTTGATCACATATGTGGCGGCAAGTATACAAAGTTCTCGTGTATAACGTGTATAACGACGTTTAGGGGAATGGACGAACCTTCAATTAGGGCTGCACCTTTGCACACTTATATTCGACTGAGGCTCTATTAGGGCTTCAACTCTAGACACTATAGACGTTTGTGAGACTACTGTTTGTATGAAACTACTTGTATGCAAACACTACTATAAGCTGCAAGAAACGCAGAAGACTGGACGCGGCATCCTTGTCAGAGTTTCAGACATGCGAAAATTGCCCATCGGGCAAAGCATAAAGAGCCATCAATCACATAGATCAGGGCTCGAGATAACTCTCATACTGGAGTTCTGAATGTGGTGTTGAAGTATTACTGTGGAGCGAAGAGGACGGGAGCCCAGCACAGGTAGAATGTCGCTGGAGCCGATCCACGACTTTTGGCCTCCGAACATGACTTTTGGACACATTCCGCAGAGCGACGATGAGCCGCGATTTCTAGATCGAGCACACGACCTGTACCCGCCGTCTTGAAAACCCTCATTGAAACATAATAGGTCAAGTATTGATGGCTAATGCGACTTCTCTGACATACCATTCGGCGAGCTTCATCTGCGCGTTGTTCGTCCTCGAATCTGGCGCAGACAAGTTCATTGATCATACCGCAATTGTCGCAGAGCGCACAGGCATCCCCGAGTCCATCATCGGCTTACTCACCGCAGGCGCCGAATGGGAAGAACTCGCTGTTGTCGTCATTTGCATTCTGCGCAATCGATCGTCCCTTGCTATAGGCAATATCATTGGCTCGAGCATCTCGAATATCCTGGGTGCCTTCTCGCTGGGATTGATTTTTCGCGGCAATGAAGAAGACATGACTCTCGATTCAAGCGCCAGGTTGTATACCCTGGTCATGCTTCTGGTTACTGGTCTGGTTGTCGGGTTTCAGTTTGTTGAGTCTCAAATGTTGACGCGAGTGTTTGGTGGCATCCTCGTCGTCATCTTTGTTTTCTATGTTGGCTCCGTTGCTTATCTGATCTTCAAAGGTCGACTGATCGCGCCCGAGTCAGATAGCGACAGTGACAGTGACAGCGATAGCGGGACTGAGGACGATGAGAACAACACCGACAACGACGTCGAAGGCGGCCGAGTCGATTCAACAACTCCTCTCTTGGCAACAGAGCGGACTTCATCTAGCTCAAGCCACAAGCACAGCACGGTATATCACGTAGCGTCTCTGCTCCTTGGCTTTCTCGCAATTCTATTGAGCAGCTTTGTCCTATCCGAGGCTTCCTCGTCTATTGCGGAAGAAAGCGGCTTGTCAGAAGTGCTCTTCGGAGTTGTCTTTCTCTCCATCGCAACGACGCTACCGGAGAAGTTCATTGCAGTCATGAGCGGAAGTCGCAATCGAACAGGTATCTTGGTTGCAAACACTGTTGGCAGTAATATCTTCTTGCTCACCTTATGCATGGGTATCCTCCAAGTCAGTATGGCTGGCTCGTTCGACAGAGATACTGTGAACATTGTTGAGCTGTTCGTGCTCTTGGGCTCGTCGCTGGTCATGACATTGATCGTATGGTTCGGCGCTCAGTGGGCTCGTATCGTAGGGTTGTTCATGCTTGTCGGATACATTGCGTTCTTGGTCCTTGAGTTCACGACCATCCGTCATGGTTGATAGGACCCTATCTGATCTAAAGAACCAAGCTCCAGACACTTCATCGCGCTGGCACGAGAACGAGGTTGGTCTCACGCCTTGGCATTGCTGTCTTTTTGCAAGATCACCGAAAGATCACGATATTTCATGTCCGAGAACGATCCGGAGGGCCTTGATCAATATGCTGATCTGTGGAGCTGCCTGCTTGACACGAAACGTGTGTAGTCAACGGATTGTCGCGTGCTGTCCAGCTTTGCAAACTCGTCCGCTCTTGCCCGTATGCCAAGAATATACTCGTATTGGCATTAGCAGCGACCACAATCTTTGATCTGATAAAGATGAGCAGATACGCTATCTGGTCCTACTCAGGAATCCTTGAACAATTGTCGGTTGTATGCAGCCAACCTCGCTACGAGGGTGAACACCCGGCTCAATCATCTTAGTCCAGATACAATGATGAAGATCATGTCGGCTGTTTTGTAACACCTTGACGCCACAAGCACTTCTTGGCTCACAGCCAAGCCTGGGTATCGCCAGAATATACCACGACCGGGCTCTGACAAGTTTTTTCGGGGAATGAACCCCATATGCTGAGGATGCCCAGCATCCAGCGGAGGATCACGTCAAACTCTAATTCCGTGTCGATGTTGCAATAAAAGCCAGATGTTCCCCTTATCAATCTGATCATCTTAATCTGATCTGATAACTTTCTTCCGACCGCATCCCACTTCTGCACGCTTTTGCATGATGGGTCTTCTGAGCCGTAAGACTTGCTACAAGATGTTACGATAGCTGGAGCTCACTCTATTCAAAACAGAAGATGGCTCCCACCCCCAAAGGACTGAGGCTGAGAAAAAGCTTGTGAGAAAACTCGGTACGTGTCCCTACCCAACCACACATGACAACGTCTAACCACTTGACAGACTTCTTCATCATGGTATCCGACATCTCTCATCGCTCAGTATGGCATATCTCTGATACTTACCCAGACCTACTGTTGTGCTGGCTACTTCTTCAACTACCTTGACCGTCAATCATTTGCAAATGCATACGTCTCGGGTCTTCGTGAAGATCTGGGACTCGTTGCCAATGAGTACAGTATCCTGTTGTCAATGTGGACCGCGGGCAGCGTCGTTGGCGGCATTCCCCATTCTCTCATCATACAAAAGGTTGCACCTCGCATCTGGCTGCCACTGACCTTGGTATTCTGGTCAGGCGTCACGATGTGTCTTGGCGCTTGCAAAAACTTCGCAGGATTGGCCGCAGCTCGTTTCTTTCAAGGTCTTCTCGAGGCAAGTGTCTATGGAGGCAGCATGTATGTCTTTGGCTCATGGTACGCTCCCTCTGAACTATCCAAGAGAGCTGCCATCTTCACTGCTGTTGGGCAAGTTGGTAGTCTGTTCTCTGGTCTCATGATGACTGCTATGAACAAGTCTTTGCACGGCAATGCTGGCCTCACCGGCTATCAGTGGGTCATCATCATCAATGGTTTGATGGGTATCCCTTTTGCTGTCTTTGGTTTCCTCTTCTTTCCAGACCTCCCTGAAACCACTAAAGCTTCGTACCTCACCAAGGAAGAGATACAGCTTGCTCACGACAGACTTGGTCCAAGGATAGAGAACAGCCACAGCATCCACTGGAAGACACTCATTCCAAGAGTGCTCAAGTCACCGCACATCTACCTCATGGCCTCCTTGTCTGTCATCTCAGGTATGCTCGAGGCTTTCGCCTTCCAAGTTATGTTCTTGCTCTGGATGAAGTACAACAAGAACAGATTCAGCCAGACTGCAATCACGACATATCCTCTTGGTATCCAGGCAGTCGCGATTGTAGAAAGAGTCTAGGTAATACTGCAGGTGTTGAGATGACCGTCGAAGCTTGCAAGAAGGCAATCGAGGAATGGACTGGACGAGCCAGCGACATAACACATACCGTCGCGGACACCTGCACCAATCAAGGCAATCCTGGCTTCGACACTCTGGTCAATGAACGACTTGGTTTGTCGAATTCTGTTGATCGTACGCTTCTTCATGGTGTTGGCTGTTCTGGAGGACTGGCAATCATGCGCACAGCCGCTCAGCTCGCTTGCGGAGCCACAATGCGAGGTCGACCTGCCAGGATTCTTTGCTTCGCTTGCGAACTCTGCACACCCAACATCCGATATGAGCTTGACGCTGTTTCAAAGTACCCCGACGAAAGATAACAACTTGGATGCGAGCGATTTTGACTGGGCGTTGCATCCTGGCGGTCGAGCGATCATTGATGGAGTCCAGGAAGCAATAAATCTGACAGAAGTGCAGCTACGAGCCACCCGTGATATATACAGACATCGAGGAAATTCTTCGAGTCCAACAGTCTTGGCGGTGCTTGATGAGTTGCGGTCGACGCATACAGAGAGGGAATTTGTCGTTGCAGCTGCGTTTGGGCCCGGCATAAGCGCAGAGATGAGTTGCCTTAGGTATTGTTTGTTCATGTAGATGC
>JAXQGV010000111.1:0-165212 GCA_037040395.1 Aureobasidium sp. M94-06E | reverse complement strand
TCTAGACTGTTCGTTCGGGGGGGGGGGGGGGGGGGGGGTGGAGATATTGATGGGGTTGGTGGGGTGGCTTGTGAAGGTTGGATATCGCAACAGGTGGGAAGGAGGAGAAATGGATCTTTGCATGTGGTTGGATAGAGCATACATGAATGCCAGCGCGAGAGACATGTATGCTGCCTTGCGTGTGCGTCGTGAAGTACAATCCACGCTATGGCAGCACAAGGAAGGTCTCGTCTGCTACATTCGAGCTCTGGCAAGATTATGAGAATAAAGAAGGCTGTGTATTGCGATAGCTATGTTTGTGATATGGTATGAAGACCAGTATAACTCGCTTCAATCCCAAGTGTCTTAACACAAACCATGCCATCTTCACAAAAGCCTCTGCCGCATCCTGTCATCCGTCCATTCCATCTCTTTACTTGTAAGCAGGCACCAAGCTGTACGACGAGGTAAGCTTAGCGTTAGACCCAGTAAAAGGCTCAGTTCCAGCACCAACAGAAACCAAATACTGGCTATCCTTGAATCCCTGACTCTTGATCAAATAGCTAAAGAAATCCATCAAATCGCCACTGAAACTGCTGACGTTTGCTCCATTGGGAGTGAAGCTGTAAACCTCGTTGACGCCATTGCTGCCATACCACAATTTCCAAGAGTGGCCTGCAATGGTGACGGTAGCGATGGGAGAGCCAGTGGCAGAGATGGGACCGGCACCGCCTAGAGCGGCGAGCCATACCATGATTTCGTATTCGTTTTTGCCGCCGGCGGTGGAGGAGGTGAAGATGTCGTAGGCGACGTCGGCGACGACGTTGCTGCCGGTTTGAACCCAGGTCCACTTTGTAGCCAAAGACTTGATCTTGGAGACTTGGACGGCGTTGGTCTTTGTGACGACGTTGGCGTAGGACTTTACTTGGCTGGAGCCGCCGGACCATGACCAACTAGATGAGAAATTATCTTAGTATGCATTGTTTTGGTCGTGGGTCCTCTGAGACTTTAGCGATCACTTACGTGGTCCACCAGTTCAGAGTGTTGCCACTCAGACTGTTAATGTCGGAGCATTGCGAGCCAGTGTAGCCGGAGATGCCCCAGAGGTCCTGGTACAGAGTGTAGGCGCCGGTGACCTTGCTGTCCCACTGGCCGCACTGTTGAGCGCGCTTCTCAATGGTGGCAGTAGGGGCGGCCGAGGCAACACCCAGCACAACAGCAGCAGCAGTAAAGAACTTCATGGTGTCGAAGATTGGAAATGATTGAGCGAAAAGGAGAGTTGGGTTGATTTCAGGAGAACGAGTATGGTATACAAAGACAGCACCAGTCTGACTTTGGTTCGGGAAAGAGAAGAAGAAGCGTTCAAAGTTGTAGGATGTGTAAGAGAAGACTGTCTCAACGATACTTGGGCCTTGCTTATATACGAACAAAACTTACCTCGCTCATGGACGGACGTGACGGAAGATGTGATCAATGCTGGGTGCAAAAACGTGCTTTGCAGCCGACAGTTCACAGGGCATCGCGTTTCAAGACCGACTCTAGAGCCGTGAAATAACAGAAAGCCCTATGACAGCCCTGCTCGAGAAAGCAGCCTGTGTAGGATAAATTAATAAGAGGAGGATAGAAGGTGGTTTCGTCAAAGAAGCTTTTGACCCGTGGCTTGTTTCATCTGCAGGGAACTAACAAGGGTTCCCCGCGATTGCTTCCGACGAATGACATGGTTCGTGGCGTGAGCAAGCGACAATTTTCCAAGCGAAGTGACAAAAACTTGATGTTGCGATTTGTGGAAGTTTTGTGATGGATAAAAAATTAGTCGTCTGGAAAAAGTGTAGAAAGAGGGGGTCACTGTAGATCAAAGAGCGTCAGGAGTTCAAGTTCTCGGGGTTCGGGTAAAATTGATCTGTTAAACTTTCTGGCCAATTGAATCACGCTGCACGCTATGATAACCCGTGATCTGTAGAAACATTGTTGTTAAGCGACGGCGATCGTGTTGATTATTGAGACTATTTAGGGGTGCTGACTTTGAGTGTTGTCGTATAAGGAGAGACTCTGCCCTGCCTAGGGCGTCAATCAGGAGAACTGACCGGGGTATTTCTCCGTCGACGTTGAATGTGACAAGGAGGGTTGCAGCCTCAAATGTTCCAGTGACTTGACAGTAGTTCTACTCGTTGTTTTGCAGATCGTTCGCGTTCGCCAAAGTAGACTTTCGAGTTGAACGCGACTAGATGAATCTATAGGGGTGCTAGCAGCTACGTACTTGGACCATGGGAACTATACTGCAATTATGCATCCAGACACTGCCCTAACGAGAAATCACATGTGATCAGACGAAGAAGTCTCGCTCTTGCTTCGCCTCAATAGCGTCGAGGGCGTGTGAGTATGTCCGCGGCCCATAGACTTGGCCAGCTCCATTGTAGCCAGATCGATTACACTATGAATCTGCGTGCATGCGAGACATATCCACTGCAAGCAAGTGACGGCAGCTCAAAGCGATGCCTATAGTTGAAGTAAGGCATTTGACTTTGGCAGCTCGGGACGATCGGGGTCTTGTGGATCTGAGTATTGTACGCGAAGACACGCTTTCGATAGATCATGCAGGTCTCTTCCTTCGCCCAAGCTCTTTTTTCTGTTCGCTCTGTGCACAGCGGTGGCAATACACGGAATGAACCTGGCGACTCTGGCAGTCTAAGGGACTCGGCCGGAACAGCGTAGGATGCCGCGGACACATTCTCGATCAGCTCTCGTAAAGGTGAGGAGTTTCGCTCGCCACGTCGTCGTCGCTTGCAGATGAAGCCGTGATGTGACTGCAACATGTGCACGCGGTTCTACCACGCAGGTTGATCTATCGATTGGTCAGCTGCCTCAATCGGCCGGCGGGCGGCAGTCAAGAGGACAAGTCGTCTCAGTTGCTACGGCCGTTGCTTGCTGGGCACATCCTTCCCACGCAGCTGGAGATCTTCAGCTCAACAGCCTGACGGTTATACGCGTTCACAGCCGATGTCTCAGCAGATGACTGCCGCTGTCTCTGTTGCGTTGACGCGGTCCGCGGACGGGACGATCGGAATCCTTCGTCGCAAAGAGATTCAAGAGCGTTCGGAATGCTTGGCATTATCGATGGACTTCAGCTCCTGCCGCATGCGGCGTGTCACTCCATCTTGCTCGATATGTCCTCACTCCGTCTCAAATTCTTTGAAGGGGATGATCGACTGCTACTCGAGTACCATTCCATGGAAGTTGGAGCCATGTGCACGTTGCGGCACTTTTGTTGATTCTGTATTATCACAGCGCATAGAGTCTTGAAAGCACTTCTCGAGAAATTCAACGTGCGATAACTCAACCTGATTACTGAGCAGGCTCTCCGATATTTCACTGCTCTTCCATCCAACCACCCTGAACATCCAATAGCATTGACGGCAAGTATCAAACCACTGCTTCGCCTTGGATATCCCAGATCGCAAACCACACCCTTTTTGCAACTTGATGTCCCAAACTCCTGAAAACTCCTGCCTCTAGTTATCTCCATCTCTCATATCGTCGTCTTCAGATCCCAGAAGTTCTTTCCTATCCTCAAACTTCTTGTCGGCCTTGAGATCGACCTTCAAAATGGCGTTCTCATACTTCAAAGCGACTCGCGAACCCAGCTCCGCATGCGAAGCAACCACTGCGCGTATCGACCTAGCCAGACGGCGCTCGCCTTGGGAACTGATGTATGCTTGGACCCGCTCAAGGGTTGGTGGTAGCCATTTTGTGCCATCTGACATTTCAATCATGCTTCTGTGTTTGCGGACCTTGGTTCTCTCGTGTGCAGAATTGGGTTTTGTGATGGTGGTCGCTGTGGACAAGGTAGGTGGGACTGATGAAAGACTGCTTGGTGGAGTGGACAGTGTTGAAGAGGATTGTATCTCCGAGAAGTCGGTCAAGGTGGATATGGCGCTCGAAGGGGCCACGATGGAAGGAGCAGACCGGATAGAGACGCTGCAGTCGTGGCTGTGCTCTGTAAGGACGGTCAAGGTCGATATTGTTGAAGAGTTTGACGCATGTCCGCCTATGAGAGATGCCGAATCTTCGTTGAAGTCGGCCAATGTTCCTGGAGAGGCTGGAGATGGCACACCATATGACTTGTGCTCGGTTCTAGGAGACTTTGTGGGGGTTGATTTTGCTACTGACGAGTTATAGCCTGCGACGGAAGACAATCTTGATGCGGGTGTGAGGAGTCCAGATTCAGAGGATCGGTCCAGGAGCTCCCGCGAGATCTCGGACATCTCTGTGAGTTCTGTCAAGGTCGAAACGGTAGATTCCGTGGTCGAGGCTGCACTTGAAGTACACATTGCCTTGCCCATACTTGGACTGAAGGGGTGATTGTTAACAAGAGATGGTACATGTTGCTCGAGATCTTCAACATACATCCCTGGTTTGTGTCAGTTTGCTCACATCCTCTGTTCAAGTAGCAGCAAAACTACTCACGCCAGAAAATCCCACAAGTTGGACAGTCGGCCATGCCGCACGGCCGCTTCTTCCTGCCTGCGCCAGCTCTCTTGAACACCACTACCGCACGAGAATCATGGCGATCATGCCTCTTCCTCGCTCTGATTTTACAGTCGGGATCTGACTCTCCCTCTGCATCTCGCTGACGTTGCGGTATCGATTCGAGAAGTTTGCGGACATTCATTTTGCAGCCAGAGTCCACACCACTTGTAGTTGTGGTGAACGCTTGGTACGATAGCTCTGAAAAGTTGTCGAAATCATCGCATGCGACTGAATGTGGCAAGTGAAGCCGTGGTGATGGTTTCGGCATAACGACGCTAAGAAATTTCCGCTTTCGGAAATGGTCGTTCACGGAGATTTCTGGTGAGTCTAGCGAGGACTAGAGTCTGCCAAGTGACAGAGCTCTTCTATCACTTGATGGTTTGAGCTGGCGATTGATGGTATCGTTGCTGCCGCTTGGTTCAACGTGCTTCGGAACATACATATGGTTCTGGGGCTATCCAGCTACATCTCAGCGTAATCCAGCGTAACAGGGCCAAGCACTCAGCATCACTTGAGGAGACTGTTTGATAAACTCTTTGTTTTCAGATTCTTACAACAAAGGCTGAACAACACGACCGAACTGAACCGATCAAGCATCACCTGCGGAATGTTTGCTTCGGACGAATTGGGGAAGCAGACACTCCATCCTGTGGTCTGAGCTGACTCCCAACGATCTCTAATCACGCGCTCACTCTCCTTCAGTTCCAAGATGGAACTATGCATGACCAAGGAAGGGTCGCAAAACCTCTTCTGTCCACTGCCATAGTCTGTTTCCAAGCTCACCATCCTGTGTCCATTTTGTCTGCTCACCGGGCTCGGCAATCGGAGAATAATAAGCACCATTCGCGATGGCATCCCGAGGTGCAGTCGCTCCCCACATGGAATTCTTGCATCCATCCTCTGGTTTCAACACTTTTGAGGTCGCGTAGACTAACAACCAATCTGCCCAACCCAATGATGAGACCAGATCAGTGCCGACAACTCCCGGATGAATGGCGATAGACGACACTTTCGGATACTTCTGCGCAAGTTGATTCGTGTACAAGACTTGAGCAAGTTTGCTTTGACCGTACGGACGCCAGCGAGCTCCAAAGCCATACTCCTGTTTCGTTTTGAGATCTTCAAAGACGATTCCTTTGTCGGATGGCGCAAGCATTAGACCTTCTGAAGTCGTGTTGATGATGCGTGCATCTCCCCATGTCGATGCGGTTGTCTTGAGGATCGGCAACAGGAGGTTTGTGAGTAGAGCGTGACCAAGGAAGCTTGTCGCCCACTGGATCTCATAGCCATTCGGATTCAGGCCAGGCGGAGTGGCCATAATGCCGGCGTTACATATTAAGACGTCTAAGCGACTATCAAGCTGAGGTATGAGTTGCTGTACGGCGCGTCGGATATCAGATAGCGAGGCGAGGTCCATCTGCAGGAACTTGACCTGAACTTGTGGATATTTGCAATTAAGGTCTTGCAGTACTTCATTTGCTCGTGATTGGTTGCGACCAGTAAAGAATATCTTGGCTGGTCCAAGGCCGGCTAGACGTCTTACCAGTTCACGACCTAGACCACTGGAGCCTGATCATTCTCCTCATCAGATCTTCACCAAAGATATAGACAGTGGAACTGCATAGAACATACCACCAGTGATGAGTATTGTCTTACCAGCTTGTGAGGGTGACTGGGAAAGATCCAAATCTTTCATGATGGCAGGAACTGTGCAAAGAGACGAATCTTTATCATAAAGTGTATAGTGTTTTAGCGTAGGCATCCTTGTAAATAGGTCTTAGAATTGTCCATCTCTTATATATTTCCGAATGCGGCAAAGGATGCTCCGCAGCCCAGGGTGCTCCCCGCTTCTCTGAGTGTTTGGAGGATTTGTCCGCCCGCCCCCGGGTGGCGTGAGGCCTTCGCGGAGAGCTCGACTGCATGATATACTATACTAAGATCGCTTAGGATTTATTATCACTATCGATTGTGCGTCTTCTAGCGATTCAAGGACCAATCATGATTGGCCACATGTATGGGAGTTTTATCGTGCGTACAAGCATATAAAGCTAGGGATAGGCATGTATGTATCACCAACCTCTCGCATCCAAATAGAGAGTGCCACTTTCTTTACCGCTCAGGCAGGCATTCCGTAGACACTTAGGATCGAGGATCGAGACTTGATCCGCTTACATGACTGAACATGGTCGACTTTATAGCGTTTCCATGGCCTCCGTCTATCATTGCATTGGGTCTTGTGAGTTACAATCGTAGAAGCAGATTCGACCATATCTAAGATCTCACAGATCGTCGTTACTTATACCACATACTGGATCATCTCGTACTTCCAGCACCCTCTGTATAAATTTCCTGGCCCCTTCCTGGCTTCTGTCAGTAGCTCTCCACATTGCCTGAGTTTTCTTGGAGGCAGGCAACCATATGATCGTCTGGCACTTCACGAAAGATATGGGCCGGTAGTTCGCACTGCGCCGAATGAACTTTCCTTCAGTAGTTCTCAGTCATGGAAGGATATCTACGGCTCCAGACCAGGACATCAACTTTTCCGCAAAAGCCCTTTCTATGAAGGCGCGAGCTTTGATGGAAAAACGCTCTCTATCATAAGCGAAACAGATCCGGCAAACCACAAGAAGATGAGAGCGCAGCTCAGCAATGCCTTTTCAGATAAAAGTCTTCGCGATCAAGAAAGTCTGATTGCTGAACCTATCGACCTGTTTATTGACCAAATCGGAAAGAAGGGTGACTGTCCTCAAGGTATCGATATTGTCATGTGGTTCAACCTTTTGACTTTTGATATAATTGGCAGTCTAGCATTCGGAGAGTCTTTTGAAGGGTTGGAGTCGGCCAAGTTTCATGAGTGGATCCAGCTAGCTGTTGGGTCTATGAAACAAGGAGCTCTAGGAGACTCTCTGGGTCGCTATCCCTCTGTCGCAGCTATTGTGAAAAAGCTCTTCCCTGGCATGATTGACAAAATTCTTCAGGACACTCGCAAACATGAAGCACACACGATGAGTCTTGTGAGAAGGTGAAAATCTTTTTTTTCTTGTGTCCGAAGTCCTGTTCTTGAGAGCATGCTGATAATGTCTAGACGCTTGACGAAGTACTCCGATCGACCAGACTTTCTGACACGTATCATTGAAGAACGTAAAGCACACAGCATCTCCGAACCGCAGATTGCGGCCCACTCATCTGACTTCATGTAAGCAGATGACCCTTCGACGAGACCGAATCCCATTGACGAGTTATAGAATCGCTGGTAGCGAAACGACTGCAACCACATTGTCTTGCGCTACATACTATCTCCTGCGTAATCGCGAGACATACGACGAACTACGCAAAGAGATCCGCAGCACTTTTTCCAGCTACGAAGACATCGACTCTGCTTCAGCTTCGAAGCTCAAGCTTGTCAATGCAATCTGTCTCGAAGCTATGCGCATTTATCCACCACTTCCATTCGCTCTACCGCGAATTGTTTCCCGTGGCGGCGATTCTGTACATGGACATATGCTCCCTGAAGGCGTAAGTCGAGCGTTAGATTTCGATCTTGAGTCTTGACGTTGACGATATCTTTGCGACCACAGATCACCGTGTCTACGAATCCATTCGCTGCTTCCATGTCCTCGACAAACTTCGTAGACCCTTTCAAATTCGCACCCGAGCGCTGGTTAGGCAACAATGAGAATGACGATCTAGATGCCAGTCAGCCCTTTTCATACGGTCCCCGTGCTTGTATGGGACGAAGGTGATTCATATCAACAGATCAGCTAGATCAAGCACATTACTGACACACCGCCAGTCTGGCATGGACAGAGCTAGACCTCACGATGTGTAAATTGCACTACAAGTACGATCTTGAACTTGTCAACACTGATATGGACTGGCATAGAGACTAGAAGATGCATATTGTATGGCATAAACCAGCAATGATGGTGCGTGTAAGATCTAGGTCACAAAAGATGACAATTGAGGGAGATAGTCAGAGCAGTCATTTGAGCATTGTCTAATGGCTACAACCACGAGGGAAACTAAGACGGAGTTGTCAGTGGCCTCATCATCGACATACATCATTGGGAATGGCTGCATGTTTGACGATCATGTTGAACGCATACAGCATGGAACGAAGGACGATTGAAAAACGAAGCAGACTAGTGATGTTAATTCAAGTCGATACGGACCTAGGGCTTGCTGTGTATGGGAGTGCCTCAATGAATGAAGTGCTTTTCCTCAGCGCCATCCCATATGCTCGTCGTAATGCGTAAAACCTTAGGAACAAAAGAAAGAAAAACTGCAATCTTTCTTTCTTTGAATAAGGTCACTACAGTACGCCAGCAAACAGTCTGCTCAACAGTACGAGTTATGCTAAGTTCCAGGGCTATGCAACCATACTTGTATCCTTAGATCATACGGATACCACCATTCTTCCTCGACTTGCGCTCAGCAAGCCTTTCAGCAACCTTGAAGTCTTTCTTGTATGAGTAGTGCCTGACCACAGCAGGTTTCACCACTTTGTGCGTACCAGGGCTCAACATACCATGCTTGTCATTAGATTTGATGAGCTTGCGAGCTTGCCGACCAAAGTCACCTTTTCGGTATCCCGCTGGTAGAGCAGCTTCGGCTGCGGCATCTTCAGCGACATCATCCATCTTCTCGATTACTTCAGCCTTTATCTGAGCAGTCTTGAGGGCTGCTTTTCGATTTCTTTTGAACAAATTGTATTGCCTACGACTTAGACCTCCAGGTGTAGGCGGGAAATCTACTTCATCCTCAACCATAGTTTCATCGTCGGGTAAGGGAGAAGAAGGACTGGCAGGTGGCGAAGAGGCTTGAGGAGTGAAAAACGCATCGGGTGAGGACGGAACATTAGGCGTACGAGGATAATCAAACGTACCAGCGCAGATAGAGGAGCTTGTGCTGTTGTCGGTCATTTTGTCGCCAGGACTTTTGTTTTACCTGTTATTTCGCACGAGGCTGGGTCGGTGGAGGGTTATCGGATTTTATAGATTCCATCGAACTTGAGAGGGGACAAAGAATCTCTTCGAAGAAGCCAGAGAGCTTCAGCACAATGGAGATCTTGTTGGACTGTCAAAGACTTTGTGGCGAAGACAAAGCACCGTTTACTATGTTCTGCACTTTCTTTATCACCAAATCACTGATGAGGGAACATCGCGGGACCATTCGAATGCTCGTTCTTTCATCAATTTGTCTCTAGGAGATTTTTCGATGATCGCGCAGAGTAGCAGATTTCCCATTGTGCAATTGCTTTGAGAGCATCCGATTGTTGTTTGTATCCAACAATATGACAAGCAGTCTTTGACTGAGGACAATGACTCGAACCTACAATATCTAAATCAGCTTGCAAGTATTTTTATAGTACAGGAAAGACAGGGTTACCCTCACTGTACTTGCATCACGAACATTCCACAGAACAACAATATTGACTGAATCATCGACAAAAGGAAAAAATGCCACCCAAAGCCAAGAGCAATCCTAAGGGGAAGAAGAGAAAACTTGACCGCAATGTCAGTCTGGAAAATAGACTCATTGAGCTCGGGGTGAACAGAGATGTGATCTTTCGTTGGACTAAAGAGGAGCAGAGTGCAGAGCTCGAAAGACTGGAAGGTAGAGCACCACGCGATCGCGAGACCACATTTGACGAGCTTTTCGCCGATGCTCATGAACGTAATCCAATCCCACCTCCTGTTCCTGCCGAAAATGGGCCTATTGAGGTTGCTGATCCTGCTCTTCCTCTCGAAGTAGACCATATTAACCACGAAGATGACCACCCCATGGATATTGGTGTTGACGAAGCTGCCGACAGGCTCATCCAGGCTGCTGAATCTACAGACGGAGATGAATGGCTGCTTCAACAGCCTATGCAATCACCACTTGCTGGACGATTGACTGCTGAGGCCGTTGAAATCTCACTTCAACTACTTGACCCGCTCAACGATCAAACCCGCGAGGCGATCAGTAACATGCCTTATGAACAGCAGATAATCAGCCTTCAAGAAATACTGAACGAACAATGGAGGTTTCTTAACACCCCACCACTGCAATCAATAAGAGCCGATCCATTGAGCTCGATTCCTGCAGACCTGCACCCTATAGCCAGTCAACTTCCACCACACCTCCAATGCATATTGGCATGTGTGAATGAAAATGCACAACGCAGGGTTCTCTCAATGCCCGAACTTGTGATGTACCGCCAGCTCTATCGCTGCATGAAGACAAGAAATGAACAACTCTTTCGCTACAACCAGCGAAGAGAACAGCTTAGAAGACAGATAATCCTCGATCCTCTACTCTCTATGAATCCTCACGCAATCCAATGGTTAGAGAGCGCAAACAACGCTTTTCAAGAGAACTATCTCGCTGGTGATATTAATCAGCGCCTAGCGATACTGCTTGAGAATAACATGGCCGCCCAGATGCTCGGATCTTCAGACAACGAGCCGCAAGATATACTTCCAGATCATCTTCGAAACGCTGAGCAGATTGCCATGCAACACCACAACTACACAGACCCTCAGCAATGGCGTTACTCGACTGCAAGATCTTGCTGGATTGATTGGCTCAGGAGAAACGGTAGGCTGTAAGCTTTTACCTTACCTGTCATTTGCTAACATCATGAGATTTTCTGGACGATACAGCATGTCACGGCGTTTTGAGTTGTAGGTAAGTCTCTTTTTCTACTATATTGAATCATAACTTTTTTCTACAATCTATGAACATCATCCTGTTGGTGATTTTTTCAAGTTCTCATCTGATATCCATTGTGATCTCAATCGTCGCTTTGAACTATATCTTATCTTGTGCCATGTACATAAATGTATCATATTATGCCTTCTCACCGAGCTCTAGAACACTTTGTGAATATATGTCGATTCAAAACTCCCAAGATACCGGTCGAAGATCTGATTCTCTTGATGTATAGGAGTGGTTAACATTCAGTCATTTGCTCTAGTCTGATGGAGAGATGAATAGGGCAAGGGGCTCACTCGTCTGACTTGCCGCCAATTCTGCCTCCTTCTCAAGACGCTAACAAAGACAATCAATACAAAAGCAGGAACGAGTACAAAAATCCACGATCGATCCACGAACCACAGAACAAATGCTACGTCCTTGCCATGCCAAGTCCCACCCGGACTATGCCCGAAGAACGTGAACTCCTCAGAGTAAAACTCTTGCGGCAAAATGCGTACCGCATTCCGTCCAAACCCCTCTTTTTCCTCAGAAGCGACACCGATAGCTCCTTTGTTTCTTTGTCCCCAGCTCCACAACACATCACTAACGAATTGCGGCCCGGTACTCCAAAACACCGTCAGATAAGGAAACCTCCACCTCTTATCCTTGACAGCAAGCTCTTGCAACATCTCCCCAAGTAAAGGATGTCTAGCTCTACTCCCCATCAAATCATTATTGACCCCGAACGGCGAGGCTTCAGGATACCAAGCTGCAAACCCTAGCGAAGGGTCCAGCGGCCTTCGACACGAGATATCCAGGTCCATGTATATACCTCCATAATGCCAGAGTACAAAAAATTTGAGTGCGTCGATGCGTTGGATAGGATAGGGGTAGTTATCATAGCGAGACAGGAACCAAGCATTGTGGTCTTCTAGAAATGTGCGAGCGGCGGTGGTGTTCCAGATATGGATTTTGAAGAAAGGATTGTGGTGTTGGCAAAAGGATGGTGCGTGAGAACCACTAGTGGGGATCTGGGAAACGTCCAAATGCTCTGTGTATAGGTCTTGGAACCAGATGAAGTGGATGATCGGAGGGATCGTTGTTTGAGCTGCGGCAGGAGGGATCGAGTCGTTTGCCCTCGAAGGCCAGGTATAATCGAGCGTCTTGCCCTCGCGGTGTGCAGCTATCATTGCTTGGGAGTAGTAAGGTGGAAAATCATCGAAGGTGATGGCTGCTGCATTGAGCTTGCGATCGAAGGCGATCTGGCTACAGATCTTGCGAAGGCCACAGATTAGGAGGACGGTGAAGAGCAGGCACTTGAGACAGCGCATACTACGTACCGCCATCTGTGGAAAGAGAGTGACTAGAAGACGACCAAAAGGATAAGGAAAGCAGATAAAGCACGATAGAACAAGGTCGTGCAATACCGTGAATGTCATTCATGTCGATGCCTGACGCAGCTACTCAGGCATTTCTCTGAATTCTGCTGCCTACACTATGGCTAGGCGATCAAAGAATTGAGTGTTACCTAGATTGCAAATTGAGCCAAGAGTAAATGGTTTTCAGGGGCTCCAAGTGTGACTGCGCCATGGTGATGAACAGACAAATCATCGGGAGTCTGATTTCGTCCAGCGATGAGCTCTTCTTCATACAATCACTTTTCTCACCAAAAAGCCATAGTTGACGCGAGATTGATAGTCCCATTCAGTAGAGATTCATGCCTCCCGCCAGCCGTTCTCTAGACACAATTCAGTGAACCGCGAGTCAAGCAGACCTCAAGAGCCACGATGACGATGGCGACGACGATAACAACAACAGCCACAACAACAGCTTGGACAGTGTTCAGATCCAGGATGAGTTTGAATCACGATGATTGCCGTGACCTTGACCATAGGTAGAAGGAATATCGTCAATGCACACACAAAATGGCTGCAACATCTGTAGATCTTGCCAAAATATGTGATGGGTTTCCGTAGCGCCGAAGCATATATCTGCAACACAGAGGGTCCTTTTCGAGCATGAATTGGTAGAAGGAACAACCACGACTACTGTCGCTTGCATCTGTTTCACGGCTCAGGTCATGGATAGACGTAGAATGGTAAGGCTTGGCAAAGGATCGAGAAGAAACGCATTCCACTGTAGATCGGCAGACGCGAACCGAAAGCTTGTCTATTTTAAGGATTCTTTTATGCGCCATGGCAGGAAGATCAGAGGGACCAATTGGCGAGGCCTGATTTCATCCACTCGAAAGCTGGTGCCTGGAAACCAAGAAGAACAAAATCTCCAGGTGCGGGTGGATGACATTTACGTAAATCCTCAAAAGAGAAAACCGAAACGCAAGAGTTCTCTATTTGGTAATGAATGGAGTCTGCTGCAACGAGCCTGGATCTCTATTTCGAGATCCATCTCTCTCCCTCTCCACTGCTACTCTAACCTCTTCCATACTCTTGAATTTTCCACTCCAACACCCCTCTACCACATCCCCTAAGATCCTCAATGGCGTTGTATCAGGAAACCTCTTTTGCACAATCCTTTCCTTGATTTGTTCAAGATCTCTCGATTCATCCAACTCAGGCCAAACTTCTTGTCCAGATATCATCGCGAATACTGCCATACCGAATGCAAACACCTCTGTCTGCACGGAGACGCCATGCTGCTTAGCGACATCCGTGCCATCGACATCAAACAAGCGATATCGATATCGATAAGAGCAATGTGAAAGACTTCCATCCACAGACGCACCACCCCAATCTCCCGTTTTGAGATCCAGATCCCTTGTGAGGAAGAAATTGAGCGGATGGACATCTGAATGTAAGATCCCTAGATTGTGTGCGAAGGATAGAGCTTCAGCGGCTTGGAGTGTCCATTTGTAGAGTAAGGCTTCGCTGGGTGGTTGTGCGACACTGAACAGCCAATCTTGCAGGTTTCCTTGTTCTGCGAATTCGAGGATTAGGCCGGAGGGTATGTCGGTGTGGACGCCATGGTAGCTCAACAAGCTAGCCGGTGCATCTTGGGCAGTAGAAAAGCGCTCGTAGACGAGTTTCTCGACAGGAAACAATGTAGTCGCAAAATGTGGATGAACAGATTTGCAAACCAAAGAAGTGGTCGCGTTGGTTTGAGGAGGTAACAGGTAAATCGTTGAGGTATGGCCGTGGCTATTCGCTAGGCGCGTATACGGAGAGCTCGTTGTCAAAGAAAGCAGATACAGACAAGCTACACCGACAAGAATTTGCCATAGCATTGCGAACACGCAGAATTCGCGACTGCCATGACTGGAGAAAAGCTTGACTTACCTGGCCAGCGCATGGCGAGGTCTTGTATGCTGTGCGACACGAAGGGGGAGTCAGGAGGATCTTAGTTGTGCGCCACGAACCACGCGTCTTTTTGACTTCAAAATCCTTCCAAAGATGGATGAGTCCAATTAACTCTTGTAGTTGGAGGTCCAGATTTTGCGCCTTGAGCAAAGAGGTGTCTAACCAACTCTGTTGCGCGTCGCCTAATTTCGCAGACATACGCGGTGCCTGCCAACCAAATCGATCATGCGTCCAGGATACGAGATCTAGCGTCAACGCCCTGCGCAGCCAATCAAACAGAACAAACATATAGGTAGAACAGCTATATCACTTTGTTACATGGACATAGCTTATTTTCGATGTGTAATAGTCTGATGATGGTATAGAACATAGATCCTGCAAGTCTCCAAGGTTCTTGATGAGATCATTGCTTGATTTACTCCTCTATTCATGCGTCCTCTCGACCTTCATTCGCTATGTCCATTTCCCGAGTCTCCTCGCACATGCGTATCTTTGCTTACCCTACTCCTCGGGCCGTGCCTTTCTTGTCTGGAGCCGTCCAATCTGTTACAGATGTGTTGTAGGCGCCCGGGAGATTCGGCGGCTAGAGGCTCGAACCTGATATGCTGTGAGATCTCTGATTATTGCATTGCTTCCCGTATCGGCTGCGGTACAGTGAAAGCGATGTCCACAAGAGTTTTATCCGCATGTGGTTGATGCACGTCCACGATTGCTACGCCATGACCTTTCTTTCCATTGACGTTGCGGCTAGACCACCCACACCACCATAACTGCTTGGAAAGAGAATCATAATCAAGTCGAGGCGCGCGAAGCCCTATGCAATACCACTGTCTTTCTTCACGCTTTCCCAAGTCGCTCCCTCTTTCTCGATTTTCTCCACAACATCGACAGCAATTCTGAGGTTCTGCGCACCAGCAAGTGCCCTAACAATAACGGTTTCGTTCCTTTCGGATACGAGTCGGCCCATTGCACTGCCTATGAACGCACCGAAGTGCTCAAGCGGCCATGATGGGGAAAGTAAAGGCAGTACCTCGGCAATGTCGAACCAGCTCCCAAACTTTTCAAGAAGCTCTGCAGCTCTCTCGAGTATCTGGTTTTCGTCCTCGAGGTCGAGATAACAATGTAGAAGATGTGAGAAGAGAACTTGTTGTTCTTCTTTCGAAGGTAAGGGGAGAGTGGATGAAGATGAAGCTGGGTGGAAGATACTGCTGCCACCGAGCAGGCAATATCGCACAGCCGTGTCAAAATCTGCCAAGCCATGGACGAGCAATTTGAGAGCTTTCTGATGCTCATCTCGTCGGGCCGCGAGAACGATGGTTTCCGGTACAAGTACTTCTGAGTAAGGGTCCAACCTGTTGCTCAAGGCTTCCACATCATATACAGATGAGCCACCGATAAGCTGCAGAAGTCGAAGTCTATTCTGCCACCACGTATCTGGAAGACTGTTATCAAGAATGAACTGGCTGTACGTTGGCTTTGGTGGGAACAGCGCCCGATAGGTGTGATAACTCGTAAGCAGTATGTCTCTTGCAGATGTTGACGAGTCGTCAATGGCCTGGGTGACAGTATCAAGGTAAAAGTAGATAAGGTCGTTGGCATATTGATTTTGATTTTTGCCGAACACGAGGTGCTCCAAGTAGTCCTTGACGGCAGCTGGCGCGCGCTCCTTCAAAAGGTCGACTGCTTCAGTAGGTGTAAACTTCACTCTTGCATTCTCATCTGCGAAAATTTGGACACCGAGAGGGGGATTGCGATTGGCGAGCCAGGTGCCGTAATCCTTGACAAGTTCGATGTCCTTGATTCTGGTGACGTACTTGCGCACATCGAGTTCGCCGTCAACCAGTTCGCCTCCTAGGTCTTCAGAAGACTCAATTATGCGGCGCCAGGTTGACAAGACTCGACCTACCATTCTTCGACTTTGGTAGAGTCGGGATAGGATATAAAGTCGCTTGTGCTGTTCGAGAAGCTCAATAGCACGGTCGAAGCATTCAACACCTTGATCAACCACATCGTTAAGTTCAGCACGAAGTGATCCAGGTGCTGCTGGTCCTGGGAATGTGTTGCTGTCAAGCATCAAGAGTAGTGACAACAATGCAGCATCAACAGTGTGAAAGACCTGCTTCTCATCTGCAATACTGCCAAAGCCCTTTTTTCTTCTCCATGATTGGAGGTAGCGTTTCAAGACTTGCAGCAGATTGTCTCCATACGGTCCTTGTGGATCTTGATTGATAGAGTCTGCATGGTATTGTGCTTTAAATTGATCAATGGCAATCTTGAGACCACCAGGTATCCAGAGGCCTTGTGGACCTTCGACAACCTCGTCTGACAGAACCGGGATGATGGATAGGATGATTCGTGGGTCTATCTCTCCTTCTACCAAAGCATCATGAGTCGCACGCTTGTCAGCCTCGGAAGCAACGATGTTCTGGTTGGTCTTGAGGATGAGATCAGTCAAAAGCAACAGCGAGGCTTGTTGACGGACATAGTTGAAGCCAAAAAATTCAAATTCGTTGGTAGCTTCCTTGCCGCGAATGCTGTTGACGACTGCTTGCACCTGTGTACGCTGTACAGTGAAAGATTCGGATGACATACTGACAGCAGCACTCAATTGTGTCTCCAGTCGTACAACTAGGGGGTTTCGAACAAGCCACCATATCGAGTCGCTTGCAAATAGCAATATTTTGGTCTGCACACTTGAGAACCTTTCGATCAACTTATCCTCATCATTGTTGCGCTTACCGTCCAGAGCTGTCTCGTCTGGCGTCGGTTCATGAAGATATAGGCGGCGCAGACTGAGCGCTTTGCCCACAGAGGGTAGGCTCAAATTTGTCGCAGAGGTAGCCTCTCGGAGAGCCATTTGCGTTTTCGACATAGAAGAATCCGGCAGGCTGATATAGTCTTTGTGGTATTGATTGTCGGTAGGGTCAACATCCCAGCGTTGATATTCGACAACCTTCTTAACATCGCCATCCTTCTCACGACGTACTACAGCTAGTACATAACCTTCTTGAGACATGTCTCCAGGCATTTGTGGCATGGAGGGATCTGGAGATTGACCGTCGACAATGATCGAGTCGGGGTAACTCTCGAACTCAATGGTGCCTCTGACGACATCACCATCGAGATTGACAAACATGCCAACTGCGGGATCTTCAGGCGAGGTACCAGTCGTCAATAGAAATTCGTTTGGCGTAGGAGTGGAAACATGAGGTTTTAGTGAAGCGCGCACTGTTGACGGTGGAGGCGGAGGCTGTTCGAATTGAGGAGTTGGAGGTAGGGCCTTGCCATCGGTGTCCAATGACGGACTAGCAAGTGGTCTAGTCGGACTTGGAGACAAGGTCTGACGAGAGGCGGCACGATGCGGCCATCGTGAAGGTGAGTCGTTAGGATGTAGGCGATCTGGAGTTTGTCGTCCGGGAGTCTGAGGAGCTCCGCCAACGCTGGCCACTCTGTCCTGAGCGCGAAGATCAGGTCTGCGAACGGGACTGGTTGCTGAGAAGCTCCTTGATGGCGGGCGTTGTATCTGAGGAGGATCTATATCTGGGCTCTGGCGACCCGAGGCCAAGTGTGGGAGAGAAGAGATAGGGAAAAGATCAATCTTACGTTGATTGACAATGTCCAGCAAGGCGTAGGATGTTCCATCAGCAACACAAGCAAGATCAGCTCTGCGCTGTATGTCGAGACAATTGCCAAGCTCAATGTCTCTGATCTTACGAGGGGAGCCTTGTTCCATGATTCGAATGACACGCAGCTTCTGCCTCAGACAGATGACGATGATACAACCATCGGCAGGATCCAGATCTTGGCCATCCAAATCACGGTCCAGACCTCCAACCCAGGTGCAATCGCTTTGTTTGATCTTGCCTCCAAAGGCCGGACTGAGCTCGGGTAAGGTGTAGAAGGTCAAGGTACCATGACACAAGACACATGCCTTTCCAACAGATGGTAGCAGCAAGATCTGTTCAACCACAGGTAAGGCATCAGGTTGTTTGTTGGAATATTCGGGTTGTAGGCGGGAAGCGAGGATGTAAGTAGGTTGATCCGAGTCGTCGGAAGGTATTGAGACAAAGTGGAGGATCTCTCCTGCCGATGTGCCAATATACAAGTTGCCATCTGAGTGAAAGTCAGCAAAAATGGCAAGAGCAGTGCTTTCGGAAGTCGCGACTCACCCCAGGCATCAACGCAGGTTATGTAGACATTGTGCTCTTCTTCTCCGTCAGGCGACAGTGGGGCATTGCGCATCAAGTCGCGCAAGACGTAGGCACCATCGTTAGCTGCGGCTTCCATGTCTGGTCATGGCGTGCCTGCCTCTAGCAATTTATCTCATCCGGGATGCAATGATCAAGGTGGTCGGGGCGGGCGTCATTCTCACATGTCAAAGCGCCAAGAATCTCCACGTAACCCTTGGATGCTCCTTCCACCTCAATCAACAGACCGACCCTGCTTCGATAAATAAGCTCGCTCTTGCCTTTGTCGCCTGCTATCACATGCGTTGTGAGCGGAACAGTCAGTCAGAATGGCAAGTGAAGCAGTAGAGCCGCAGGCTGTTCAGGGCGCTGCGGCTGATCAGGACAAAGAGAACAAGTTCCAGCAAGCCATTGCTTCGTGGCGGAGTATCGTCTTCCTTCTTCTTGTTCTTCTCATGCCTTGAACACTAACAATTGATCAGATGTTGATCTTACCTCCCTCATCTCTACACTCGATACTGCCGCCTCGGACCTCGTCACACACCAACGCGACACCCTGGTACAGCGCAAAGAGCTCGCCCAAAAGACCAAAGACTTTCGCAAGCTCGAAGATGCTGCCAAGCTGGGCGAGATCAAGGGACTGCTCAAGTCGTACCAGTCTTTCATCGACCTCATTTCCAACCAGTCCAAGTCGACTCAATCAGCCTTCCTCCAAATCTACTCGCCGCTGTCTGAAGCCCCCGATCCCTACCCCCTGCTCGAAGCCTCGATAGACTCGTTCGTCACCGCTCAAGAAGTCGTTCCCAAGCTCGAATCTGAGAACAAGCACCTACAGTCGACCGTCGCCAAGTTGACAGCACAACTCGAAGAAACAGAATCTCAGCTAGAACAAGAGCGCTCCGCCAGACAATCCTCGCAGTCAACTCAAGACACAAAGATCAAGGAAGTCGAGGCATCCTGGAATGCTGTTCTGAAAGAGAAGCAAGACAACTGGGATGCGCGAGAAAAGAGCTTGGAAGAAAAGGTCGAGAACCAAGACCGCTTGCTGAAAGAGCTCAAGGCTAGCTACGATGTCGCTCAACGCTTAGGAAAGGCTGAAGATGACACATCCGACTCTATCCACGGCGCCTCGCAGCAGGAGCTTGACCTGGTTAACCAAGAGCTGGAAAAGGCAAACCTACGCCTGTCTGAGCTGGAAGGTCGCAACGAGCAATTGCGCCTCGAGCTCGCTCAGTCTACCGCAAACCAGAGCGCGTCTCAGACTGCCGTTTCTGTCGAAGACGATCCAGCTTTCCTCCGCCTACGCTCCGAAAACTCTCAATTGCTGCGAAAGCTCGATGCACAACGCTACGAGAAGGACTCTGAAAAGACCAAGTGGGATTCAAGCGTTAGATCTCTCGAGAGGGAGCTGGAATCTCTCAAGCAAGATCGTGAAAGCATCAAACGCAAGCTTGATAAATGCAGCGACTATGATGAGGTCAAGCAAGAGTTGGACATGCTCAAAGTAGGTTACACGGGTCCAATACGCGAAGAGCCTTGGCTAACAAGAAGCAGTCGATCGAGTTCGCGACAGGCGACGCAGATGATTCCGACCACGAAGTAGACGCTGCTCCTACTACTGATAAGGGCGAGTCATTGGAGAAGCTTCTCCTCGCTCGCAATAAGAAGCTCTCCAACGAGCTCACCGTTCTCCGTGTCTCGCACAATGACCTTCAATCTCGCCTCGA
Source organism: Aureobasidium sp. M94-06E (assembly GCA_037040395.1). Classification (NCBI taxonomy): domain Eukaryota; kingdom Fungi; phylum Ascomycota; class Dothideomycetes; order Dothideales; family Saccotheciaceae; genus Aureobasidium; species Aureobasidium sp. M94-06E. The sequence continues at coordinate 144,797 of JAXQGV010000111.1, read as the reverse complement.
GTCGTTGCAAGAAGAGTTGTCCAGCACAAACATGGAGCTGGAGAAGTCGCGTAATTTGACGCAGACGCTGGAGGAAGATCTCTTGCAAGCTCAAAATGAAGCCAGCAACGCTTTCGACCCCTCGGCCATGTCTGTAGCAGGCACATACACTTCGCGCTACCCAAAGTCCTCTTACGCTGCCTCAATCCGTCGTGGAGGAAACACTTCGCCCACGTCTTCCATCATCTCGGGCTTCGACAATAGCACCTCATCACCTCGAGGACTGGATTCGTTACGACCAGAGCCCCCCAACGCTGGCATCTTGCCAATGGTCACTGCCCAACGTGACCGCTTCAAAGCCAAGATTCGCGAACTAGAGACGAATCTGCAGGAACAATACACACTCGTCTCTTCTCTACGATCCGAGATTGCTAGCCTGCAAAAGGACAATCTATCACTGTATGAGAAGAGTAGATATGTCAACAGTTACAACACAAAGGGCGGTGCAACTTCCGGTTACTCGTCCACCAACCCAAGCACCATCACAATCGATCGCAGTAATCCCGGTACCGATGCACGTTACAAATCGGCCTACGAGAACTCAATATCTCCATTTGCTGCTTTCCGAAGCAAAGAAACCAGCCGTGCCTTCCAAAGACTATCGTTGCCAGAACGAGCAGTGCTGCAAGCGTCCAGACTTGTACTTGCAACGAGAACGAGCAGGAACATGTTTGCCATCTGGGTAGTCGGTCTTCACCTCTTGGTCTTTGTCATGTTGTTTTCCATGGGTGGAGGCAGCGACACGACGCCTCATCTAGCTCACACTGTTGCCGCTGGCAACGCCGCCATAGCTGGTGCCAAAGTAGCCGCTGCAGCGCAAGGAGGTCCAGGTGCCAAATGGGAACAACCTGGCTTCGGAGATACGTAACGAATTGGAATCAAAAGTCTACTTGTCTCTTTCTTGAACCTTTCAAGAGTCACAACACCCCGTCAAGCCTTCCCAAGCTTCGTGAGGGCTTTGTGGGCGTTGCAAAGCTTTTTACCACCTGCAGACATTCTTGAGGCTCATCGTATCTACCATCCGCGGAGACTGTTTTTGTAACCACTCTTCACCCCTTCCGGCGCCCCCTCTTCAGCCAATTTGGGCGTCAACCAGTCACACTTCTACTCAATCACAAAACACAGTTCAAGAGGCGTCGGGAACAAGACAGTCCAAGACTTTTAAAAGAGGAATCAAGACAAAAACGGTCTGATGTGGAAGCGGGGATACCAGAATTCGCCTCGGCTGTGCTCTCCCAGGCCTCGGCATCTTTCCATCAGACCTCTCGATTCTACACCTGCCTTTTTAGATTTTGTCTTTCAGCGGCTGCGCTGAACAAGCTAGCAGAAGTAATTATCCTTGATTTTCCGGCTGCGGGGTCGCCGAGATGATGATGGTTTCTTGTGTGAACGAAAAAGCAACATGTCGGCGCTGTATATACGATCGTAGAGGTTGAGCATGGAAGGCCTGTTGGAATAATACAGATGCGATCTCGACTTCGATATCGAATCTCAGAGACTGTCGTTGAGAGTGACGATTCAGATCGTCAGGTCGGTCGAGACATGCAGATCGAGTCTGGCCATCGACTACGTACTTTCGTACACAAGTCTCTTCCCCTGATGCATCCTGCAAGCCGCTTTCGACGGTTCGTCACCCGTTGACCACGCCAGCGCTTGGTCTAGCGCCAACTTCCGGGGTAACGTACAAGTAATTTGGTGCGGAGGTTACCCCACATTGGGGACGAGCGGATGATCTGGGGTTTGAGTTAACTGACATCTGGGGACGCGGTTGAGGACGCTAACGTATTTCAGGTAAGGCGGTTCGGCAGGGAGGCTCTCCGAACTCGTCGTGTATAAGTAGGTCTCGAATCCTGTTGATCGTCCTTTTCAAATCGTGGCCTGTTCGATCCTTCTCTCATCTATCATCTTTGATCAACCTCTTCATACAACTCGTCTCTTCACATATCAACACCCCCAAGACACATACCCACTCAACGATGTCTACCGACAAGATGGAACACACCTTCACTGAGGATCAAGCCAGCGGCAATGGCGCACCTTTGAGTCGCCAGATGACTGTAGCTCTCACTCCTGAACAATACGAGAGACTGTTCTTCCAACCTGAAGGACCCAGACGTGGAGATTTCTCCAAGAGATTCGGTGTGTCTTCGTATAACGTTTCAACTCGATGATAGATCTCGTGCTGACATCAACGAAGGCAACCCAACTCTTCTGGGCCTCTTGGGATTCTTGATTCCATACACGTCTACCTGCTTGATCCTTTGTGGCTTCCAAGGTGCCGATCCTCCCACCAGTCTGATCGGATTGACTGGTGACTACTACTTCATTGGAGGCATTGCCATGATTCTTGCAGGAATTGCAGAATTCATTCTTGGAAACAGTACGTTGCTGCTTCTAATTCATTCTTGATGGAAAGGAACTGACAAAATGCATTACAGCATTCCCTTTCACCGTCTTCATCACCTTTGGCAGCCATTGGTGCGCTATCGCATACGTTCAGGACCCCTTTTACAACACACTTGCTGCCTTCGCTAAGCTCGAAAGCTCAGCGGGTGCTCCGTGGGCCGCATCGCAAGGGTTCCACGCTGTTACCATGACGCTTGTGTGCTTCGTCTTCTTCATCGCTACTTTCCGCGTCAACGTTTTCTTCGTCATCACTTTCTTCGGTCTGACTTTCTTCTTCGCTTTCCTCGCCGCTGCAAACTTTGCTGTTCCCCACGTCAAGACTGCTGCCGAGCTCGCGCACGTCGGCACTCTTCTGCATGTTGCAGGTGGCTTTGCTTTCTTACCCACAATCTGTGGTTGGTACTTGGCTATCATCACTTCTTGTGCTGCTGTCGGCATTCCCTGCCCTCTGCCTGTGTTGGATCTGTCCAGCAAGGTCTTTGCCAAGCACAACGACCTCGAGCACGCCAAGGGTTCTTGAATGGGTTGTTTGGGAATATGATCTGGCAGACTTTTGTGTGTGTCTGAGATAAGTCATGTATTTTTATGCTTCACGTCGTCAATGAATTCTCTATCTTTGTTCACTTTGTCTGTCCCATTTCTGATTCACTATCGTCATGTCATTCTTGTGAGACATGTGTTTACTCTCTTTCTTCGTATGACGCTACTGTCTTTCTGGCACGAACGCCACGACAAAAAGAAGTCCACCTCCAAGACTCGAGCTGAGTTATTCACATGTCTTGTTTCTGACATGTTAATTGTTGATTCTTCGTCCAACACAACCAGAACAGGTTTAGAAAAACGAAGCGAAGTCCATTTTGTCCACTGCATCGCCATTCTCTGCAGCCAACCACAATGCCATCATTTCAAGTCGGCGATCATCACATAACCACGAAGCCAGCGCCCACGAAACGCGAGCCTCCCAGCTTCAGACGGGCCTCAGCTCACTCACCAAAATCCTCACTTTCACTCAACTCTGCTCGTCGAGCTAGTGTCGCAACTAAGGCTGTGCCTATAAACCCGTCAACTTCTTCCTCTGCGATCAAATCCTCGCCGGCCGTCAAGTCTTCATCACCAACCACACTACCAGAGTGGATAGCGCCGCCGGGGAGATACTCGCCCTCTCAGATTCCGGCGCCGAAGTTTGTGACTTTGGGCAAGAAGAGGGGGTCGCCTTGTGGTAATGAGAAGGGGTCCGGGAGTAGTGGTGTGCTTAAGCCCATCACGCCTGTGTTCCTGCAGACGAAGGAAAAGAAGGATGTCCAGAGGATGCAGAAGACGCCTTGGAGTCCATTGTTGAGACACTCCGATAAGCCAAAGTCAGTCATCACAGGAGCAAGACGTGAGAGTATCAGACACGAGGAGGCATCGCCAAAAGGACTGGGACTAAGTTTTGAGGAACCACCACTTGACGCTCGAAACTACGATCCTTCTATTTCTGCGCCAACGTCACCGATGTCAAGGACTGTGGATGTTGCTCCGCCATCTGCTTCTCCGTCAGGCAATTTCATCACCACCAACGCCACGACTAAAGAAGTGAAAAGACTGACCAACTCAACTAACGACGAAAAAGACGACTCTCTTCCTCCCAACACCCATCCTATCACTTCCACTACCACCTCAACTTTCCTCCATCCCAGCACACCCAATACACACTCTCACCTCTCATCCTCCTCCCCCTTACCTCTACCTTCTCCATCACTTCTCCACCCCTACACTTCAGGCATCCACATCCTCCCCTCATGCACCTCAGGCTCACTAACCCACCGTCTCCTCTGTACCCACCTAATCCTTACCGCCACCCCTGAACTCTGTGCCCAAAATTGCTATGTCGCAAACCCAATATTTGAAATCGCGAGATTGAAAGCTCGGGGGTTTGTGGCTAATGTCAGGGTGTTGGATGAGAAGTGGGAATGCCCGATTTGTGAAGAGGAAGAGGATGGGAATGGAGAAGGTGGGAAGGGGAAGAGGTGTGTGGGTGTTTTGGTGAGGGAAATGCTTGGAGGTGAGAAAAGGGGTGGAGGGGCTGGTGATGGGATAGTTAGGAGAAAGAGGATGGACGAGAAAGAGGTAAGAAGGAAGGATATAGCGGAGGTTGAACTGGATACTAAGGTCCTCGTGGTGCACCAGTCCAGATGAAAGAAAGATACAAAGCAAACAGAACAGCAAGTGGTGCGAAGATTGCGAAGAAATGTAAAATCGTTTGAATCAAAAACATGCCTTGCCAATACTAGGATTCTACACCCGCTTCTTATTTAGTCTACTTACCTGAAACTGATACAATCTCTCTCTGTGATACTTTTGCTTGTTCTAGCTCGTGGTCAAAGGTTATGGACATTGTCACTGTTATTGTCACTGTTGAGCTGCTGTCTACTAATCGGAACCTCATTAGATACAACTCCATAACTAGAAAGCTTTCCGTGTATGTCTACATTATCCCCAATCGTTCGGTCCCTACTCCATGAGATGATTTTGTGAAAGCGAAAATATCATCATTAACCTGATTTGAGGAGGCTGATCTGGTCACATGCATAGGATGTCTTCACTACAATTCGAAGCGAAACCAGTTCCGTTGCTGAAGATCATCTCTACTCGCTCAGACGATTGCCTACTAGAGACATCCGCTGTCCTCACCTGCTGGCTTGAAATGTGGTGATTGTCGATGCACAGCTTGGCTTTGTCTCGGATTCAGAAAGAGCTAAGCCATCACCAACTATTTCTGGTTTTTTCCATGGCTCAGCTTTGTGATCCGTGACTGCCAGCGTGTTGCAGGCAGCAGCTCTGTGAATGTAGAGTACTCTTCGGCATCACTGCCTCAACTCTGTGTGCTGCAAGAAGAGATTTTTTCTTTGTTCATCCTGTTTGTGTCTTACTGCTTGCTGCATGACAGGCCTCAGAGTAGCAATCAGGACTCAACTGCCGATTCCTGGCAAGCACCAACAGATTGTAAGACCTGCTTGTGGAGCTTTAAGCAAACCCGGTGATACTATGAGAAGAAAGAAGCTGAAAGGGTGTCATCTGTAAAGAATGTTTGAGGTGGAAAGTGGAAGATTGCCTGCTCATCTGAACTTTAAGGGTCCGGCTTGGAGAAACTATACCGGTAGCGACTTTTGTCGATGTTTTCGTCCAGATTGTGATTCATGACTTCTTTGTTCTTTTGTTTGCTCTTGCTTTGGAACTTCTCATGGATCTCTTCTTCGATGAAGAAACCGGTGCTTTTGCTGCCGCTTGAGGTGATTGTGAGTTTGCAACAGCTTGTGACGGTCCTGGGCATGGTCGAAAGTGATGATTTGGTGAGACCTCTTCGTATTCGCGCTTTTCAACATAACCGACAAAGCAATACGTCTGAGAGATGGCTTCGAGGCACGGCCAGTAGTCCTTAGCAATCACGAATCTGTTTTCAAAGCCTCCTTCGCATGGACATTCACCGGGGAATTCCAAACCACTTCGGCTCGTAGACCTCGTCTGAAGTCGAATATCATCCCACGGCCCGGTGAGCTCTTGGCCGTCCTCATGGTCAGAGTACTCTTTCGTAATCTTTACCGTGAACTTGACTCGGGGAAAGACGAAGTTTCCTACAACCCTATCTCCGTATCCGTCATTCATAGCCAAGCATGCCATCTTAAGGTCGTCCGAGAACTGCTCGATCGAGATTGGTCCTTCGTTGACTCGCCTTGCTGCTCGTGTAAGCAAATAGGTCATCTGCAAGTCGCCAACGACATTTTCCTCCCCCACATGCTCCAGAAAGGTGATTGAATCAGATGCCGGTGAATTCTGAAGTCTGTCCCATACAGCGCCAGGCAAAGAGAACATAAGCACCACGGTATCTCTATGAGGGTAAGTATGATGTGCTGAGATGAGTTTCACCCCAGGAAAGCGTTCAGGGACGCATGGGACGGAATCGCAGGGAGACCAGCGCAATTGTGTTGCGAAACGCTCTACCCATTTAGCGAGTATGATCGGATGCGGGAGAGTTATGCGAGCTTTGAGCAAGACGCTCAAATTACGCCAGTCGACACTCATGGATCTGCTGAGTTGATAGCCTGGAGAAGCTCCTGTAAGAATGTTTCGTGATCCAGCGCTGTTGCATGCGCAGTATCTGCAGCGTACGGTGCTTGTGGCGGCAAGACTGTCCCGACAGAACTTGAGTTGGGTCGCTCGGTCTGCAAAGGCCGCTTGATTCGATAAGATCGCGAAAATGTCGCTCGGCCGTGCTGAACGTTGGTAGCGAAGACTTTCCAGAAGCTGGCAAAGCGAGTCTCCTTTGTAGTGAGGCGGCTGCTTCTGCCAGAGTCCCAGTCATAGTCCAGCTTGGATTTTTGGCTATAATCAACTCATAGACTCTCGAACGAGGATGTGGGGTTGCAAAATCCGGGGAGTGGTCTATTCCTGTGTGCAGAGTTTAGTAAGTCTCATCAGGCTCCAGCTACGGCAATGAGCAAAGGATAGAATACACTGTTGAAAGACGTAACAATCTCCAGAAGCACAGACCTGACCAGAGAGTGCAGAGGAAGTATTGGTTCTCAGTGGACCTGTCTTGTCCTCCGATCGTGTTGTGCATCTATACAGATACATTGCATACCGGGAGTGTGGATGGTGTCTGCGGATCCAGCGCGATGGAATGAACTTCCAGGATAAGGTAGGCTTGGAAAACCTTCACAAGTAGTGAAAGTTGGTGGAGGGGGATCAGAAACATGCTTTGATAGAATAGCCTACGGAGCGCAACCTGCGCGACTGTGATGCTTGGGCGCTCTCTTTGGGAGCTGTCACATCATTGAAAAGGTATCTGTGTAACACTCGGAGTTTCCTCTCACAAGAGAGTACCGCCATTGACTTATATCACGAAACAAGATCATACTTCGAAAGATGTCGGAAAGAGGAGGATGTCAGCGTCGTCATCCCTTAAAGTCCGGAACATTTGCCAAGAAAAGACAGCGACACCACGCGCAAGCACGCGACAGCTGTAACGCTTTCTATTGGTCGGAGGTTTATGCAGCAATTGTGCAAGCCATTGGCAACAATAACCCTGTTTGTTCGAGCATCCACAAAAAAAGTCACGCCGGTCGTGATAACAGGTAATTTCCTGGACTCGTGTCCTCTGAGAGCGACTTCCCTCCTGCTTATCTCAAACACAGATCAACGAACATTCTCTGCAAAGCGCTCAAGGAAACAGCGACTGTGCCAAGCTTGCCAGACAACAGCTTTGTGCACGGTTTTCATTTGTCCGCAAGTCGGCCACCTCCTTCTCCTGCAGACACATCAACGTCACTCCCCGTCGCTACCAACATGTCTCATCGCGACTCGCCTAAATTGCAGAGCATCTTGAAGAACGATGACAATGCTCAAGTTCTTCAGAATGGCGAGGCAGTCTCGCCGTCGCAGTTGTTAAACCTCCGCTATGCGCAATCGCCGCGAGAGGGTCCAAAGTGTACGTAGCTCCTTCACCTCCCTTCAGCATGTGGTGCAGTAATATTCTGGTACTCGCTCTTTTTGATCTCCCAACCGTTCTTGGTCACGGCTCCTATGTTCCACAACCTCAACCTTATCATGTCAGATCGCTTATCATATGTCAGCTGTTTCCATTGATCCTTATGCAGAGACAATCTCTCCAATGATGCTTGGGAAGGACAAAGATGTTGATAATCTTGAACTTGACAGAGTGCCTAGTGGTCCTCGTGCTTTCAAGGCCAAAGGTCCTAATCAGAAGCGTCTGTCAGGAAGACCTTCTCGTAATGCTTCCGTCACCTCCTTGCCAACCCTTGAGCCTTCCGAGGGTGAGAAGGATGAGGAGCACCATTTGTTCAACAGTGGACTTGTCGGTCAAGTAACCGCATGGCTTCGTGAGGAAAAGAAAAAACGTGATGCACGTAAGGCGCGCAAGTCCGCCGATGCCCAACCTCAGGAGGATGCCACTTCCCATGAGAGTGTCGAAACGTCATCGCGATCTCGTCGTCGCAGCTCTGCTGAAAGTGTTGATCTCAGCAGACTGGAGCAAATTTTGAAGGAAAGCATTCACTTCGACAAGCCTCGTAGACCATCACTCTTGCATCCAAGCATCCGAAAGCGCCCATCAGTCACTCGCTTGCACAAGTCTTCGTCCAATGCTGGTCAATCATCCGACACTGAATACTTTGAAGGCGATGCACTCGTGCCCTCCGCTGAAGCCTGGCTTGATAATACAAAGACTTTGGCCAGTGCAGGAGGCGGTGCGGACCCTGCAGAGTCAACTGAAAGTCTCGGCCTTGGTACTCGTCAAGCTTGGTCATCGTTCAAGTATGAGATTGTTCGCCTTACTCACACCCTTCGCATCAAGGGCTGGCGTCGTGTACCCATGGATATGAGTAATGAGTGTACCGTTGAGAGACTCAGTGGCGCCCTCACCAATGCTGTTTACGTCGTGTCACCACCAAGCATCCTGCCTCCACGTCCCACAAGCGCCGATGGAAAACAGCCCTTGCAACGTCCTCCTCCTGCCAAGCTTCTTCTGCGTATCTACGGTCCTCAAGTTGAGCACCTGATTGACCGCGAGTCGGAGCTTCAGATCTTGCGCCGTCTAGCTCGCAAACGTATAGGACCTCGTTTGCTGGGTACATTCAGCAACGGCCGTTTCGAAGAGTATTTCCATGCGCGAGCTCTTGATCCCAAAGACTTGCGCAACCCCGACACGTCCAAGCAGATCGCCAAGCGCATGCGCGAACTTCACGAAGGTATTGACTTGCTTGAGCGCGAGCGTGACGAAGGTGCTTTCGTATGGCAAAATTGGGATAAGTGGTTCCAGCGTGTTCAAGACGTGACTATGTGGCTCGATAGCGAAGTGTTGAGACACCAGCAGAGCAAGAACACCTCAAAGGAAGGATGGCAGGCTCGTGGCTTTGTGTGTGGAACTGAGTGGGCTGTCTTCAAAAAGACAGTGCAGAAGTACCGTGAATGGCTGGAGGCACAATACACCGAGCCTGGCCAGTTACGCTCTCGCTACGTTTTTGCGCACAACGATGTAAGTCCAATTCTTTTTTTACTCCGCGCCTTTCTCTGGCTAACATTCCTCTCAGACTCAATATGGCAACATCCTCCGTCTTCTTCCCTCGGGCACCTCTCCGCTACTACTCCCTGCAAACACCCACAAACAACTCATCGTCATTGATTTTGAGTATGCCAACGCAAACACTCCTGGTCTCGAGTTTGCCAACCACTTTACAGAATGGTGCTACAACTACCACGATGAGAAAGTGCCTTGGCTCTGCAACACCTCTTTGTACCCCACTCCTGAAGAACAGGACCGTTTCATCCGCGCTTACGTCCGCCATCGTCCTCAATTCAATGCTGTAACTCCATTGCTCGGACCCCAAGACAGCACGCCCGCAGACAAAGACAAGGCTCATGAAAAACCAAAACGCCCAGCTGGTCCTACAAGCAGCATCTCAAACTTTATGCTTGATGCAAGAGGACCCCCCGAAAGTGCAGCCACGACCGCAAAGCAAGATGCCGAGTATCAAGCCCACGAAGACGCCCAAGTGCGCTCTCTGCTTCGCGAAACACACATGTGGCGTCTTGCAAACAGTGCCCAGTGGGTTGCTTGGGGAATCGTTCAAGCCAAAGTACCCGGTTTGCCTGATGCTCCTTCCTCAACTATCCCTCTTTCTGAGACCCCTGACGAGATTACCCCTACCGAAGATCAACCCTTCTCTGACCCTCTGGACCAGGAAGCAAAAAACTTGCAAGATGATATCAAGGATAAGCGACCTGATCCCAATGAAGAGGATGACGAGCAAGCAGAAGAGGAATTTGACTATTTGGCTTATGCTAGAGATAGAGCTATGTTCTTCTGGGGTGATGCATTGAGTCTTGGCATTGTTAAGGAGGAAGAGTTGCCAGAGGATGTCAGGCGTTCGGTTAAGAAGGTGGAGAATTGAAGGACGGGCTGTGAGAACGAGCAGGTTGTCGCTGCACGAAATGTGGTGGGATTGGCAGATGTAAGTGCTTTAGTTCCGCAGTAGTGAGAGATGGCAAGAACAGGAGTAATATGTAGAGAAAAAAAAGATAATAAAAACGAAGATGAAAAAAATCCGAAAAAGAAAAGCAAAGCAGAGACAACACCAGAAAAGGTCAGTGTATGTTACTGCTCTCGGTGGAGAATGTTGCTGTGTAGCGCATCATTTGTGAATTGATATAGCTACTTGTGTTGGTATGAGCATAGAATCTATTGTGAGTGCTACAAAGCAAGTAAGTGGCTCAACTTCCGGGTTGCTGTTTATCAGAGCAAATAGTTGTCCTCCATTTCCACTTCGACCTCGTATCCATGGTCATCTATCTTGATTCTGGACCTTCCCGAGCCGTGGTCACGTCTGGCCCACTCAGCATAGATCTCCGGGATCAAGTCGTCTGCGTACTCCCAACCGACAGGTCTGATGAATCCTCCCTTCTCCAAGCGTGATTCCAAGAGATGACAATACTCACTGCATCCTTTTTCTCCTCCCATGTCCTTTTCAGTGGCGTTGGCCATCTTTTTAAGTGCTTGTCGATAGCTGACCTTTTTGAGCGTGAAGGTACCGTTGTCGATGTGGTGTTGGATCTGAATAGCAGCTTTGCGGGAAAGGATCCAGCGAAGGTACTCGTGGAAATCGTCATTGGGGTTCTCGAGCGCATCAAAGGTGTAAGTGTGCTTCAAGATGCAGCACTTGAATGTGCCGGTGCGAATTATAAACTCACGTCCGCTCTGACCTGCTTCGACGCTGACGTAGAAAGTGTTTCTTTCGATGACAGTGCTGTTGACTTCGGAAGGAGTGACTCCAGTGCAGTCAAGCGGAATGGTCCAAGTCTTGGAGTCGCCAATTCTGCGGAACCCTTGGAGGTCGGCGATGGTTTCTTCGCGTTCTTGGGCCAAATCGGGTCCTTGCGTGAACGAGTTCTCATCAAGAAAGCAGCCTCGCTGAATGTACTTGTGCAGCATAGGAGAGACTGTGTCGTAGGTTGTGTCGAGGCCATGAGCGAATTTCACTTTGCGTCTGCCAAAAGTGTGTTCTTGGAACAGGCAGTAGGCCGCATCCCATGTGATGAAGCATGCAGAGGCCGTAGAGAAGGCGGGTCCTGCGAGAAATCCCTAGATGGACATGATCTCGGCGTTGATGACATTGACCTTGGTGCTGGTGGCTCCGTCTCTGATCCAGGGTGTGATCTGAGAATTATTTAGTATGGTGATTGACATCAGATTCGGCAACACCTTACTCTGTAAGTGAACTGATCTGGCAATCCTCCGTAGAAGGAACCGGTCTCCTCCTGACGATAACCTTCGTTGAGAAGATAAGCGAAGATCTCTGTGACTGCCGGACCACGTTCGACAAGCACATCCAGACTTGAATCGGGCCAAGTAACTTCCGCAAAGAATTGGAATGCAGTGCTGCCAACAATTAGTGCCTCATTGGCACCAAGAGCGCGACGGAAATCTCTAGGGTCGGAGACGAAGCGGCTGAGACGTAAGTTTATGTCTCTGTGCTCACCCATGTCTGATAACAGTGGTGGGATGTGTTTGTATTGTTGTATAGTGTGGCTGTTGTGGTTGGTGATGATGGTGGTGGTAGTTGGTTGATGGAAGAGAGAAGGAGAGATTGGTAAAGTGGGCGACTTTCGTATGCGCTGAGGGGGTTGGAAGTGAGAGTTGGAGAGTTGGACAATGAACTCGAGAAGAGCTTGTGGATCCGGAGCGATTGCTGAATTGTCACTGAGTGAGTTGGGAAGTCACGGAGAGTATCAAGTGACGACGAAATGTTCCAGAATCGGCAGCGACTCAAGGTTGGCGTAATTCCGGGTGTCAAAGTATGTAAAAGGAGGACCTGTCAGAATGCACAATAAAGTGTCAAATAAAGTTGTTGCCAAAGAGAGCTAACAGGATGTCACCTCCCAGTGGTGCTGCTTCAGATCCTGATACCATTCTGTAATTCGGAGGGTGCACGGAACCTAGACACTCGCATATGGGATCACTTCAACGGTATTTTTCCTCGATGAGGACTCTCGGTGCGACCTAGTCGCCATTTTGCGAGCTGTAGAAATGCACAATTCCTTCCTGGACAAGATGGATGGCCATGGAGATGTCTTGACATCAAATCTCTCTGTGGACAGTAACCCGATCTACAAAGTATTGTGCATTCTAATAGCTGATCAGATCAGGTAGTGTGGCCATGAGAGACAGACAATCTTGAGATTTCGACATGGACAAGGGAGAATTAGATGTAGTTCCACTAGTCCGGACCGCGATAGACACCACCAGTTTTGGCAGCGTCATAGGCATCCGTGTTTGGGCTACTATGTCCTGTAAGATAACACACCAGAGCTGAAGCTGAAGCCTCAAAGGTAGCGCGGACGGAAGACAGCTCTGAGTGGTTACCTGCTCTTACAAGCAGTACCGTGTCGTCTCGCATAGACCTGTCATCCATGATCATAAAGTACCCGTGAAGAAGCTCCGATTCAGTGTCCTCACAAAGCTCCAAAAGCAATTTATGACATTCGCGGGGTGTTTTGCCGATGAATGGTGAGTTCGGGTTGCTTGGACCTTCGACAGGTGCTAATGATGGTTCGTCGTATTTTTTGTCGATGCTGTCCACGAATACAAAGTTCCAGTCATCCTCGTCCATGTCGTTATCCTCTATAAAGCGGTTCATGACCTGCATGAGGCATCAGCCCAGGCTAGCAAGACAGCAACGAAGAAATATTACGAACCTCTTCGTTCAGAGCAGCAGCACAAACAACAGGATATTGCATCGGCATTCTGATTTCGGATAAATAATTAATGTTAGACTCATATCAATGTGAGCGAGGCAAGACATGGCAGATGGAAGTCGAAGCCTGGAAACGCGTACTAGGCCCGAACAGGAATTGATTGATGTCGGCGTTTCCCGGTGGAAGCAGCGATTGTTTACACTTTGATGGATGCGCCGGCGACGCTCCTGCCACGACAAGACGACAATCGGCACGACGACATGGCGACGAATGATCAGATCAAGAATGCGCTGCTGACTGAGCACTTCCGGTACACTCCACTGGTGAGCGTGCGCTTCTACGAGGGTGGTATATACCCTTAGCTGACAATAAACAGACGCTTCTGGACGACATCATCAACACCGTCAACGAGCTCGTTTACCAGGCCGTCGGCGAGATTGAGACTGCACTTCTCAATGTGCCCAAGGAACAACTAGGTTTCTCCGCCAATGCGCCCGCCCAACCTGACGCACAAGACACCAACAATGACGAAGACGCGTCCGAACAAGCTGCGCGCACTGAGATCGAGGCTGGAATCGTCAAGCTCGAGAGCCTGCTCAACTCGACCATTGACAAGAACTTTGACAAGCTCGAAATCTACACCTTGCGTAACCTGTTGACTGTCTCGAACGCCAAAGAGGACGAGGGTCTGGAGAACTGGATAGTCCTGGATCACTACAAGGTGCGCCTTGCTTTTCTGAGCTGCTTCGGCACTGCTGACACAAACTAGAACCTTCAACCAGCATCCACCGACGGCAATGCGCCCACTCCAGAATCAGTCAACCGCCTGCGTCGCAAAGTACAAGAGACGGAGAAGCTACAATCGGCCTTGAAAGCAGAAGCTGCTCAGAATGAAGCCTTGCTCGCTCAACTACGACCCCTCACGTCAGCTCCGCCAGCTGCCCAATCCTCCTTGAAGCCCGACCAAGACATGCCGCAAGAAGCGCAGAATGCGTCCTTCTCCTTCCTCACAAACACTCCATCCGCCAAAGCTCTCGGAGTCGGGTCTGAGAGACACGCCAATTCGCTTGCTCAAAATACAAGCTTCGTCTATTCACAAGTCCCTGCACTACGAGAAATTGTCAGCACGCTACGCTCGCACCTTGCAACACTGCCTGCCAAGAATATGGCAGCTACCGTCGATCAGTCCACGGAAGCAAGACACGCATATATCGAAAGCCAGACTCGTCGCGCACTAGACAGAGCAGGCGTGGACGCTGCGCCAACACCAGATACCGAATCATTAGGAAGACGTATGGGTGGAGAAGAGACACGAGCTCTGGAAAATATCGTTGCTGCCATGGCTGCACAGAACCAGGCGTCGGACAAGATGGAAGAATAGGAAACTGCCTGAACCGAGCGGGCCACGAGTTTATGATGGAGAATTGGATTGGTGTTGCGGCTTTTATGATACCCACCTTGTACGATTACAACAGGAAAAAATCCACAAATTTGACTGTTTTCAGACTTTTGTATGCTCTTCCCAGAGTTGTCGATCAGGCCGCTTCTGCACTTGCTAAAAGTATGCAATAATGTGGTAAGACTTGGTCAGATCAATCAGGCTGTACCTAGCACCCTGGCATCTTTTCCGTCCTTATTCTTCATGGCCAGAGAAGCATGCCTCGGCAACCTGATAAAACAAGTTGTCGATCAGGATGCATTAACAAGCGAGGTTCGACTTCAAGCAGTACCTGCTGATTGGTTGCTCGCTGCTCAGAACAGATCGATTTTTCAATTCGCATTCACCTCAACCAAGCTTACACAATCAAAGCTCTCTCCGTCTCCGCAGGTCCACCCGGGTTCAAATGTTGAACCTCAGAAGAACCTTGATTCCTGGCATAGCCACACGGCATATGGACTTGCCGTTCGAGGGTAGTAGATCTGCAAGCCCTCGCGGAGTTCGTCTTGTTGATGGACCCCGCCATGTATGTTTTTTTATTTCTTGACCCTACCCAAGCTTCGATACGGAAAGCTTGCAATGCCAAGACTGACGCTCCCACCAATGATGCTGGTGAGAGAGGCACGTTGTCTGCAGAGACCGCGTGCTTTTCTTGGCAATGGTCCGCCTCCACCTTGTCCGTCCACCGCAGCTCTCTATCCTTTCCCGAAGCCTGCTCAAAAGAGGCAGGTCGGCTCGCCATAGCCCTCAGCATGTCAAATGAGATGGACCTCATTGGCCTTGCTACCTGATCCTCATCGTCAGTGGCATATCTGACAAGCTGTGGATCTCAGCATGCAGTACCTTGTCACGCAATGATCCTTGGTCATCGTGAAAGCTTCAACCGAGCTTCCCAGGGTACAAAGTCGACCTGAACCCTCGTTGTAGATGCTTTGAGAAAGGTAGGAGCTTCCCAATTGATCTTCACCAGCAGTCAAGATGCGTTCAGTTCTTTCTCTGCTTTCCTTGTCGTCCGTTGCCCTTGCGAGCTGGACCCAGAACTTGAACTACCGCAGTCCTTCTGATCACCACCCTGGTCTTGGTATCTCTCTTCACAAGGTCAACAAGCGTAATGTGCCCGGTACTCAGTACTCTGCCTCGCAGCTGAACTTTACCCATGGCATTGCTTCTGGTGACCCTTACTCAGACTCTGTCATCCTGTGGACTCGCGTTGCTCCCATGTTTGACAGTGTCAACGATAACTCTACAGTTTCTGGCATTGCACCTCTTTACGGTCACGGTGCACCCTTGAACGCTAGTACTGCTCCTGTCTGTGTGCAGTTCAAGGTTTCCAAGTCTCCCAATTTCACCCATGTTGAGAGCAGCGGTACTGCCTACACTTCGTCCGACGTTGACTACACTGTCAAGGTGAGACATGCCAATCGACTTGAGATACGACGCAGTGGCTAATTCTCGCTACCAGGTCGAGGCCAAGAACTTGACTGCTTTCACCCGCTACTACTACCAATTCAATGTCTGCGGCTCCAATAAAACTAGTCCTCTTGGCCGCACCAAGACTGCTCCTGACACCAACGACTACACTGCCGAGGTTGGACTTGCTGTCTACTCTTGCAGCAACTTTCGTATGCAACCTGAGCCTGATCTTCCAAGCCAGAGACTGACATTCTGGTAGCATTCGGCTTTTTCAACGCCTACGGAAATCCTGTGCGAAAGGACTCCGTCGACTACGTCATCCATCTTGGTGACTACATCTACGAGTACGCCGGCGACGGTGATTATGGCTACGGCTACAGCATCAACCGCATTCCCAAGCCCGAGCGCGTCATCACTACTCTCTACGACTATCGCGAGCGTCTCGCTACCTACCGCACTGATCTCGATCTTCTTGCTTCCCACCAAAACTACCCTTGGATTCCTGTTTGGGATGACCACGAGGTTTCGGACAACACCTACCGCGATGGTGCTTCTGAGCTCAACAACACCGAGGCCTCGTTCGTCAGCGACGGTGGCGTTTCGGTTGACCAGAGAAAGATGAATGCTGTCAGAGCCTACTTCGAGTGGATGCCCATTCGCCAGGTTGAGATGGATGACAACCTCCGTATTTGGAGAAGCTTCAGCATTGGCAGTCTGTTCGACCTGATCATGCTCGACACTCGTCAATACGACCGCTCCATTACCGATCTCTACTGGAACACTGACTACATTCACGAGCTCAGCAACGACGCTGGTAGAAGTATGATGGGCAGCAGACAGGAAAACTGGTTCTACAACCAGCTGTCTCAGTCTGCCAACCGTGGTGCCGCTTGGCGTTTGATTGGTTCCCAGACCGTCTTCTCCCGTGTCAATGAGTCTGCTGCTTACGGCAACACCAATCCTCTTGACTACGATGCCTGGGATGGCTACCAAGCCAACCGCAACCGCACTCTTGCTCACCTCTACAACAACGGCATTGGTAACAACATTGTCATGTCTGGCGACTCTCACGCCTCGTGGGTGTCTGACCTTGTCTGGCTCGACCACGAAGGCTACAACTCGACCTCCGGCAATAACAGCATTGGTGTCGAATTCGCCGGCTCAGCCGTCTCCTCTCCTTGCCCCTACGGCCAAAACATCACCCTCCAAGCCGCCAACAACGCCTCCAACTGGCTGGTCCACGCAAACAGCGAGTTGCAGTGGAACGACATTTACTACAGAGGATACTTTGAGCTGCACATCAACTACGACGAGGTCACTGCCAACTACTTTGGCCTGCCCACCATTATCAACCGCAACCCTAATGAGATCTCAATTGCCAACTTTACCGTCAAGAGCGGTGCCAACAAGCTCCAAAGACCTGTTGCTGGTGGTATTGTTGAGTCTGGCGCCCTTAAGATTGGTCAGGTCAAGCAGACTAATGCTACCAACAACACCGAGACTGGTGTTTGGTTCGTTAGCCAGGCCAATGTTGAGGATATCTAGATGTTCTTGCAACCACGACGCGATTGGCAGAATTGATGTGGCAAGCACGAGGACGTCACGAACCACAGATGCCCCCTCCCCCTCCTATAATGATATAGCTGTTTAATGTCCAAAAATGAATGCTTCTAGAACACAAAGTTTGACCATGCCGTGAGACCCAGACTCCAGATATCTAGGCCATGTCGAGCTGACCGCCTATTGCAGCGTTGTGCTTTCAGGCAGCGCCTTTCTATTCTATTCCTTTGGTCTCCACAAAAACGCCCGGAGCATCTCCTGATATGTGTCTATCACTTCTTGGCAAAGGATTACACTAGACATACGAAGGATCTACAACTAAACGTCTGTCTGTTTCCATGACTTTGACATCCTTTATGTCTTTTGTTTCCTCCTAGCTATTCAATCCCTGAATTCTGTATCTCTCTTGTTCGCTTTAGGTTCTCTTTTACCTTTTTGCATTTTTTTTTGCTTGCCTTATCTGCTTTTGTCTGTCAGAGCATAAAGAATGGATAAGAAAAATGGTAATGCGGATATTGCACCGCCATCAAAAGCGACGAACCAACATCCGACGATTAATGGGTACGTATTATCATCTAACAACACCTTTATGTCTCTTAATTCTTGAAAACTTTTTGTTTTGCATCTTTTTTGTCTTTCATTTTTTTTCTTTTGGTTTTGGTCAAAGATTGTCTATCTTCCTTTTTTTTTTTTGTTCTTATTGCTCTTAACTAACAAAGTTTAATATAGACAATCACCTCCTATTACCGAGTCAAATGGTAATGATGCGACGATAGATGCAAAGACTAAACCCGAACAACGCAAATACTACCATGATGTAAGTCTACTTTTCTCTATTATCTGCTTTGGTTTGTGAGTGTATAGGGAAAAGACTATAGATTGCTGATGTGCAAGTTGAAAAAAAAAAAAGGGAGCTGTGATCACTCGTGTGATATTGGGTGTTACGCTGTGTTTTCAGACTTTGTGTTTGTGCTTTGCAGCTTAGAGAGTATGGTACCTTTGCTTGGGGATGGTTGTAATTACATGTGTGGGAGGTGGCCAAACACAGTTTTTGGATTTTGGGCTGGGAGAGTGGGGTCGGGGGGAGTTGGAGTGGTATAGTGACGATCTAATGCTGTCGTACTCTTGGAAGCGAACACCACCCCCTCCACTTCGTGTAAAGCATCTGAGGGAAAAGGAGCCAGCGTCAACATTTATGTCGTGTTGTCCCTGTCCATGGCTACTGCTTCTTCATGACGACCTCCGAACTTTGCTAATTGTGCGAGTTTCGAAAGACTTTCTTTGATAAAGCTATATCCTATACACACAACTATCCAGGGAGTCGCGACAAGGATCATCTGCGGAGTCCAAAATCTACAAGTGAAGCATCAATGATACTCGAACCTCTGACTATTCCCGCAGGGACAACCAATCGCATCATTCGCATTCATCGCATTCATCGCTTTCACTGCGCATCACTTCTCTCCGAATCATCTCACTCAAAGCTCTGGCGCAATTTTTGAAGTTTCATCATCCTTTGATAACACTTCCATTCGCCGAAACTCAGGTTGGCCGGTCCAGAACGAACACCAAACTCGGCGTGTCTCTCAAGACTTCGATCTCAACCTCGACTGGTGCAAGATCTACTTCCCCATCGACCAGCATCAGGACGCCTCCCAGAATGGTCGACCGCGAGAGAAACACGGACAACCTTGAGAGCACCCTCGACATTCCTGAAAATAACACCGTCGACTTCCGATCCAACCACGAGAACCAAAGCACTGAAGTGGTCGGCCCTGAGAAAGAAGACCTCACCATCAAGTCCTATGCCGAACTCAAGAAAATGTTTACCAATCCACAACTCAGAGATCTTTATGGTGATAACCTGCTCACCCTGCTCACCGCAACTTGGTAAGCCAACTTCAAGCGTATGACCCTCGACCTTCTTCACTCCATCGACCGCAACCTGGTTCCTGAAAAGTTTCGCTACCTGCTGGATGAGGTGAGTGAGAGTATGACCAACGAGGAAAACTTTGCTGCTCTTAACGCCGTAGCCGACGATGCTTACTACAGATATACTCCTCATTATGGACCCTAGGACCAGGAAGTCGTTGAGGAAAGGAGGGAGGTTGAGTACAGGGGAGGTCGTCAGGTCGTGTACCCTCTTAGTCGTTTTCGCTAGGTTCAAGATCAGGTACCTGGACCTGAAGGATTACGGGCTACAGGTCTGAGAAGTAGGTCATGCAGTCAAAATATGTCCCAGGACGAAATTACGACCAGGACTAGATTTGGAACAGATAATGTGGTGTGAACTTTTGAGAAACAGGCAGCTATGATTAGGTTGAAAAGTCCCAGGGAGAAGTGGTGAGAAACAGTAAGGCCGCGGGCTTGGCACTCAGGATGCTGCTTCTGAGTCATTCCTGCTCTATGCCGTCTTCTGTACAAACAAATTGCCAGGTCTTGAGAACTTTCACCTAGGCAGAATCTTGACCGAGATGGACCAAGTTCATTGTAACCCTTAGTCCTTATCCCAACCACGTCTGCCTTGTGCGATTTGACAGAACTCTGGTACTGTGACTCCTGGACTGCAAATCACTCTCTTCGTCTTGTGTTCCTTGACGTTACACATCAAGAGCCCATCTTCCTTGTAGCTCTTTCTGTCTGCAATGAAGAAGTACATCTTACACAAGTAATGATTGCTCATACAAGCTTGTGGATGCCAAGAATCCATAGCTTGAGACACAAGATCTCGCTCAGGATTGAGATAGCCTTCGAATCGACAAACACGATCTTCTGGTGCTTTTCCATCATGAAAGGGTTCAACGTCGCGGATCAATTGTGTAGGATCGATGCCAGGGATGGCGTAGAAAGCTATGTAGAAGCCTGTACCTGGCTTCTTCTTCGAAGCTCCATCGGGGAATGTTCCTTCTGATGCCACAAGGTTAGATATGAAGGTCAACTATGCTTCAGCGACGGGCAGGGGAGTACCTGAATCACCATCTTGCGTCTCGTCATCACCAGTCATTTCATAGTTTTCCTTTGCTTCGTACCAGTCTGTATTCGCAATTTGCAAGTTGACAAGGAGAATCCCTGAGTCTGCTACCTTGATCATGAATCTGTCTGGCTTGCCTTCATCATCATTCAACGTGACTACGAGAATTCCCTTTTGCTTCCAATCTGGATCCGTCACAACAAGAAAGAGATTAGGGTCAAAGCCGTCCTGTACAGTTGTACTGAGGTGATGGTCGACCAGATCCTTGAGTGAGTCCATACCAGGCGATGCTCGAAAATGGACATAGTCGTCACGTGGACACTCAGAGTTGCATTCTTCAACAAGGCCTGATGGTTCTGCAGAAGGATCGAGTAGATTGTATACAGCGAAATTGTCGAGGGTCATGGGTCTGTCCTGATATCGAGCCAGCTCAGGCACAGAGTCTGGTAAAGGGAGATCAATGTCGGTCATCATGTTCTCTGTTTGAAATTGTATACCAAGAAAATAGAGTGTTCTGGTTTGTACCAGTGGAAGGTGAAGTGATGTTCGACATCCAGGAGTGGATTGACGTCAGGCTGCACGGACACTTGAGAATCCTTCTGGAAGCATCACAGGCGTAGCCATTCCGAGTAAATGAATGTTAGAGCATGACTCTGCTATGGAACACGACCTTATATCTAGCACAATATGTCTATTTTTAGTCTATGCGAGTCTTTGCGTTGCCCCAGTCTAACACAACTTCACCAATCATCTCCGAGTCGTCTAGACGACATTCATCAAGTTTGTATGTTTTCATGGCCCAATTTACAATATTGAGAAGCATACAGATAGTAGGATGGATGGAGTAGAACTTGGCTATCTGAATCTTTATAGTAAAGCTGGATAGCCATAACTCAACCTGCAGAGAACAGCATATCAAGACTGACCCTACCCAAGAGTGATACTTCGCTAGATCCTCTGGTCCTTCAGCCTTCCACAGATATGGCATACCTTGGATGGCAGCTTTAGATGCGGAGTAGAGAGCGTGGTTGCGGTACCCCTAGCTCGTATTAGATAAAAAATACATAGTTACGATTGCAGTGAGAAAGCCAAACCTACCATATTGGCAGAAATGGACGAGATCAGAATCAATCTCCCGTTGTCGCTTAAATGTTTGAAGGCTTGCTGGGCAACCATAAACTGAGCTTTGACATTAACTCCCAACACCCTGTCGATGTCTTCAGAAGTAACATCTGGCAATTCTCCAAAATGCTCGATTCCAGAATTTCTCATCACGATATCCAGTTTTCCGAACTCTGCCATGGTCGTTTCGAACATAGCTTTGATTTGATCTTTTTGAGAGACATCGGCTTTGATAACGAGAGCTTTCACTCCCGAGGTACGGGCTTTTTCTGCTATCTCTTCGGCGGCAGTGGAAGAAGAGACGTAGTTGATGATGACATCGTCGCCGTGCTCGGCAAGACGTAAAGCAATTGCGGCACCGATTCCACGACTAGAGCCGGTGACTTGTGATGGATTAGCTCACATATCCTAAACTAGTTGTCTAGAAGCTCAAGGTTTACCTAATGCGACTTTTCCAGTAAGAGATTTACTGTCCAAGGAGGTCATAATAGTATATGTAGAAAGACGGGTCGTAGACAGATTCTATGCAAGTATTCTCAAGGTGCTTAAGGTTCCTGAGTTCGAATGCACTTGGAAGTATTGTCAAGTAAATGCGGATCCCACACATTGTAAGCCTTTTTATTTCTCGTCGGATCTGGTTCTCGTCAGCCATGTGCAGGTTCGCGGTGTCTCGGTACCGAGCCTCGCGGTCTTCTCGATGCCGAGCAGTGGACCCCCACGTTCTCGCTCCTTCGGTATTTGGACCTCGGTGGCCCTCGCTATTTCATGATTCCGAATGACTACGCCGCCAATTGAACCCGTGTTTAGCTATTAAGTGAGTAAAAATACATGCAGGATGAATCATCAGAGTTCTCAATTCTTGTAATTGATATAAGTATAGACATTGCTTCATTAATCATGCTATCATAGAGACTCGTACTTCATTACCTCTATCATGGCTTTTTTATCTCCCTCTCTTTCATTCAATCGCATCAAGGAACTCAGCCTCACTCGACTCACTTGACTCAGTGATTGGTAACGGAGCTTGTCGTCGATTAACCACCTTCTTCTCCTTCTTTGGTTTATATATCTCCCAAACATCTCCAACAACGACTCTGTTGCCAGGTCGCGCCATCGCCTTGATATGACAAAGCTCCTTACCAGCAACCAAGAATGCAAGCGTTAGACGGAACTGGTGCTTATCCAAGTAAAACGCTGAGGCTTTGAGGAGTTCCCATGCGTTGAAAGAGTTCGGCGTGGTCCGATGGAGCCATTCTTGCACAAGCCGGTCTTCGGTGTGGATAGGTTGGATTGCTGTATATGCCTCAAGCACGCGAGAAGCTTGGAGTGTGTAGAGTTCTTTCGTCATCTTCTCTACTGAGTTGCCGATGAAGTTGACTTTTGCTAGATCTGTGTTCATGCGTCTGAGGACATCAACGATGATAGGATCGATGGAGGCTTGTCGGTCTTGGTAGGGCTTGATCAGATCCTCATCGTAGCTCTCAGCATCAGCTAACTTTTGTTGACAGTCCTTGGTGAGTTGTTCGATGCGAGGATTGACAATCTTGAACAGGAGGTAGTCGAGAATGTGTTTAAGGTTGGGCTCCAGTCGGCCGATTGTGCTGTCGATTGTGGGATCCATCCAAGACTCATATGCTGGTTTGTACAAGGGTCCTCTAATACCAAGCTTCTTCCTGACAAAGTCGTTGAATGCGCTGAGCGTGAGTGTATAACCGTTCTTTGCAGAGTCAATAATCAAATCATGCAAGCCAGCAAGGTCCTCAACTTTCTTGGACGAGATCGAGTTCTCCTTGTAAGCGAGCTTGCCGTGCATCTTTGTGACTTTGCCCAGAAGATCCTCCTGCAGTTTGAACTCGAAGCATTCAGACAGCCACGTATCAACATTATTGTCGCTGCCGAGGACCTCTTTCAACTTGCGCGTGTCCTTCTCGATGCCGTAGTAATCCACAGTCGGCTCATTTAGTGGTGCAGGTGCATTTCTGAAGTCTGTTGTCAATCTGGTGTCCCAGCAGAGCCAAAAGGTGTCACCGTCGTAGTCGCCGCCTTGTAGTTTGTGTGCAAGTGGGATGCATCCTTTCGACGGGAACACCACGACGTCAGTCAAGTGGCTGAGCTCTTCCTTGTAGACAGCTCTGACCTTCTGTATGTCGGAGCATCTGAGAGAGGGACGTCTTGCGACCAACACCTCGCCTTTGAGATGTGACCAATGTTCGCCAGATGCTTCGTCACGGAAAGTCTCTGAAAAGGCCATGTGAACCTCGCCGGGCTTCAAACGACCAGTCGGATCAGCCACACCCAGAGCCATAGAAGATCTGCCTAGATGAATCTTGAGCTTGGAGCGGACTGAGGAAAGCCAGAGTTTGACGACTTGCTGAATACACATGCCAAGATATTGGTTCGTCAAAGGATTGAAACCAGACTCAAGCAGTAAAATAGACTTTTCGACCCAGTCGGAGGGGAAGTTGCCGGCTTCTTTAATACCAAGTTTGCGATTGAGCTCTTCCATGCCACTGAACTCAGCATGTAACCAACGTCGCAAGCTGACTGGGTCGTTCAAAGAGTCGAAGAAGGCTGAGAAGTCCATCTCCAATTGGCTTTCGATGACTTGTTGAAGTGTATCGCGCGACACGTGGCGATTCTGCAAGATAGGGATGAAGTCCAGATTGAGAGTTGATGGCTTTGGTGGACTTGTGAATTTGACCAGTTCGAACGACCATCGGTCAGGCTCGCAACTGTTCGTGAAGTCCTCATCCCTCGGCATAACTTTACGTTGACTTTCTGTCATCTGAATCCATCTTCTTCTGTGTTTTGGTTCAGTGGTATCGTAGGGTGCGCTGATCATCCATACACCTTTACAGCCATTGATGCGACCCTGGAAAGCGACGGGACGAACACCTGTGATCCCAAGATCATCGCACATCTCTTTTGCTGCGCCCACTGACATCAGAGAGCAACCATCATTCATCACAGCTTTCTCATGCGACAGGCTTGAGGAATACTCAAACTTCAAACTGCGGTCATTGAACTCCTCGCTCTCGGGAGTGCCATCTGTCAAAGTGTCCTTGACATACTTGACTTCTCTGGGCGTGAACTTGACTGTTGGGATCGTCTGTGAGAGGAAAAGGTCTAATCGAGCGTATGCCTTGCAGAACCCTTGGTCACCATTCTTTTCAAGCGGAAGAGCCCAGTTGAGCATTTCATGAAGACTGATCTTCTGCAAACGAGGGCCATCGACAGCAAAAAGTACTAGCCGCTGACTTGGCAAGTTGTCTTTACTATTTTTCTTCTTGATGTCTTGAACATGGAACACACGCCAGGTACGGCCGAGAAATTCCTTCTCGGTGCATAGCCATTCTTTGTATCGTAACTTGAGAAGATCTTGCTGACCCTTGAGATGAATGCCATTGAAGGTGTGGATTTGTGGCACTTCAATATACATGAAGCGGCTGGATCCAAAACGTCTTTGTAGTATGCAGGCTCTCTCAATCTTGAGTGGTTGCAACGATAGTGTCAACAACTTGTCTGCAGATGCGCTCGCATTGAAGATAAGGTTGGCTTTGAGCATGATATTGGCTGATTGTGTAGGATCGATTCTGGCTTCCCAGACCGACTCAGGCGTCCTTTGAAACTCAACACTAGTGGGTATCTTCTGGTATAGCTCATTTTGATCTGAGTAGTATTCGAAGGGAATCCCGGCAGCATCTGCAAGTCTGTAGCTTTCCCAGAGATGATGGAAAGATGAGTGATTGACACTGGTAGCTACGGGCAAACCAAAGAGGCCATCAGTCGGCAAAGTGCGAACAAGTCTGTGTTCAAGGACCTTTGAGGAAGCTGGTTTTGATCTCAAAGACGACACTTTTGCACCTGTAAAATTCTCTAGTTGCATCTGACCCTTCGTTGTCGTTGTACGCGTGTCTGCGGATATGGCCATCGAGTGGCTAAGAGGTTGATCATCCACGTATTGACACTGTTTAAGCGATATGTTGACTACTGCTGAATCTTTTAGAACGGACAAGGGTTGCTCAAAGCTCGTCATAAGCTGATCCACCTGTTCGGCTTGAGAAGGATCCAGCTCACCACCGTAATCGTCGCTTGACGAGACCCAGTCATCGTAAATGCTATTGAACGAAGTAGCAACAGTTGTAGCAAAGCTCTGGTTCGCATGTCCGGGATAAGTAGGGGTCGCATTGGTTTGATGCGACAAAGTAAAGCTGGGGTTGGATGCGCTGACCTTGTATGAGAAATGGTCGTCAAGAGAAGGCTGCTGTCGCCGCTGCTTCAGGGGACGTACATACTTTGAAGAAGTGCAAGAATCTTGATCGGAAAGACGCTTAATACCTCGAGATGCCGGAGCAGGGTCGAAAAGGAAGTGTTGATTAGTTGGCAGTAGCTTCTCCTTCGGGCTCTGGTTCTCGGCGTCCTTCGCTTTAGCGGAGTTCGGTTCCGAGCGCTTCCTGATTGTCGGAATGAGTTTAGTCTGTGTCAAAGAAAGCTTTGGGGCAGGTTTCTTGAATTGAGGGTCCTGTTGCACCGCAGGTTCATCCAGTCGCAATTTGCTCAGCTGCGGTTTGTGCTTCTCAAGATAGGCTGCTTCTCTCAATCGAGAGTAGAATTCTTCTAGGTGATTTCCGAAAATGACATTTTCTGCCTTGTCCTTGCGGAATTGATTGATTACGTCGTACATAACAATTCGGTTCCGGAAGAATAGAAAATTGATGCGATCGACACATCTCTCGGCATAATTATCAGGTTGCTTGCTTGGTGAGAATGTACCGACTCGAGGTCTGAGGGGCAATCCGAACTCCTGGGCAGTTAATTCGATGATGGTGTTGATCTCCTTGCTTGCTTGACCTCGGGGAGTCGTCGGCGCAGGTGAGCCGCCGTTGAAACTGCCGAAATTAGGGCCTGCGGCAGCCATCGCAGATTTCGAACGCGAGAAATTGTCCAAACTCAATGCATCGCAATCAGTGAATAGCAAAGATTTCCCAAGAAGCCAAAAGAATACAAGATGATAAGACAGGATCCAAAATGTTGTTGGTAAGCAGAAGGGGTTATGTGCCTGAGGAACGAGTGGGACAGAACTGTGGTTTCACTGACGGTCCGTGCCGCATTCAAGCGCCCGAGGAAATTGACCAATCATGATAGAGCTCATGGTGAGCTCGTCGAGGGTAAGACCCTGTTAAGGAAGTGTCGGCATCAACCACGTCGCAACGACGATGAAAAAGTTTTGATTGATGGACAAAGAGCGGCATATCAGAGGTAAGAACAGTTTGGTGCATGATGATAATATAAACATCATGTTCTTGGAACCGTTGGCGAGTTGGAGAGGTTTTGTCTGCTTCGAAGCTCATAACCGCTCAGTATCTATTTGCTCTATGGTGATAGAACCCCTTACGAAAGTATATGCATTTCTATAGCTACACTGTGACTGTCTTTAGCACACGGAGAGACACAGGATTAGAGCCGTCTTATGGATCCGAGGAAATATCAAGCAATAATGAAGTAGAGTCGCGACTACCGGTCGATACTAGCGAAGAAAAGAGAACATGACTTATCAGCACTTGCCGACTTCAGGCTGCTACTGGCGAAACCGACCTCCCCAAGGACCAGTAAACTATGTTCAAGCAGAATTGGCCGCCCGTAGGAATGGCAAATTATGGTGCAGCAGTAATTGCCGTCCCTTGGGTCAGCAAATTTGACTGATTGTATCTAGAGCTCTTGTGAGCGTAAAGTCAAGCTAAGCATGTTCTACCAACTGAACCCAGCTGATAAGAAGCAACATGAACCTCCCATCAACCGAATTTCGTTTCCCATAAGCCTTGTTGCTGATACGTGGACCTTCCATCAGCTGCTTCCAGTTGCTAAACAGTGTAGACTCGTGTAAGTACATAAGCACAAACCCTTCAATCAACTCAACTTAGTTGACATGGATCCTATCGCCTAGTACACGGTCCTTCTACTAACTAAATTTAGTTGATGGTTAAACTGGAAGTATATGATCTTGCTGCATTCAAGCCTTGGGTACACAAACAACATCATCTTTCCTTGCTATAGGCACATACTGAAAACGAGTGTTCGTTTTTGACGGACCTTTGTCAATCTTGCTTGAACAATTGGCTTGGTGTCTCTTATACGGCTATGCTAAGAACGAGTACTCGTTTTCGACAGACATTGTTCGTCAGCCTTGCTTCCGAATCTTGGTTGTGCTGCTACACAGCCATTGCAGGAACAAGCTTTCATTGATTGTAGGCTTAGTCGGATATAAGGTCTTGCTCATTCTTTGACACCAAGCCTTGACGCCCTCCGGAGCTGAAGGCCAAGTTTTGCCTGAAACAATCCATGACTTGACTCTGGTGTTCGATACAAAAGGTGGAAGAAGAAGCAGAAGCTTGAACATATGTGATCACGAGCATGGAGGATATGACGGACATTAGACAGAAGTACATGAGTGCGGAAAGTGAGATCTTTGATTTTCGTAAGAGTAAGGGCATTGTGGCGTAGCAAAGCACTGGGTATAGGCCCTGTCGTAATCGTTTTTGAATCGCTTAAACCTTCATCTCGGAGAGACCGTGCTTCCTAATGAAAAGTTAGTCATTTCCTCTTTCACTTTTCCTTTCTTTTTTCTTTTTCTTACCAGACGCAAACGTAAGGAGTTGTGCCATCCTCGCGGTAGTTGAGAAGGACGACCATGCCGTCGGGGTCCATGGACTCGCCGGTGAAGAACTCCCAGTCCTTGAAGGAACCGACAACCTTCTTGGCGAAGGCAGAGGCGCCAGTCTCGAACTCCTTGATCTCCTCATCGGAGGCACCCTTCTCCTTCATGGACTCCTTGACTTTCTTCATGTACTGCTTAAGGTGGCCGAGGTAAGACTTCTTGTCGAAGGAGGTCTCGTTGAGGCGGAAAGAGTGGACAACGTCAATGACAGAGGTGGTCTGGTCGTCGGCACCCTCGTCACCACCGTCCTCAGCGGAGGGGTTGGCACCAATGTCTGGAGGAGATATCGTTAGCCCCTAGGGCAGGTCGAGAGAGTTGTTGAGGATTCAGGGAGAGCATACCGATGTTGTCACCACCGACGGTGATACGGGCGCAGTCGGCCTCGTAGACGACACCATCAACGAGCTTGAGGTCGTAAGAGTCCGAGATCATCTCGTCTCCGGTGATAACATCCTATAGGGTCGAGTCAGCTCTGTGTATAAGGACTCAGGGAGGGGTTGAGCTGTCAAAAAGAGCGGCGATTCGGGGCTCCAACGTGTGAAGGACTGGAGGAGCTCGAACGACAGCAGCTCTTTCCAGCAGCAGCAAGTCGCACCTTGTAGATCAGCATATTGGCGGTGTTGTGGTTGAAGGGTTGTGGTGATGGAAAGGGAGAAGGAGCAACTGAACGAGGAAAAAGATTGCTGGCGTGCTTTCGGGGGTGGGGTGCTTTTGTTCTTCGCTCCTTCCCTCGTTGCGGAGACCAACAAGGACTTTCAGCAGAAATTTGGCGTCTGGCCGCTTCACGCCCTTGCCCAACTGGGAAAGCGCCGAGCTTGGACCCCCACAATGCCTGTGCCGGGCGAATTTGCTGCCAAGACTTGCGACTGCGCGCCTGCAAAATCTTCGACTCTCCTGTCTTGACGAGCGCTCTCTTCCTGTCGTTTCTTTACCATCACTCCAGCCGCCAATCCGTGAGGTAAGTCGTCGCAAATGGCAGTCGCAGTCGTGCGCTGCCACTCTAGCAATCGAGTGCCCTTCAGGTAGCCCAGACCGGCGCATCGTCGTCTTGATCGACCACGACACCGCCCGCCTGACATGGACGAGCTGAAGAACCCTTCTGGTCGCACTCGCACATTCGCTTGCGCACCCCGAAGGGCACTCTTTGCGCTCATGGCTTCTGAGGGCTAACATGTATTCTTCGCGCCCAGCAGATACCTCCTACCGCCAACTTCCTCGCCGTTTGAGAATCTCGCCCGACAACCGCAAAAATGGTCAAGACTTCCGTCCTCAACGATGCCCTTAACGCCATCAACAACGCCGAGAAGAGCGGCAAGCGCCAGGTCCTGATCCGTCCTTCTTCCAAGGTCATTGTCAAGTTCCTCTCTGTCATGCAGAAGCACGGTAAGTTCAGTCAAGTCAACACATTGGGCCAGACCGAAGCAGCAAGAGGAGGAACGTTCGTAGCCAAGCATACCACACCACACCACACCCGGGTTGATAACTAGGTGAACGGTCTCAATCACCCACGGCCTTTGCCCTTTAAGTATCCGGGAGATCAAATCGTCGAGGAACTTACACGGCTTCGGACTGCTCAATGATGTTTTGCTGTTTATTTTCTCGCAACATACTAAGGCTCTACAGGCTACATTGGCGAGTTCGAGGAGGTCGACGACCACCGCAACGGCAAGATTGTTGTCCAGCTCAACGGCCGCCTCAACAAGACCGGTGTCATCTCTCCCCGCTACAACGTCCAGCTCCGCGACATGGAGAAGTGGGTTGTCAAGCTCCTTCCCTCGCGTCAGTTCGGTTACATTGTCCTGACCACCTCTGCTGGTATCATGGACCACGAGGAGGCCCGCCGCAAGCACGTTGCCGGCAAGATCATCGGTTTCTTCTACTAGATTCTGCTGCATCTGCACGGTCACGACAAACAAAAAGCCACTCAAAAGTTTCAGGCATTCGTCTTGTTCTAGATACCACTTTGATCATTTTCAATGAAGAGCCAGTGACGCTTGTCTACCATTTTTCTTCGCATCCATGACCTTTCCCATGATTCGTGTGATATGCTTATTGAGTGCCAAATCAAACACTTCTTTTAACACTATTGTGATCGTAATTGCGATTGCTGAAAGACCACGACGATCAAGCGGTGTAGATTTGCATGTCTTTGACTTGCTCAGTGTGTGACCATATGCAGGCTGCCATTGATACCCGGCGACCTCATGCGGACTCTTTGAGCTGCGTGGTTGGAACGCGCTTTCTTTGTCCCACGCTGTTTGCTAGACTTCTTCCACAATTTTCTGCGTTTCTGTAAACTTCTTCTCATCAGATCTTCAAATCTACAAGGCCGACCTACAAGACGGTGATCGATCTGCCCTCAGCTACTTTTTTTTGACTCTCGCACGGCCGTTTGAAACTCCAGGCACGCCGCTGACGCAGCCGCCAAAACTTCCGCTCAGCGCTTTCCACCACCTTCGTGGACGACAACAACATCATCAACAATCACCAACTTTTGACTTTTCGAGCGATACATCATGGTTCTTGAGACTATCTACGTTACCAGGCACGGCGTAAGTCTTCTTTCCTCTTCCTTACCTTCTGCCCACAGCACGCCCATATGATGTGTCACGGATGGCCACTCCGGCCGCACTTTCCTTTTTCAAGTCTGCACAAAGAAAGAGTTGGACGTTCGCAAGTATGCACCATGGGTATGAGCTTGGTAGAATTGTCTCTCTGCTTTGTCTGGTGTGAACACATGTCCTGCTCTCCACAGTACCTAGTCCTTCACTCTACTCTCATCTCGTACCTCCGGAGAATTATACTCATCCCCGTCACAGTTTCGCTCTAACTGGGTGGTTGACCCCACTACTGGAACATACACAAGCAACCTTCCCACGCCAACTGGCATTGCATCAGATCCCGCATTGGCAGCCCATGGCGTAAATCAATCAAAGGAATTGGCCGAACACATATCGAAGCTGGATCCTCCGGTCGATGTCATCTACAGCTCCCCATTCTACCGCTGCTTGCAAACCCTGGCACCCACTGTGAGCAAACTCAACTCTGACCGTCCTCAAAACAAGAAGCTGCAAGTGCATGTCGAGAACGGAGTCGGCGAATTCTACGGTCTTGCCCGCTTCGACCACCCTTCACCTGCTACTCTTGATGTCCTTCACAAGCACTTCCCTGGCGACCTTGCCGAGGCCTACATCCCTGTCATTCGCCCAAGTGTCAACGGTGAGAGCTTGACCGCCCTTCACGACCGCATCGCATACGCCCTCTACCACGTCATCCAGAAGCTCGATCAGGATCCTTCCGGACCCAAGACACTACTAATCTGCACACACGCCGCTAGCATGATCTGTATTGGCCGCGCCCTGACTGGACGTATGCCTGAGGACCCTAGCGAGGAAGACTTCAAGTGCTTTACCTGCTCGTTATCAAAGTTCACTCGCCGCAACATTCCCGAAGCACCCGTCCAGAAGCAACATATCTGGACACTGGACGAGCCCGAAAACATTCCTTTTGTCGACTGGAAAGGTAAGGGTGTCAAGGGTGGCTGGGACTGTGAGGTCAACGGTGACTGCTCCTTCTTAGAGAAGGGCGAGGAACGTGGCTGGTATGATATTTTTCCTTTTTTTCTTCTTTTTTTTACGTTTTCGTGCGACGTCGCTTCTTTCCTTCCCCTCCACCTTTTCATACATTCTTCTTCCCTCCGTCCTTATTTTACAAGGTTTGAAAGAGGATACTATCCTAGACTAGGAACTGGTGGTTCGAGCCTGGTCTTGACTACTTGGCACCCAAAGTCACTGTCGCAACATACGGTGCCGGCGGTGTCAACATTGTCTAGAGCTGTAAGCCCACGCGTCTTGGCCAGCTCTTCCAGCAAGACTCAGCATCTCATTTTTGCTTTTGGCATGCTTCGAGCAATAAGTCCACCTCTGCTTTGCTTACTCGTACCTCATGCAACTTACGACCCTTATGAAACCGCAAAAACATCGGCAAAATCCAGAAACTCAACAAAAAAAGAACCACAAGCTTACGATTTTCTCTTTTCTTCCGGTACAACAGGGCATTTTCCACCGACGAGTCTTTCCTACGAGACCCTAACGCATACAACGACAAAATCAACGAAGGCGCGAAGGAAGGAGAGGGTATTCTCAAGCCTGGTTTCAGGCTATGAAGGACAAGGTGAAATGTTACAAAGGTGGTCGGCTTCCATAGATGGTCTTTTCATGCCTCGTTCATGATTAAGAGGTTTATTTTGGGTTTGCACTGGGCTTGCATGCAATGCCGCCTCATCCACAGGCGGCTTGGTTCGGTGGTCGGTTATGGTTTCGCTTTCTAATACATCTTCTTTCTCTTTTTCTTTGCCTCAACCTCATTCATCTTCATCACGAAAGAATGTTTGTCTCTGTCCCTCCTTGGACCACTTACCATGTCTAGCAAACGTGATGCGCGCAATTGTTTGATACTACTAGCAAATATACCAAGCTACTTCATCATCGTTTCCAACACACGCGATGTCGTTCAACGACATTCTACATCCATTCAATATTCACATTCGACTGCAATCTCAAGATCATTCTGAGCAATCTCTCAACTCGCCACAAATTATTCGCTTGAAACACTATTGGAGATGATGACCCTCGCGAAAGCAGAGCCGCATCCTTATCTTCGACGTACAAACAAATCTGTGTGCTGCTCTATGTACCTGCGCTTGGAGAAGTCGAGTGTCTATTACTCATCTTGAAGGATTGATCTTGGCTGCTCACGTTGCTTTGTCGTTCAGCATGACAAACCCTCAGTCATGGCCCTGTTGGTGTTCATCTCTTCCGATATGCCAATCAACTGCTTCTCCCATGCAAGTCGTCGCTCGTACCTATTTTTTTTACTCAAAGTCTCCATTGGAGCGGCTGTTTCCGCTGCTGTTGGTCCAGAACGATCTTCACGGCTCGGCTCTCGCGTCACGGTCATGTCTTCTTCAATGTCCTCAACTGAGCTTGGTGACGAACGTTGGAGCTATCAAGTCTTGCGGACAAATGTGTCACTTCGTTTGACACTTTCTGATTCATCCAACTCCTTGCGCTGCTTGTTGGCGACCATTACATATACGCCAGTCTAGTTTTGCGGAATGTCAGATACTCTGTGAGGGATCTCAAGGCCAGCAACATTCGAGATGCATGAGAGATTATGGGTCTGATTGTCTCGACAGAAGCTGTTCATTCCTTGCTGTGAGTTCCACTCATTGTGTTCTCGGCGCTACAAGAAATTGGTCTCAGTGTCGTCACTATCCACTCATGCTACAACGCGGCCTTGAATGCAGACTTTAGCATAAGTTATGTCGTACCAACATGCTCAAGTTTGCCCTTGCAAGGAAGCGACATATCTTTTGTATATATTGTGCTTCACAAACATCGACCATGATTATTCTCTCTAGGCTTGAGTATTTGTGGCAAGCTGGAAACTTTCACTCTGGACGAACACACCGCAGCTCTGGCCATCGGCGCCACTAACACAGCTATGGTGCCAGCCCCAATGTCGATGAGCTACTTGACAAGGCTCTATTCGCACCCACAAACGTTTTTGAGGGTTCTTTTCGTCGTTGCACATCGCTGGCGAAGCTGATGCCGCTGTTGCTCTTGTTGCGATTTGCAATCACTACCTTGACGTAACTCTACCTGCTCGACATCGCCCATTCACTGACTAGAGACTTCCATGGTCTAAGCACTATTAGCTCAGAAGTCGTCAGCAAAATGGTCGATCTCGAATTGTTCATGGTAACTGGACCATCTCACTCATCCCTGCAGACATGACCTCACCCAAGCATCTTGGGCTTCACTTCAACGAGTTCATCTTTAGCCATGAAGACTATATACCGCTTGTACACTTTTCCGGCTCATGCACTCCTATTTGTGCGGTAATGGAGAGAATAATCCAGGTTTAAACACCAGAATGTCCTATGGTCTCTTTCTCGTTAAAGTGCTCGGCTCAGCTCAGTGGTATGTGGCTTCTGCAATAATCATCCAACAACGCTTTTGACGACGCACTTTTGAACTTCCCGGCCTGTGGTTGCCTTGTCCTCAACTTTCTCGCCTTGAGTGGCGTCTATAAGCTTGTGCGTTCGTGCTCCATAACAGGCTTTAACTTTGAATTTTTGCCGCATCTCAACTTTGGGAATGGCTTCATCAGTTGTGCTCAGAAGATTCCCGTCTGGTGTGGTCAGCAACCATGGATTGTACGGGTAACCTTCGGTGTATTCCAAGACATAAGCCTCTATCGCATCTATATTCGTCGTGAGAATCGCTTGTCACACTTCACAAGCATCGCCCAGATGATGTTTCAGCATCGTCTTCGAAACACTTGGACATCTTGTCATGGATATCTGGAGCATTCTCTGTCGGTGATTGTCTCTCGACTTTTTGAGATCCTACTCCTGGTTTGCCAGCCGTGCCAAGGGCTGTCCATAGTCACTGCCACTACGGCATCCACGCGTAACAGAGTCGAGGGTGAGATTATCAAGGCTCTTACCAGCTACATACCCAACACGCGCTCTGCACACCCGATGTTCCCTGGATACATCAGCATCCAGCATACCGCCGTGCCATAAACATGTCTTGCCAGCCAGCCAGCGTCAATGACAAGCTTCAGCCTCAGGAACGACCAATTCGTGCGCCCTCAGTTCCTGGGTGATGGTATTGTCTTACATCTCCTCGGCCGGATTGTCAAACATCGGTAGCGCAAGAAGCACAATGAAGCCATCACTGATCTCCGGCAGCACTTGTCGCCGCCAGCACTTGTCTCTTGTTCAGATCGACAGCGACGCTGAGTTCTCTAACACCGAGACAGTGGTCTGGCTGGAGTCATACCCAGGATCGTTGTACTAGCAGTTACGAAACTGGTAGCTCGAATGTTCCCGAGTTTATGTATCGCGACCATGCTCTTCCACGAAAGAAAGGATACCTGATCGTTGTCGAGCCGGCGACTCGTACGATCAGAGGACAAGGTTCCGCGGATTCGGACACTGGCACTGCCTTCTGCAAGTTGGTCGCAAAGTGACCATGTGTGGAATGCCGTTACCTTCTCTCCAGGTCCGGCTCTGACTCATGGACTTCAGTCGAGAAGATCATCTCTTTCGCCATCATATTTGCGCGACAAGACTTCTGAGAAAGACATCTCACACGGCCTTTGTTACCGCCTCCTATAGCAAGAGCTACTTCGCTGCTCGTATATATCCTAAAGAGAGTGAAAGTGCCCAAGCACAGCAGCAACTGACATCAGTGCTGGTCGTTCCTTCTACGCAGTTTCTTCCAGCCAACCTTGCAAACAATCCAGCGGAGGC
Organism: Aureobasidium sp. M94-06E; assembly: GCA_037040395.1. Lineage (NCBI taxonomy): Eukaryota > Fungi > Ascomycota > Dothideomycetes > Dothideales > Saccotheciaceae > Aureobasidium > Aureobasidium sp. M94-06E. The sequence goes on along the minus strand of JAXQGV010000111.1, from coordinate 109,060 downwards.
TGGTCGCATGAGCATCCCGTTCGGCTCGCGATCGAGAGATCTGCTCAAGCCGGCCAGCGATATTATATATAAGTGTGATCATGTGAACGTAAGCTCATGTCTTTCGTGGTTGGTGATGTCCAACAGCTTGTCACAATTTTTTGCAATGGTGCTGACACCACTGATAGACTTTCTCGATCGAAATATTTTCAGCTTCTGGGCTCGCATGACACGTGTTGGTTATCCTGTGCACAATCCCAAGCACCAGTTTCCGGTCTTTGTCACTTAGTCAGCCTTGGTCCGCTCCCTCAACTCCGTCTACGAGCGCTACTGTCACTGCTCCAAAAAAGGGAATCAATGAGAATGAAACACATTTCAAAGAGCTCCTGCAGCAAGCTGCGTACCAGTGCAACTGTCAATGTGTCCAAAGTCAAGAAAGCACCGCCCAAGGACAGCAGTGAGCCCCCTCTACTTCAGGGGTCAGAGAGGGCGGTTTCTTCTCCTGGTGATGGTATTGCTTCCGCTGGTGGTGGTAGATATGACCCAAACTTTCATCATGCTCAGCCAACAGCCACGGTCAAATACTTGACAGGGTGATCCAACCTTACTCGAGAAACAGCATGCACAGCCAACGCAGAGCATTCAAAAGTTGAGAAGCTTGCCTGGACGTACGGACTCAACTTGAGGCTGCTCACGCTGTCCAAATGACTGCACAGTCCGTCCTCGATACTGAGCTTTGGGCTGACTGGATGTCGCTCCTCCACATCAATTATAAATAGCAGACGTCGATCCCCTCAAGATGAAAGCTCTCAGTCAGCCCCAGAGCGGTCCTACTACAAAGCCGCGATGCTGCTCTTTGTGGTTGATACACCGTGACGCTGCCATTTTCAGCCAACTGCAAATCGTTCATTGGGCAAAGTCGAAGGACTTTGTCTCCGCAGTCACTGTGGATGGTCCGTTTGACCCTCGGTCATCAAACGTTTGGCGCTTCAATGCTTCGGTTCAACCTAGACTCCGCGAGAAGCCCAATGCGATTGACAATGGCCCTTGTCGCTTCCGCTAGCCACTTAACTGATGTACCGAAGGTGTCATTGGGTAACTACCAGTGCCAGAAAGCGACCGCCATGGCGTCATACCCTTCAAGGGACGCTTCTGAGCTGTCCACCTAGTCACGTATCAAATGTTTCACCAGGCAAAACAACTTCAACCGCTGGTATCTTGACCTCAGGGCAGTCACATTCACCACAGGCATCTGAAGCCTCATCACTAGCGCTGAGGAAGTCCTCACTAAGCACGCTTTCCTCTGTCACTTTCAACTGGCTGTGAGCCCAGCGTAATCTATATATAGCGGAGTTGACACTACAAGGGCGGAACCTCTTTGCCATAAACTCCGTCATGGTTCTACTACATGACCTGCATCTTCAATATCGCAAGTCAGCAAATATATACGTTGGCTCGACTTCGCAAGGTCTTGATCACCTGTCATAGATCTCGGCTTGTGGTACTATGCATAGTGCACACAACATCGCAACTGGCCCCATGGGTCCTGGCTACTTCCAGAGTGTTCTTGAACAATCTTGGTGGCATATTATATAGCGTTGTGATTGGCAGCCAGAACTAGCTGAAGGTATGCTGCTGGTGAAGCCTTGACAATCTGCAATCGCGCAGCTAGCCTCCACCATCACCACCCTCCAATACCTGCAAATGGAAAGATGCAGAAGACGTCTTCTAACACGCGGGCGATGTCTTCTGAAACAGCCTTGCATGTGATGGTGAAGAATTCATGCCCAGGACTGAAGTACCAAACTCAATTGTTGATGGCACCAAAGAGGTTATTCAGAGAAATCTGGTTGCCTGAGAGGGGGTGTTCAGAAGATATACTTATATATATAAAGATTTCAGACCCCTGCTCACCCTGAGTATCTTTGATCTAGGCGATAAGATCATGCTGGCATCTCACCTAGCCCATATTCCTCCAAAGCCCTTTTGAAAACGTAAACAAGGAACTTGCAGCCAAAATGACAATGTCAGAGAATCAATTTAAGAAGCTCAAGGAGAAGCATACTTCGCTGAAGTCCGAGACTGATGCTTGGAGAGACGACAGCAACGAGCAGTCCAAACTCCGACCGAAGTTTAATAATCTGAAGCGAGACGACCAAAAGTTGGCTGCGAACCTTGAGCAAGCACTCGGAAAGAATAAAAAGCTGTGCTCTGCGCAGAAGCGCAAGATGGTCGGTCTTATCAATTGGACCTAGCAAGCTTCACTATTGCATACGACGGCAGCAACTTCGAGAATGATCTATACGAATTTGCCGAAGGATATTAATCAATTTATCTTTTCCGTACTAAACCGTTCCCAATCATGGCGTCGAGACGCAACCGACTAGGACGTATCGATTTGATTCAGGCGCTCTTGAAGATATGCTGCCGCCTTCTGTGTTTGCAGCAGGGAGACAGGAGGATTCAGCCAGAAACAGAAAGAGATTAAGACACAGAAGAAGCCTTCACGACTCACAATGATGCTCCTTCAAGATAGAATCCTGCAAACCATAAGTAGATCACAGCAGGAAAAAAAAATCCGGGTTAGCAGAACAAATCTGTACACCCAAGGAAGCTCGTCTTGGACCCCTGAAAAGGCTGGATGGCTTGCAAAGGGTGAAGAGGTTGGGCGATCCTACCGACCATTCAGCATCCGAAGTCACAACCAGAAAGAAGTGCAAAGTGCAACACTCTGATCTCGGCCGTGAACGGACGTGAAGAAGGAACAGTAATGCTGAAAGTCGGTCGCGTCGCATGAACCGTTGATCGAAATCGTTTGAAAATCCGTTTACCCCAGGGTGTAAGGTTCATCGCGTCGAGAGCGTTGTGGGGCAGCTGAACAGGCCCCTGATGCCGAAACTGCCAAACGGTCAACGGCAGGCTTGACCTAAACTTCCTTCATAATGTTGAATGACGCAGGGGGTTGACCTTGAAGTCAGAACAAGAGGTTTACTACTTCTTGACTACACCATCCTTTGCTTAGACTGACCACAGTACGGTGCAACCACCGAAAGTAGCAATCTCTCTGAACAAAAACAAACTCAAGCGATAGACTGCGTTTGTCCCTCTCGGTCCTCAGAACACCTTCCAATTCTTAGCTAGCATGGCGAGAAATTCTTCCATCAGAGCTGGTCGCATTACGGATGGACTACTAATCTCTTTCCCTCTGCTTCGGTTTGCGGTACTTCTGGTGCTTACTACCACAACCTTCCTTTGGGTTTTCCATCTGATCCAGGATCTCGGACCTTTTTTCAAGCGTGACTTAGCCCCAGACGAAATCTATCTTCTGTCGCAAGTCGAAAACTTTGTAGAGGAATCTGCCAAATATCCGGTTCTGCCACTCGACTCGGCAGAGATGGGTCACCGTCTACGCTCATTACTGAAATGGGTCCAACTTGCAGAATCACTCGAGAAGCAAAAAGACACCTCGAATCTTTCGCAACAAATGTGGAATCAATCGGAGCGTTTGGCTGCTTCCCATCTACCCTTTCTACAGCAATCTGAACTATCAAGGCCACTATACACCGCTCTCAATACCCATGAGCCGAAGACAAAAGGTATCGTGATACCGGTTGGAAACACAAACTTCGATCTTGCCTGTCATCTCATCAGCAACATTCGGGAGGTCCTAAGCTCGAAGCTACCGATTGAGATCGCCTACAGCGGAGATCAAGATCTTTCGTCCGAACGCAGGGATTTCATGGTCCAGCGCTGGTCGAACATCAAATTGCTTGATATCTTGACGACGCTAGACGATCCAACAATTAGAAACGCCACAGGTTACTCGATCAAACCTTTCGCAGCCTTGGCCAGTCGATTCGAGCAGACGGTTTTGGTGGAGACTGATGCAATCTTCCTGCAAAAGCCAGAGACCGTTCTCGAAGAGCCTGGATTCAAAGAAACCGGTGTATTCCTGTTCAAAGATAGATCTGTCTTTGCTGGCCATGACAGATTCCATGAAGACTGGTGGCAGATGCAGTTTCGAGATCTCGAACCAATGAGCGACAAGTTCATGAGATCGAGAGCTTACTTGGAAGGTTTCTCTGAGCATGGCGAGTCTGGCGTTGTTGTGCTTGACAAAAGCCGCATAGAAGTCCAAATGGCCCTCTTGCACACTTGCTGGCAAAACACCTTCGATGCGCGAGAGTACACATACATGTTCTCATACGGAGACAAAGAAAGTTACTGGTTTGGAATGGAAGCTCTGGCAACCCCATATGCGATGGAAAAGGATTATGCCGCAGCACTCGGCCACGAGTGTCAGGAAGGCAACTCACGTGAGAAACGGATCTGCACTACCAACATAGCACATCTTGATCACAAAGGTCGACTGCTATGGTATAATGGAGGATTATACCATGATAAATCTGCTAGTGAGCGGGTTTTCAGCAGCATTCCCAATGCATGGATGGTCAATGGCAATTGGTCAACTGCTGATCCCGGATCCTTTTCCTCCATGATCGGGTCCCAACATCACCCACTCACAACCAGTGAATATGAGACTATTTTCAAGAGTTTGGAAAGGGCTACATCAATCGATTCGATCCTCAAGGAGCGGAACATGATCGCACCACCGCCTGTACCGACACCTGAACAACCATCTGAACAGCCATCTGAACAGCCATCTGAACAGCCATCTGAACAGCCATCTGAACAACGATCTGAACAACCATCTGAACAACCATCTGAACAGCCATCTGACCAATCATCTGAACAACCGTCCGGACAACCGTCTGAACAACAGTCTGGACAACCGTCTGGAGTTTCCATTAGCAACTAGACCCGTTCCATAGTTATGATATTTCGCATCAAACCAATCCTCTCATTTCTGACAACCCTTGCTTTAGTTGTGCGCCGTATGCTGCTTGTATGACATTCAGTCTTTGCGAGAGATTGTGAAGATCTCCGCTTCGCGGAACACGCAAGATAGGCTTGCAGACCTAGCAACGTGGAAACCTTTCCACAGCTGCTGCCCTATCATATAGTGAACGGTCCGACACGGGTAGATCGTTTGCTGATACCGTTAAGATACGATAAGAATTGACAGAAATCGGCCTGACCATCGCTTGACAGAATCTTGGGACTCATAATCAACGTCACACCAAAGGGCAAGGTACATGGTTTCAAGACTGCCACTGTAAAAATCGTGATTCATATTCCACTTTATACCTCTAAGTACGTGAAAGGCGAATTGATAAAGGAGTGTAGAGAGTAAAGCACCAGCTCTAGTCCACGAAATACACAAAATAAGCCGCCCGCAGCCACATATGTCGATCTGGATCTAAAGTATAGTCATGATGACATGAGGTGTTGCTCTCTTGGAAGAACAACACGAATCTTGGCTCTGGCTGTAAAGTGTCGACATATGTCCTCCAAGCCATATCAGAAGCCAAACACCAAACAAAACGACTGCAGCGTATCCTTGGATCTTGACAATTAGATCATTCAGCTTCTCGTGATTTTCGTGACTGATCTTGGACGAATTGCGTCTAGCAACCGGCGCTGTCGAGGATTGGCTTTCGTTTCTGCTTGAATCGAAGTGTGGAGAGGTAACTTTGGAAGTGTTGCGTTTGGTCAATCTTGTAGTGACAGATGACCGATGGACAACGTGGCTCAGATGTGCGCTGTCCCAGATATTGGCATAGATTGAGGTAGAGTTGTTTTGAGGTTCCGGGACCATATATTGCGAATAGGTGGTAGACAGGTCGAGCTCGGGCGCGAAGTGAACGTGTAGATTGAGATGGTCAAGCGAGCTGATCTTGAGTCCAGAAGAAAGGCTTGCGAAGGCAAGTGTAAAAAGAGTGTAGGTAGTTGAGAGCTTCATCATTGATGATTGAAAAGAGTGTGCTAAAAGGAATGTGATGTAAGTTCGCTTGAAACCAAGAGACTTCGGGGTTGGTTTCGAGGCCATTCCGTCTGTATAAAGACTTTTTCGGCGAGTTCTCATCACCAGTATCGCATCGACGCCAAGTCTGAAGGAGTTCACCCCTGACTCTTTTTTCTTTTACGGCTTGACCAGCCACCCCACTCGTCCGCACCCGACCGCCTGCAAGGCCGTTTACATTCAGCTCAGCTCCCTCCAACGTCCAGCTGATAGAACACCTCCAGATCCGGTTTGAACGACCCGATTTCTTGTTGACGACAGTATCTACAGGTCAGATAACCTTAACTTGGATAATGGTGTTCGGAATCTGGCGCGAGCCGGCCGAGGGCTCCACTTCTGTCTCCTGAACTACCAAGCTTTGGCTGCGACTATAGCTCACGCGACAAGTCGCGACTTCAACGCCCTACATGGCACGGTCGCACGACTTGGAAGCATACCGCACTCCAGAACGGGCAGCCAGGGATTGAGAGCTAGAAAAAAAAATTTCAAGTCACCAGGCTATCATGGCTGGACTCTGGGCATGTGTGCCACTGTTGAGCAGAGCGAGAACTCCACTCTTGATCAGGGGATGGTCAGGGGGTCTCGAGATTCGATGCTGGAAGGACGAACGACTGCCATGCTGGGAAGGCGAAGGACGCGACATAGCATGTGAAGCGTGTATACTATATAGTGGGAGCGTACGGTTGACATACGCTGCTGTCTCAGCTTCACACACTCCCTTCTTATCTCTTCTATCGCTCGGGTTCACTCTTTCACCCATTCTCTGTAATTTCTCTCTTCCACCACAGTCGTTCTCTTGACCTACACTTCCCCAGTCACTCTTTTGACCTACACTTACACAGGCACTCTTTTGACCTACACAATCTCAATCACTCTTTTCATTCATACTATTCCAGTCGCTACTTGAACATATCCTTTCCCTGTCATCCATTGAATCGAACATTGACTCACATTCTGGTACCTAAGTGCTTTGAGATGAGCAACCCCTCGAAGTCGCAAAAGGCGGTTGTAGAAGGGGCAGAACCTAGCAGAGATTCTCCAAAGAAGATCACAGTATTGCAGAGCATCATACTGTTGACTTTGTCCTTCATCTTGGCATCTACGATCTTCTGCAATACGCAGAATGGTTATTTGCAGACTTACCCTGAAATGGCCGGCCGCGAAAAAAGGGACTGGTCTGCGGCATCCGACGTCAGGATGAACGCACGAGATGCTGCAGTCGGTGTTGCGAGAATGGCAGACCTTCTGAGATTGGATGAACTCCTGGACATGCGACTTACCATAACTTCTCGCGGGAATTACACAAGCAATGCTACGCACCCGGCGAGTCCATCTGTGATGGGGGGTACTAATACCACCAACTCTACAAACTCAACAGAAAGTACCGGTGCGACGTCACAAGCCAATTCAACTGTCATTGTCGGATCGACGATCATTGCCAACTCATCGACTATCGCCGAGGCGACGACTACAGCCAACTCAACAAGCATCTTAGAGTCTACGACAGTCGCCAATTCGACAGCTGTAGCTGAGGTGACGACTACAACCAACTCGACTGCGATCGTGGAACCGACGACAATGGCTAACTCGACGTCCATTGTTCAATCATCGACTGCATCCGATTCGACTGCACTCGTTGAATCGACTACAATTTCCAACTCGACATCTATCGCTGAGACATCCACAACGTCCAGTTCAACTGCCATCATTGCATCTACGATTGGAGCAAGTACCACAACGATCGGTGAGGCATCAACTACCACCAATTCGACTGCGATCATACAATCAACGAGTCTTGTCAACTCGACTACCATTGTCGAATCATTGACTGCAGTCAATTCAACGAGTCTTGTGGAGTCCACGAGTATGGCAACGTCAACTGACATTGTCGAGCCATCAAGCACTGCCAACTTGACAACCTCTGTCGGATCAACGATGTCTGCCAACTTGACTAGCGTTGCCAGTTCGTTGAGTACCACCAACTTGACTACTATTGTCGAGTCATCTAGTACTGCCAACTCGACCCTGACCGTAGTGGCCACCAGCTCAACGACACCTATCTCCGAGTCAACAAATGCTGTGAACTCTACAATCATTGCCGAAACATCGAATACTGCCAACTCGACTACATCGTTCAGTACCACCAACTTGACTACTATTCCTGAGTCAACAAGTACTAGTAGCTCGACATCAGCTATATCTGAGCCGTCATCTGCTGCCAACTCGACTTCCAATGGTGAGTCAACGACCACTGGCATCTCAACGACAACCAATATCGAATCAGCAACCGCAGTCAGCTCGACTGTAATGGTGCCCAGCTCCATAACTACTTCCAGCCAAGGTGCAGCCGGCTCTAATGTCACGTCCCTGAACGTTGGTAGCTCGAGCGTATCTTCTGTGGCAGTCTCGCTCAGCGCTTCCAGGACCAGCACATCCAGCAATATTCCATCTGCCTCCGTCTCAGCCGCTAGGATATGCTCGATGATACAAGGAAAGATCGTGACAACCTCCGCCGGAGAGTCTTTCACCGCTTCGTGCAACATAAATCATTCGGGTATTGTCATCGACATCGCCATAGCTAAGCGCCAAACGAGTGGAGCCACTTCCATCATTGACTGCATAGATACTTGCGCATCTTATTCAGGCTGCGTCGGTACCGCATTCGACAAGCAGCTGGGAACGTGCACCTTGTACAGTGAGGTTGGCAATGCATATGCCGACGAAAATGTTGATTTCGCCATCGTTGTTCCCAAGAACAATACAACAACGTACAGCAAAGGCCAGACGATCACGAAGACCTTCTATGACACGGTGACAAGTACTGTTCCATGCAGTGCTTCTGCAAGAAACAACTCTGCTGCCCAGGACTCATCCTTAGCATCCGCAGCCATCCGCCAGAACAGTACGATAACAAAGGTCGTAGCTGTCAGCTCAACCACTTATGTTTGCCCTGAGGAGTCGTCAACCACTATACTTCCGACAGTCTGCCAATGCTCGTACACCACGTCGACCGCGGTGATCTACTCGTTCTCATCAAATGCAGGTTCATTCAGCTTGGTTCCCATTACAGCACAAGTGCTTGCTGTGCCACGTCCCGCGACAGTGACATCAGGAGCTCATACGGAAGTCGTCTATCAGACCGTCGAGCCGATCGAGAGTGGTACTGTCTCTGCCAGCGAGTCTAGCAGTGCGCCTTCGGAGCAGCAGCATTCAGCAGTAAACGACGTTGCGACAGGTGCATCGGTTGTCGAGTCAGCAGAGAGTGTTGTGAATGGTGATGATTCCTCCTCTATTGCAGCCATAAATCTGGCAGATGCACCCGTCGTCGAATCGATGGACAGGGTTTCGACCACTTATGATTCCCTTCCCACGATGGTCGTGACGTTCACAGACAATTCCATCGTTGAGTCGATAGCAGGGACTTCGACCAAGGTTGGGCCGTCATCCACTGCACCCGTAGCTTCAGAGCCTCACCTGACAACACAACTTGTGGATGCAACCAAGACGCCAGCTGTGACTGCGACGTTAAAGATGGTCCCAGGAGAATCGAATGTGTCAACGTCTTCACGGCCAGCCCTTGCGAATGATGCGTTGCAAGCGACGTATGGCGGTAGTATTGTCATTTTCGTGCTCAGTCTTTTGTTCCTTTTGTGATGAGAAATCTTTGATAGATTATTTATGAGTTCAATATATATCCATTTGCTTTCAAGATCTAAAGTTACACTTTTTCGATCAAACATGCCGCGCCAATCTCCTCATTTTTGATCAATTCGGCTGCTTTTCCGTCTCGCATGACAACTATAATGGACGTGTCTCGCGAACGCATACAACAGGGTTCACATGAGTCATTTATTCTGGAGAATTCTTATTTTATCTCACATTAGCGACCGTAGTAACGTTCCATCTCCTTAATCTGGCCTCTCCATAACTTCCTCAAAGTAGTATCATTATTAAGTTCTGGTTCATCCGACTCTTCCTTCCAAAACTTGTCGTGCATACTCTTCACGCCGGCGTAGAAGTCTTTGAGAGTTGGGTAATGTGCATTCCATCGCCAATCAAGCATTTGCCACGGCATGGGTCCTGTCTGGTTGTGCACAGAGTTCAACAAGTCTTGCTCTGGCATTGATCCGCCTAGAAAGGATTGTTCGAGTTTGGAGATGTAGAGGTCGTAGATTTGTTGGCCTGGAGACATGACGAAAAATCCTGCATTGAGGTAATCTGGTCGAAGGACTCGCTCAGGAATTGGATGAGCTTTGAGAAATTCGGCATCAAAGCGGCGAAAAAGGTCGACAGGAGAAGGTGGAATTGGATGGTCATAGCGAAAGTTTTCAGGATGTGCGGCAAAAACGTATGAGGATGGCAGGCTCTCATCCAGAGTGGCACCCTCGCCGCCATTCGGACGTGGTTCACTTGCGGGATCTCCGAAAATTCCATCTAAAGGAGCCGTTACAAGGATGTCGGCATCAAAGAAGGCAATTTTGTCGAATTCGGTCAATCGCCAGAGGTTGAGTTTAGTAAGGACATCTGCGTATCTCGTATCTCCCATCTTCATCCACGAGGGAGCTGGTATTTTCTCAGTCATGATGACTCGAGCACCTTCGTCGGTGAGTTGCTGTATCTTGTAAGGATATACATCTGGAGTTGCCAGTACAAGAAGAGGAATCGGATCGCGAGATCGGGTCATCGGATTGTGATTCAGCATGTAGTTCAGATATCTTGCTCCAAGAAAGTAGCCATCCGGATCACCGCCAACTTGCGACTGGCGGGCTGGTTTGTCTCCATCTGTATAGTTACCGAGAAATGTTGCAAATGCATAGCGTGGAGCGGGAGGCTTTGGTACGCGCCGCTGCAAGAATTTTGTGAACAAGAACAATATTGCGCAAAAGAGAAAAGAAGCAGTTGCAGATCTTCGACTGCTTCGCCGACGCATGTTTGAGGAGGTGTGTTGAATCCATCACTCGCGTCCATTCACGCCTCATAAGAGCCTCACGGCTGTGTCGCGCTCTCCTGTAGACGCTAAAATTGTCCTGAATGTTCTTCCCGCTCGCCGTTAGAAAGAGGGAGGCGGGCTGAATCCTTCGCCGTGAAAGCGCCAACGGAATTTTGGCAGGTGGCTTAACTGCCCCTGAAAACGTCCAGCGTCTTCAAAATCCCAGAGCACAAGTCGAGACTTTGTTTGTTCTCGCAAAAACCGACGCAGATAAACTTTGGAGCACACTCCTTGCTCAACATTGTCGAGAAAGCAATTAATCCATCAACTAAGACTCGTCACTAACTGAGGACCGTATCCCTTTTTCCATGGTGCCGGTGCATGATCATCGTCTGAGGCCACTTACACGAGGGGTCCACATCTTCCGTTCTCATTGCTCTCCTCTTTTCGTTTTTGCGCTCAAAACTTAGCCAAGCAGATATCCAATGGGTGTCTTCACCAAGAGAACCATTTATCATCGTGTGAAGGATGGAGATAGTGAGGATGACATCTCTCATTCCCATTCCCCATCCTTGATGAACTTGATCAGACTACCACTCCCTATCGCCATCATCACCAGTATATGCACGTTGCTAGTCTTTCTTGCTGGTTATATGCTTGGAAGCATGGCTGCTGGTGGGTCTGCCGCGGAATCAGAGTCGATCGACCTGCCACCACTTTCGAAGTTGATAACACCACCTGCTCACAACGTCTTCGATGCCTTTCGCGATCTGCCACCGGTCGATCTCTACACTGAATACGGCCTAAATCTGACCGAAGCAAATTTGTATCCGAAACCTCTTGGCAAGAAGCTCTGTATTGTCAATATCGACACACGACCGTGGGAGATCGATCGACAATTATCAAATCAAACGGACCTAGGTTGGTCGTGGTTGAACCACTACTTATATGGTAACAACCACCAGAAAGTCTAAGCTCGAGGTCTCTTGGACTAACTCAATTCAGCACAAATTCACGGTTACGACTACAAATTCATTCAAGTTCCCAAACAACAAGGCTTTTATCCTACTTGGGTCAAACTAAAGGAACTCTTCCGCTTGACCATGAGAGAGGAACATCAAATAATTGTCATGACGGATGCAGACATTGTTTTCAACGACTTGCGTGTTCCACTCGAAGTTTTGCTTAGCCATTGGAACATCACCTCTGAGATCGCATTGGCTGGTGGGAGAGACCAAGACGATGGCATAGCGGTTGACAGATTCGGTCGCATCATGCTGAACACAGGCTTCATGATCGCACAAAAGACGCCAGAACTTGCATCACTCATGCGAGACTGGATCAATTGCCCGACCGATGTCAAGTATCAGAATTGCTCGAATTGGAAAGAAACTTGGGCTCATGAGCAGTCTGCCTTGTCTGAATTCATTCGCTACGATTATCCAGGCTCGATTCGTGAAATTGAGTCGACTGATCTTCACAGTCCGAACGGCAGATTCACTTCACATTACTGGGGTGAGGCACCCAAAGCACTGCTGAAGGCAGCTGCCCAAAAATCTATCCTGGAAAGGTTCGTACCAGACGTGCTACGGAGCTTGAAACAAACATGGGCGGATCACCACGAACTTGTCAGGACTGAGGCAGCGTATGATTCATTGATGTATGGAGGAGCACAGGATTAAGAGCCAGGAGTAGCCTCAAAGAGCGATCAGATATATTTTCACTCTAAAGACGGTCTCTGCAACCATGATACGGTTGTGCTACATCGTCATAAAACCCCTGAGATATCTGAGAGTCCAATGTTCATTCTAATCAACTCATTCTTGCCTAACATGCCGAACAAATACCAGATCCTTGTTACCAATAACAACAACAGTGAGAAAACCAATTATTTGGTGTTTTGCGATGTCCCTGGAGCATCCGACAACAGCGGAAGAATCTGGACCAATGTTTGGGCCAAAACACCTGGAGTCGGCAAGAATGGCGGTACCATTCGGATCGACATTACCACTGAGATGTTCGCAGTCTGCGGCATGGCACCTGAGGAGCTTGGACCTTGTGTCAACATCTCGACCTGTGATTTCATTCCTGTCGACTTGGGCCCTAGCGACGGAGCTATCAATGCTGCCATCATAGAAGGTGGTCTGATGTTTGATGGTGATCCGGGCGCAACCGAAGTGCGAGGCGGATTCGAAATACGAACCGAGACTTGGACTAATGCTCAGTATCGTAAGTACTCGATACCCATGGCTCGTATGTTCATCCAGTTGACAGCTCCCCACAGCGTCCGCTTTCTGTGGTATGGGCAAGATTCAATCCTATTCGAATCCTCCCAGAGTCATCCCAGTAGCTACATGGACTGCAAAATCGTCCGCAGATTACAAAATCTATCCCAAGATCAAATACTACGTCACCATCGGCTCGTACAACTCTGGCGATATTGTCGAATTTGCAGATCTCGGAATAGCCGCTGCCATCGACTTTACTGGAAAGAAGGAAACAGTTGCTCAGGTCACCCAGAGAAATGTCAGCATCGTGCGCAGTTCATTTTAATAGTAATCACACGTCTTTCTGAAATTTGTTCTGATGTGCCAAGATCTGTTCGAAAACTAGTGACATTTGATCATAGCAGGCCCATATCGAGAGACATAAGGCATGGATGATTGGGACCGGACTATAGATAATCCACTCATCGATCACTTAGTGAACAAACTCACCACATCAATCATTGCTCTGACTATCATGAAGCACGGCAGAAGCTCACATTCACCACATCAATACCAAACGAGACCAAGATCGATAAGAGACACGTCAACACTGCAACACTCGCAAGTTGAACTGACACCCGTCGACAAAGATTCGGATCTGGTAACACAGGACACTGCATCCACTTTCGGAAAGCAATGAAACCTCATAAGAGCGCTGTCGCACGAGACTTTCCGTGATTGTGAGCAAAGATACATCCACGTTCATCAAATCTGATCCATTGGTTTTCAATGCGACTATCGATTTCCCGTATGTGTGATAAGGTCTTGTGTTTCAACACAGGACAACCAGTCAGACATATCATTTACCGGGTGAGGTTTGCGATGCCGGTAGGTCGCTTGATCTTCCGGCCCCACTTTCACCACATCAGACAGATGGATCGACAGTGGAGAATCTTGTGACCGTGGTTGACGTCACGCCCCAGCACGAAGATCCGGCATTAGCGAAGGAAGCAAAGAGCAGAAACAGTCACTCAATGATATCGGACCTTAGAGTTTTCTCGAGCTTGATACTGACACAACCTTGTTCACGAGCTGATAATCTCACATCACATCATGTTTAACAGCCTGCAGTTGCTCGAGGGTCTGAGCAGTCGCAATGTTCTGATCTTGGGCGTTCTTCTGACAGTATCATACCTTGTTTCGCAAAGATTCCGAAGAGGTTTGAACAAGTATCCTGGACCACGCATTGCTTCAGTCACAAATATCTGGCGCGCGATTGATATGCACAAACGTGTTACCCATACTACCTACCGCAAGCTACACGCAAAGTATGGCGACGTTGTCCGTGTTGCACCTAACGTTCTATCATTCAGCGATCCAGCCGCCATTCGCGATATTTACGGTCTCAATAAAGGATACACAAAAGTGAGTCTCTGCACGTCCCATATCGTCAGGTAAGCCCGTCTGACGCAGGAAAGAGTGGATACTATGATGTCTTTGCAACAGTGAACAAAGGCAGAATCGTCTATAATTTGTGAGTCAGCTAGTGCTTAATTCTTCTGAATAGGGACTAATCGATATTGACCCCAGATTCTCTACGAGATCAGAAGACTATCACTCCCGTCTTCGCCGATCTGTCAATCATGCCTTTGCTCTAAGCACGCTGCTCGATTACGAACCGCTTGTCGATAGTTGTACATCCTTCTGGCTCAAACGCACAGCAGAGCTTTTCGCCAGTAGCGGCAAGGTTTGCTCTTTGTCCGACTGGCTCCAATACTTTGCCTTCGACGTCATCGGAGAGATAACTTGGTCGAAGCGACTCGGGTTTGTCGAGCAAAACAAGGATGTCTCGGAAATCATCGCCACAGTTGATGCATTCCAGAATTATGGTACCGTGGTGGGACAAAATCCTTGGTGGGACAGGCTTCTCGTCAAGAACCCGATCAAGCTATTCCTGGAGTCCAAGAACCTCTGGCCATCGAGCTCGAATTCTGCGATCATCAAGTTTGCTCTGGAGAGACAGCGAGAAGCCGCCTCAGGTCCACGAAAGGATGTCGATTCCAGCATGCATGAGAGGAAAGGTGTCAATTTTCTTGATCGTTTCTTGCGGTCGCAGAGTAAGAACCAAGAATTCCTTACTGACGACCGCATCACTGCCATGTGCGCGTCTTTAATCATCGCTGGGTCGGATAGCACAGCAATTAGTTTGTCCGGTGTTTTTTACTATCTCTTGAAGAACCCTCGGGTGTACAAGAGGTTGCAGGCGGAAATCGATGCTGCCGATGCCGCTGGCGAACTCGAGTCCTCCAAGGATACCACGGGAGCAGGCGATGTCGTCCCTTTTACTGCCGCCAACAAACTGCAGTACTTGGATGCTGTGGTAAGTGAGACTTTTCGCATGCATCCGGCCGCTGGAATCCTCCTTGAACGTGTGACCCCGCCACAAGGCGCAACCATCTGTGGAGAATTCATCCCTGGTGGAGTCGTTGTTGGTTGCAATGCTTGGGTGCTACACCAAGACAAAGAAACCTTTGGCCAGGATGCCGATCTCTACCGACCAGAGCGCTGGCTCGAGAGCGAAGGAGCAGATCCCGCCAACATCGCCAAGATGAAGTCGAGCATGTTCCACTTTGGTGCTGGGTTGCGGACTTGCATTGGAAAGAACATTAGTCTCATGGAGACTTACAAGCTGGTACCCAGCTTCTTGAGAAAGTTCGAAGTAAGTCATTTTGGCAACAGCCTTGCGGAACCATTTAGTGTGGCTGACAAATGATATAGCTCGGACTAGACGAAAGCAACGGACCAATATATCTCAGGAACGCATTCTTTGTGCATCGGAAGAACTTCAACGTCCGAATCAAATCAAGAAACAAGAAAAGCTAGTAGACTATGATTAGCCTGATATAGATTCCTCAAACCTTGCCGACTAGTCTGTTAGCTACTTTCTGTCGCATGCGACACCGAGTCAGGAGAGACCCTCTCAGTCGAACATATCAGTATCAGGGTTGTTCAGATTCGTGAGACGCTCCTGCTCTTTCTCAAAATGTTTCTCTATCTCCAACAAAACGACTCTACAAGCCTGCTTGTCAAAATCGATCACCGTGTCGGTTTTGATCTAGGTATGGACGTTTGATGAGTTGTTGAAGAAGGCCAAAATGGCCTTGACAGTCTCGTCTCTAGAATATGTTCGAGGTAGATGGATACTTCGATGATTTGCTTTGCGGTTCGAGAATTATTATGCAGGAGGATAGGAAGAGAACATCGCTTGACGTCCAGATCGAAGCTCTGTCGGCAATCTCTGCTTCCGATCACCCAGTGGTTGTCGTTTCAGAATGACCACAACACATCGAAGTAATATAGTATAGGCGATGGTTGACACTGATGTTTCTTGGATATATATAGGACAACTCTAGAATCCAAACATATCCTTTCCTTCCTCATATCCCTAGTCCGAGTTAGCATAAGTTCCAAGCAGCGAGCCAAGCAATGCAAACTTACCCAGTTGCGTAGTGCGGGCATAGCAGCCTTCTGAATCATGGCTGGGGGACCACACAAGAACACCACGTTCTTCTTGCCACTTTCTTTCTCAGGAGCATAACTATACTTCTTGATCTTGTCTGTATCCACATGTCCTTTCTCACCTTTCCAGTCGTCAGATGGGTGACTCAGGATATGTTGGATCTCAAAGCTGTCCTTGTGCTCTTTGGCAAAGTTGTCCAAATCTTTGCGCAGCAAGATGGAAGATTCGTCTTTATTAGCATCCACAACCTTGATCTTTGTCTTATCGCTGTCAGTAGCCATGATCCTGGCAATCAATTGGTATCCAGGTGTGATACCAGAACCACCAAGGATGAGTGTGATATTCTCAAATTTCTGTTCTTCGTCGAAGATCTCAAACTTGCCATCACCGAGATATTTGATGTCACCAGTAGGACCACGGATCTCGACTTCTTCGCCTTCTTTCATGCAGTCGAGAATGTTGCTGAGGGCACCGCCAGGCTGTTCGTCGGTCGGGAAATACGTCTTGACCACAAGGTCGAAAGCGCCATCCTCGGTGTCTGCCCCAATGATGGGCGCAGTGGGTGTGTAAGAACGAACAAGCATCTTGTCGGCCATATGGAACCCGATTTGTAAGTGTTGGCAAGTACCAAGACCGAGCTTCTTGGATTTGTCGCCGAGGCTGAAAGTGTACTGGCGGGTGTCTTCTGAGATGTTCTTCTTCTTCTGGAGTGTTACGGGGTACCATCTGTAACATGATATTAGCCTCAATGTTGGAGCGCAAGACGCTGACGATAAACTTACTGCTGCATGGAGAGAACAACATCAGATTTCTTGTTCGAAGCTTCTGCTTTAGCCTTTGCTGCCGCTTCTGCTTCTTTCTTCATGTGTGCTTTTGCCTTGTCCGTTACTGTACCAAGAATACATTCTGCAGAACACATTAGCAAAGTGGAAGTCTTAAGCTTTGAGGTTTAGCCTACCAGCAAGCTTCTTGTAAGCATAGCCATCATGAATGGACTCGAAGCTCTCAGAAGTCTCTTGGGACAATTTACCACCATGATTCATAATGGTTGCCTTGCCACCAGGATGCCAGTCAAGCACAGAAGTCGCATCGTAGACATTGCCGTCAACCACAATCCAGCAATCGTCTTCCTTATCGTGCTTCTCGATTTCCTCTCTGGTGAACTGTTTCTGAGGTGTACTTGCACTTTGCCTTGCACTAGCAATCTTCTCGTCCGCGCTCGGTTCTACCCATCCACCAGTACCAGTGCCTGGCTCGACAGGGTGGCGGAAGAGAATCTCGATGTCACCGTCCTTACATTGAGCGATTTCGGGCTTGACCTTGTACCAGCCATTGTTCATCATGCCCATGACATTCCATGAACCGAACTAGGCACAGGAATTAGTATGAATCTCATCGAGCTAGATGACCTGTATATCCTCACCTCTGGCTGAGTGTTCTTGAAAACGTTGAAGCACCGCACAGTGATACTCGGGGCACGAAGCAAGTGTGCCATTTCGACATCGACGTACCAATGAATCCAGGTCCAGTACTTTTGCCCGTGTCTAACGGGGGCTTCCGGGAACTGCCTGATGCAGTACAGCCATGTCTCACCATTGTCGAGACTGACCTCGACTCGCTGCACCTCGTGGCCGCCTCCATCGTAAGCATAGCCAGCAATACGATACGTATGGCCCTTCTTGACATCAGATACCCCGATGCGCTCACCATGTCCAGGCTTGGCGATGACCGAATTCAAGTTTTGTTCGTTGCAGGCTGTATCCGGGTGACGGAAGAGGGTTTCGGAGAACTCGCCATCCTTCTCGGTAACGAACGCGGGCTAAGAATAAATTGTCAGCGCAGAGCAATGGCAAAGTATGATCGAAATTCGCAACATACCAGCACACGGTTGTCCCAGATGTGATAGTGACTGTCGTTCTCCTTCTCACTGATCCAGATCTTTTTCAGCCATTTGACTTGCCTGCCACCAACATATCCAGGAATGATGACTCGTAGAGGATATCCATGATCAGGAGGTAGTTTGACATCGTTCATCTCATAAGCCAGCAGGACATCGTTGACCGGATCCATAGCATACTCATACGGAATACATGTCTCGTAAGTACCCTCGGACGGTTCATCAGAACCTGCGAAGTTCACCCACCTTCTGACTCCCGACCCATTGGTAGGGTAATCTATTTCAGCTGCCTTCAGGACATCGGACAGAAGGGCGCCCTTCCAGAATGCGTTACTGATGGCTCCAGCGCCCCAATTGAAGCCCTTTGATCTCTTTATCATGTTGAGTTCTTTACGCCTGTTGCCATCACAAGCTAATGCGACTGCAATATTGACGCTCTCGAATTTGTTCTCGAGGTCGTCCATGCTAAACTTACACTTTCCGTTTTCGATGTCCAGCTCATGTGTCTCCCACAGTAAATGAGGTACTGGTCCATGGTTTCGTACGTAGTGCAGGCGATTGGGAGTGATCAGGCCAGTCTCAAAAAGGTCTGATAGAGGATATTCGCCATTCAGAGGGTGCTTGCCTGTAAGACGGATCATGTTAGAGTCTCTCGGAATCCAGTTGTCCGGACTGGCGCGGTCGGCATCATCGATCACGTCAGAAGGCTTGAGGTGTGCCCAAGGAGACTTCATCTTGCCATCGCTCTGCTCGAGGTTCTCGACGATCTTCTTTTCTGCTTGCAAACTCCTGAGCAGCGCAATTTCCTGGACGCTGTACTTCTCTCGCAATTTTTCATACTCGGATTTCGGTTTGTCATCTTTTTGCTCATCGGAATCTGCTTGGTCTGGTTGAGAATCATCCTTGGAGTCCTTCTGGTCATTCTTGCCATCCTGCTTATCGCCGTTTTGGTTGCTTGCCTTGGAGTCGTCTTGGCCGCCGCTTGAAGCGTAAGCGTCATTGTGCCTGCGACGATTGATGTTGCCATCCTTCCATTCGTGCTCTTGTTCTTGCTTCTCCTCTTGCTCTTTCTTCTCTTTGTCTTCCTTTTCTTTTTCCTCCTTCTGCTTCTGGCGTTTCAGGTTGGCGGGCCAAGGCTGTTGGTTCTTGATGAAATCTTCGGATTCATTGAGTCTGTACCGCCAGCCATTAGGATGGTCTTCCGGCTCCTCGAGATAGTAGTCCTATCTTGTATTAGTTCGAGTCTAGCTGATGTTCTGATTCCGTGTGCACATGCTTCTTGCTTCTCCTTGGCTTCGCGGAAGTTCACCAGTTTATGCTGTTTCAAATCCTTTTGCAGCTCGTCGGACTCTTCTGCAGCCTCTTTGAGGAAAGAATCCTGACTGTCCTCGCTATCGGAATCATCACCGCTGTGTACGAGTCCAGGAACACGATCGTATCGGTCGCGATAGCCAATGTGATGCTTGTACTTGGCTGAGCTCCAGTCAGGCTCGTTGTCAATTTCCTCCTGTGAGGAGCCGGGATGGCCTCGGACGTAGGTACGGTATGGTATCGGAGGCATCGTGGGTGTTGAACAACGAAGCTGCCGGCTGGGAGCCGGGCAGCTGGACTTATGAGAATGCCAGGACTCACATTGGATTTGGAATTACGTTATGCATCGGGAAGTGTCAAAGTCAGAAAGAGCTATGATCGAGCTACTTCACCTTGTTTTGGCAGAGCCGCGGAGAAGCGGGGCCTCGAAACTGACGTCAAAACGGTCAAAAATGGAAGTCAGCCGTTGGAACTTGGGGTTTGACTTTGTAGCGTAAGCCTCCTCGGCCTGAGCCTCTGGACTTTCTTGTGTCGTCAATATTCGTCGCTTGGCGTGGTGACCATGTACACGCTATGTCTCCATACAGTACTGCATATAGTAGACGCATATTGACAACACAAGTCAGAGCCCTGTTCAGATCTGACAATCTGATGTCCTGTGAGCAAGCTACCGCTTGCTTCCGGACGCTCTTGATCTCCTGCGCGGCGGACAGTCGGGCCGTGATAATCCCCCGGATCAACCTTGTGGTTCCAGCACCAAAAGTCTTCGAGCACATCACCCGCATCGAGATTTTGTCCAGCGTCGTGGTCAACGGGTATGCATGTACTGTGCGGCACGCTCGAAATCCAGTTGTTCCATGCAGTGATCCAGGAAATGCCATGGTCCGTTTAGTTTTTCTATTGGTCTCTGAGACACGGGCGTAGAGTTAGGTAGAAAGTCCTTCCGAACCCATCAGCTGTCCAACATTATAACAACGATCATATTGCCCATGGATGATTGGTTGTCTGATGGTTGATTCAGAAGCCCGAGCGTTTCTCAGGCTAGGTGAAGTCGGCTGTCGAAGTCCGGCCAGGGTAGCCATCCCTTTTCATGGAAGCCGACGCCATATGGGAAATTCTAACATGGGTGAGAGACGATGTCAATGTGCCTGCAGTCGCCAACCAGCAAGGAACAACAGATCCAAGGGAGATCTACGACCCTCCAAGAATAGCGTACTGTCGGGCTATGAGGGTGCTGTTAAGGATGTTTGGAGAGCAGGCATTGAGATAGGTCATGATAAGTTGTGCAGCAAGATTATGCCACTTGCCAAGGCGGAGGCTGCTTGTGGAGATCATGATGATGTCCGATGGCGTTGCGATAGTAACATCGCAAAGCCAGGTGCCTTCTCAATCAACAAGACGGGAGGTCAACAGACAAGATAAGAGCAAGTGTGAGCTTACGTGGTTTGGACTATGCTGTCATTTTCGTAAAGAGTTACGTTGTCTTAGCAGTGGGTGAACAGCCCAAGATCAATTACGGTTCTCTGACGATTGTTCGTGATGGAATGCACATTTTACAGTATTTGCGATAGTACGCGCACATTTGCCTTTGTCTGGGATATTCAGCAACAGATCGCATTACAGATGTCTGTTCTTGCCTTGTGAGCCGGAAGTCAAGGATTTCAGCGGTTGATTGGTAGGTATTCGCGATTGGAGTGTCTACGACAGGGTGTGTACCACAGCTAGATCAAGATCTTATCTCAGATAAGATCCTATTGGTATCCTCCCCCTCGCATTTTCGCGCTGGAACTCTCAACCTTCGTGCTCGTCCAGCAAAGACACACACGACTTTCACTTTGCGTTGTCGCACGCGATCCAATGTTCTTGATGATCTTATGAGTGATAGGAAACTAGATCTCACACAGATCGCTGGGTGGTGCGACTTCCCATGATACTGGCGGCGTGCTCAACTCGTCTAGCAATCTTGCCTGTGCACGCGGCGGCGAACGCATTTAGTACGCTTACAATTCACGACCTTTCTTATGATTATAGGTCAGGCCAGATCAGCACCCTGATTTCATTTAGACTCATGGCGAGCAAGAATAGATAGTGAGTACACGTCACATCCAGGAAGCACATCAGCTCGATCATCACATGAGTATGCATTTCAGAGGGTTGATTCAAATGCATTTGATAGTTCATTCATATTATTTCATGTGATGGCTCTTGCCAAGGATTATTTCATAACGCATTCCATCGAGCCCAGCTCAGCTGCAGCTCAGTCGAGACATCGTAGCCATCAGGCAAATGTTTACTTGGTGGGGTGGATCTTCTCGGGGAGGATCTCCTCAAGCTTCTTGGGGGCGGCTTCCTGGATGGACTGAGGAACCTTGCTGGGGCCGGTGGCGTGGCTGACCTTGCCAGTCTGAGCGTTTGAGCCAGTGTCGTGGACGGAGTCAGGAAGTTCGTGCTCGAGCTTGGCGGGAGCCTGAAGAGTGGTGTTAGTATAGTTCCGACAACAAGAGGAGCTCTTCTGAGAATATGTACCTTCTCCTGGATCTTGCCGGGGACCTGAGAATCGGTGGCGTGGGAAACACCTTGGCCGCGTTCGTTCTGCATGTTGAGGGATGTGATTGGGTTGGTATGTGAGTAAGTTGAGTATGCCAAGATTGAGTTGATGGAGAAAAAAGATTGTCTTCACAGTAGCTCGAGAGCTCTATTATAGCTGTTGAAGCTCTCAAAGAGGAGCTTGGAACAGGTGGGGCGCAGCAGTTTCAAAGCCTCACAATCATGACGTTTGGCGGGGTAATAACAGAGGGTCCTAACCCAAACGTCGACATGGACGGGTCATACTGCAATCCCTTTGACGCTATCAGGCAGTACAACATCAGCATGACGATGCTCTTACGGACTCGGCTTGATCAATCTCCCGACTTGTTCAGCCTGTGGTGCTGCCCTGCATCCATCTGCCGTCGCCGCCTTGGTGGACGCCTCATCCTTCAGCGACATTCTTGCGAAGCACGACGTCATTGTAGGAACATTGTGAACTTGTCATCATGAATTCTACAGCAAGGAGGCGGATCTAATAAAGGACATGTGCTCTTTGATATCTTGATCTGCGGTCTCAATATCTTCTGCTGCGACGTGCCAGGATCAGGCACGCTTTGTGCAGTCACCCAATGTTGAGCCGCCGGACTGAGTTCCAAGACCTTGCGCGGATTCAGTGGACGGTGTCGTGTTGTGCGAAAACATCAATTTAATTTCGAATCGATGCTGTCTAAGCTCCTTCTTTGTTTGTGCTGCAAGGAATTGTGGTATAACATATACGTTTATGCCTAGCTACTTTGTACCCTTCGAGGCGACATAGAACAACCTGGCCCATCGCCGAGGCTCTGTCCAGCTTCCAGGTAAGACCAAGTAAACCCCAGGAAAACACCCGGTTGGTCTGCGTGTTGCTCGTCCAAAGTATGTAGAGCCGATCGAGTTTGCATCAGAACGCGCAATAGGTACAATAGAGCGGCACATCTGGATTGTTGATCTGAGGTCCCGCAAGGACCAGACACATCGAACCTGCATCCCAGAACGGCGATTGCTGTAGCACTGATTAGCTCAATTGGCCTTTTCCGAAAGTAGAGTGGCACTAATACTTACGTAGATAAGTTCCTGATCGGTGTAAGACTGTTCACCAGCAGAAACGCCAAAGTCTGCATATACGCTGACGCCGGCTGCAGCTCGGATGTCGATGGGGTAGTCGACGGCGTTTGCTGGGTTCTTTGAAGTGCGAATGCAGTTGCTGGAGTCGCCGTAGTGATCTGCAAAGTTGAGTCAGCCACTTGCACAGATGGCGCATGATGGATCGGAATTCTGACCGGAGACATCTATCTTGATCGCCGGGACCTGGAAGCCGGCAAGCAATTCTGTCGAGATGGTGAGGAAACTGATGGACGCTACACAGACCATGGTTAGATAATATCTCTTGAACACAGCATCGACGGGCTTACGCATGATGGAAACTCCAACTCCAAACTCTGGTCCGATTGAACCTTGGAACTCAACAGTGTTGGGAATGCTATCCACATATGGCGGGTTGATCTTTGGCTCAAGATCTTGCCACCCAGAACTTGTAGCTCTGTTGTTCTTCAGGTCCCATTCGACGATCATGTCTTGCGATCCCTGCTGATATTTCAAGCCAAAGCCGTCCACGTTCATGTTTCCGCCGTGAACATTCAACTTGAAGTCGCTGGACAGCTTGACGATCGGGTCCACTGAGAGAATGCCCTCAAAATCGAATCCTGGAAGATCGAGAGAACCCAATACGACATGAGCCTTTTTGTTAAATCCATCTGCGACGTTGATCGTAAAAAGATTGTTCCAAACAGCATTGCGGACTCTGAAACCGACGTGTGCGTAATTGACGTGACCATACCATGTTATATCAAAGCCCCCATAAAGATCGATATCAGCTTCGACACCACAATTGTTACACTGGATCGTCTTAGCTGTAAGAAGCGACTGCAAATTCTGGACGACGTACCTGGATAACCGGGTTGAAACTGTTGCTTGAAAGCTTGCTGAGATCGATCGGCTCCATGTCTACCACAGCATTATAGCCTGCGTGATAGCCGGAAATGAAATCCTTCAGCCACTGTGGGAAACTGCCGATGCTGATGTGGAACCAAGTATCGCTATCCTTGCCATATCTCTTTTGTTTCTTGGCCTTGCCCGATGTTGCCGAGTTGGTCCCGTCGACGTCACGCGTGTCGAACTTGGTGACCAGACGACTCGTTGATTTGCTAATGTCTGATGAAGTAACATCCATGATGACTGTGTTACCAGCGAACGTGACGCCTGAGACACTAGAGTCTGCATTAGTGGTGTTACAGGATTTTCAATTGAAACCAGCGTCGTACCTGTAGAAAGTTCTCGCAGTGCCATTACCAGGACAGTAAGCTGCACCACTGGTCATGAGCTGGAAAGTCTGGGGCCACGCCTTTGCCACATTCGCTGCATCCTCGCTCACAAAGGTGAGTTGGATTTTTGAAGACGAGCATTCAGCACTAGCGATGTAGGGAATGAAAGCCTCCATGTTTACCAGGGGACTGTCCTCGCGAGCATACAATGTGCCTCTCATTAGTGGTCCTGATTGGGAAGTTTCGTCGCGAGCAAAATCCATAGGGTGAGTATCGCTGGGCGCGATGGCATCGACGCTCGTCGGCACCGGTACAAGAACAGCAGGAGTCACGGTGGTCGGTACAGTCGTTGATGAACCATCATC
Organism: Aureobasidium sp. M94-06E; assembly: GCA_037040395.1. NCBI lineage: Eukaryota > Fungi > Ascomycota > Dothideomycetes > Dothideales > Saccotheciaceae > Aureobasidium > Aureobasidium sp. M94-06E. Next base: position 84,039 of record JAXQGV010000111.1, on the reverse strand, counting down.
ATCATAAGTCGCAATCGATACCGGTGTAGGCCTCAGATCAAAACTGGTAAGATAGGTTGACGTTGACGCGGAGCTAGACCCTGAGCTCGAAGTCGAGCTCAAGGACGAACTCGAAGATGAACTCGAGGTCGTGATTGTGATCAGCGTAGAGGAGGAAATCGAAGAAGAGGTCGAAGAAGAAGAAGTCGAAGACGATGCTGAAGATGATGCTGAAGACGATGTCATTGAGGTGGAGATCGACGAAGAGATCCAAGTCGATGACTGAGAAGAGCTGGAGACAACACTAGCTTGTATGCAACTGTTTGCAACATCCTGGGTGCTTGAGAATGTGTATGATGAACCAATGATAAAGAGGTTGCTTCCAAGTGACTTTCCCTTGTTCGTTGCTTCCGAGCTTGTCCAAGATTGGTTGTACATTGAACAATCTTGTCCAAGAGGACTTCCATTCTTGTAGATTATGTAGGTGTTGAAGAAGCGGCAGTGTCCAGTCGTATCATCTCCAGCGTCTGACGTCTGCTTGGAACAGGCGACAGCACACAAGTTTGGGTCGAAAGGGCCCCCAGTAGCGAACATGACGTGATTCAGATAGGTAGCCTTCAAGTTGCAGTCTAGTGGATCAACGATTGCCGTGTCATTCAAGTAGTTGTCGAGCTTGTAACCTTGAGGAGGGGTAACTGTGGTGTTGACATATCCATTAGAGCCAGCGATGACAACCTGGAATTTGTTACGCCACTGTCCAGTGTTCTTTGCATTGGCAGCAATGACCTGAGAGCCCCAGAAACTGCACTTGATCTGAGTTGTGCTTTTGGGATCCTCACACGAAGAATCATCAGGCGACTGAGCTGGGTCTCTTTCGAAGTATATGTTGAAACTTTGACAAGCAGTGATAGCTGAACATTTCTTTGCACAGACTGAAGGGTCGTACTGCTGAAGGGTCGTGAAGCCAAGATAGCCTAAAGCACCATTGCTAGCGTGGAGATTGGAAAAGACGTTGGTATATCCGGGCGGGCTGGGCGCAGTACTCGCTGCGATAGCGAAAGAAGAGAAAGATATGAACGCTGAAGCGTTGTCTGGAGAGGGTATGGGGCCATGACCAGTGGGCTGTGCGAGACAGGTTGAGACAGCAGTCGCTCGCCTGTTCAATTCGGTACCACTTGAGCCATCTGGAGCACTGCCTTGCAGAACTGCAGTGTTGGTCTCGGAGTAGTCTTGCAAGACTGATGAGATCGAAGCGAGTACAGCGGACTGTGAGTAGGTGGAAGTGAGGGCAGTAGCTGCTGGTGCACCAGCTGAAGAGATATAGACGACGGGAATAGTTGCTGTTGGAAGAGGCTCGAGATCAGTCAAGAGATCTAGATCGAGACTTTGCGCAGATATCAGATGCGCCAGACCGATAAGGCCTAGTAAACCGGGACGGACCATCTCAGCTGGGATTGATTTTCAAAGCTATCAGGGTATGAATTCAATGCTCTGGAGATGATGGAGAGAGGTTCCATTCTTATAGAAAGCGCTTGGCCGGGTGGTACTGACCTCGGCAGACTTTGCGTTTCAAAGGGATAGGGCCAAGGACACAGGCTGATGTCCATGCGCTGAGTGACTGACATTCATCTTACGATCTATACCGTAGGTTCAAGCATGCCAAGTGTACCGGACCTGCCACCCAGCAGCGCAATATCTTGGCACCTGAAGTTTGGACGGCTTATCCCGTGTTCAGCAATCGGTGCCCCTTTCAAGTGGCGTCGTGTTCGGCCAATCATCGACGCGACACCGACAACGCTTGTGGTTCAAGGTACTTCTTGGCGCAGTGGGAGCTATACCTATGGCAGTTGTGGCTCTCATCTGTCGAGAACAAGGATATATATCTGGAATTAGTATTCAGTAATTTGACAGGTATTTCTACAGATGGTCCCAGCCATGCTTGATATCCGACACGAGTCAAAGCTTCTATAAGCAGGTACGCGACCCAGATCTCCTCGATGTACACCTAGAACCTTGACCCGCTTGCCGATATGGTCCATTGAGAAGGTCCCGTGAACACACGATTAGAACATTTTCGGTCGCTCAAGGAAAATTCGGGAGAAAACAATCAAGTCGAGCATCGCACGAGAGTTTAGAACGTGGCATAAGCTCTTCCAAGGCGTGCTCGCATGTCCGCATAAAGGACACCACTTGCCAAACATGGTTAGGCTCGCATGATTCATACTGCAACAGGCAAGGTCAAGATTCAGGCAAACTTGACGATCGGTTCGACTTGCACTAGATCAATGTTCGAAATTCAAGCTTTTCACGTTTCCCCTATAAAGCTTCTTGATCGTCAGGAACCTTAGGCGCTTTGCCCTACCTTATCTTCGAACGTCGCCCTAGCACATTCTAGGAACAATCGCAAAGTTTACAATTGCCTCTCTTTACGTTGATGTAGTATGCAGCAGGAGTGATACGATTTGCAACATTAGGCAGTATAATGTCTTTCGAAAGGTTGGATAACGTTAATCATGCAGCAATCGCACTGCTGCTAAATCTAGGGCGTAGATTGAACCCGTGGTCTGGAATTCAGCCCACAGATCGTCTAGCTGTTCAGCCAAGGTCTTGGCTGCGGTATGAACACCGATGACTACTTACAGTTAGCCCATTCTTGTGTCTGGACCGAAGCTACACATAGCATGATTCGGCCATGTACGCTGCGGATGCCATCGCTGTTTGTTTGTGCGATTGCTCGTAAAGATTGTCTTGGGTTGCGTCGGCGCGTAAAATAGCGCGGGGAATTTCGCTGAAACACTGGGCTGTTGCTGATACTAATGCGGAAGTACGCATCTACATTCTTGCGCCACCTTGTTCTTCTTTCGAGCTTACCAACAGAGGTTGAGGCGAGATCCATCCACCTTCAGGATGTTGTACATGGGTGAGTCGATGATGATTCAACTCCTGCCCGCCATGAACTACCTGGTCAGAACGGTGACTTCTCAAGCTGTGTTATACTTGTTGCGCTCCTCATCTATATTCAAACATGATGAGCAACACATGACGATATGCCAAAGTTCATGTTTGACAGATACACAATGGCTGGTCATCTTACTACCACACCCAGATTTATGGTGAAAATTAACACGGCGTTTTCAGATATAAGCTGCTCTGACGAGACCTACGGATGTACGGTTCAAGTTTGACTCGGAGAGCATGTAAACAAATCATACTGGCGCATGGCGACCTCGCAGGTCGACGCGGAGTACCACTGCCCAATTGCGGTCAAGTTCGGACCATTTCTACCAGAGTGGGATAGACTGAAGTTCGAGTCATTTCCACAATCGGTTCGAGTTGCATAGAAGCAGACTGCTTAAGCTTTAGGGCTTGAAATTCCAATCTTAGGATTTTGGTCGTCAGGAACGACAAGTGTATGCCAAACCTTAAATTCGACTCTCAACTTTGCACAACGGACATCTGAAACAAGATCTCTTTCCAACGCATAAGTTTTCAGGTTCGAAGGAAGCAGTCGACAATTCCATCTCAATACGGTTGAATTCGTATCAAATAATATCGAAGCGGCAGGCAGATTGCTCCTGAATTTGATGAATAATCTTTCGAAACTCGGCCGAAATATCTTGGCTTCAGTTGTTCAGCTGCAAAGTCTTGCCTACAGCACCAACGCCAGAGTTCAAATCTAGCTAGCGTCTACCGACCATGCAGACTGTTCAAGGAGTTTCTCAGACAGCCATGGCTTTTTGACTCCTGCATCCTTCCGCGTCGATGGATCGATGTCTGGCTGGATCTCCACAGCCTGTGTATATCTTCATCGCTTATCCCACCATCTTTCAGTGATTGAATCGTTGTCTGATTATCATGAAGATTGTTTCCGCTATCCTTGCAATCGGCTACGGAGCTGTGGCTTTAGCCCAGTCGTCGACTAGAATCGCTGATGGCAGCGCGACAATTGTCAGTGGCATCGATCCATCCGACATCGCTGCCATTCCTGACCCAGATCTCCTTGGTCCTCCTATTGGTATTGCAGATGATGTGCCCTCTGTCAGTTATGATGCAGCCGCTGTGACAAGCTCTGTTCTTGCCTTGGTCACTGCTGCGACAGATGCTCAGACCTCAATCATCAGCAGCGCCGCACCCTCAACAACAGTCGCCGTAAAGCGATCTTTCGTTGGCGGCAACACTAACCTCCATCGACGGGATTCGAAGTACCCCATCGATACGAAGTCATTCGTGCGTTCTCTATCAAGCTTGCTCAGTGGTCTCGTAGAATTCGCTAACGAAGATGCCAGGGCATTCCAAATGGCTACACCCCCGCCTTCATCAGCTTGCAAGGAGCAACTCAGGGTCGAGGATACCTGACTTACAAGACCTTAAAGACTTACGATCCAAGCTTGTGTACTGCTGCGTGCGACAACATCAAGACTTGTGTCTTTGCAAACATTTACTATGAGAAAGACCCGGATGCCAAGAACAACCCTGTTGATGTCATCAAGTGTTCTCTTTACAGCATGTATCAGACGAACGCCACTGCGACCAATAAGGGCCAATGGCGTGGCAGTTTCCAGATCTTGATCACTGGTAGCAATGGGTGAGTCTCGAGAACACATATAAGCCAAGCGCAAAGCTTACTGAAGGGTTCAGATACAACAAAGCAGCTAGCCCCAACACACCTGCTGGCTACTCCATGCAAAGTCTCCCTGCCGCTGTGAACGCGCCAATCTTCGACAGCCAAGGACAAGGCCGTTTCATCCAGCCGGTCTATCTCGACACTTATAGCACAGATCTTTGTGCCGCGGCTTGCGACAAACAGACCCAATGGGACAAGTCTCAGTCTGCTGACGCATGCAACTACAAGACGTGTGTCTACGCCAACCTCTACATGCTTAACAAGGACGGCGCTCCACAGACTGTTGTGTGCGCTCTCTACACTGAGATGACCGACCCATCCGCTGCTGTCAACAACGTAAGCTCATGAACCAAATACTCCTCTGCTTCTTGACTCACAAGATACAATCAGGGCTATTCTTATGGCTCGGACTTCTATCAAGTCTCCAACTCGGTCGCTCTTGTCAACACCAGCTTGGTCCAGGCCGGTTACCCTATGTACTGTGATCCTCTGGCGTCAGACGTTGCAAAGCTGCAGAGTGTTGGTGGCGACTTCTGTACTTCTTATCTTGGCTACAGTCCTTCTGTGATTGCGAGCACTGTCACGCAAACCCCAGCTGCATCGACTGTCCAAGTGACCGCCATCGAATCAACAACGGAAACGTCAACGACGTTTGTCTATCAGAAGCGTTCAGCAATTCCGACACCGTCGTTCATCGCCAATTGGCCTGCACAGAAGATCTCTGCTGCATGCTCGCAAGTAGCTACTGGTTCTATCTCGTCGACTGCAACAGTCACTGTTTCCACATCCTACGTTGCGGAGACAGTGGCGACTAGTACCAGCACTGTAATCGTGATGCCCACTCAGACTTGCGCTGCAAACATTGTGACAGACGGCAATTTTACCACCGGACTGAATGGCTGGAACTACAATGATAGAGTCTCGTACGACGCCGATCAGAGCGCTGCTGTATTGCACTGGACTGGCGTCCACAATGGACAGGCTTACGGTCCTGACGGCTGGGGTGGCGTGTTGTCACAATCCGTCGATCTAGGACAATGTGCTGGCCAGTCCTTCACCTTTGAATTTACTTACTACATGGAGGACTCTTACCATTCTCCCGGCTGTAGCGTTACGCTAGGCGGCTTATCGTACGATTGGACAAGCTGGTACGCATATGAGGGAGATACGTGGCAGACTTTCAGCAGAACTATTGACACATGGTACCACGATGCTGATGAGACGATCGACTTGTCGTTCTCTATGTCATGTGAATGGTACGCGGATCTTGATATTCTGGTCAGGGACATCAGACTAGGTCCTTCTGCTGCTTAGATGGTCCATCAGCGGGTATCTTGGTCCTCCGATATATGATATATAGTAAGGAAGGATACGCAGGATAAAGATGGTTAGGATAGATCTGTATCTGCTTGCAGGCGTTAGGATGATTTATAACAAACTAGCCATTCTCCAAAGGTACAAGCAGTACCCATCGGTAATTGACTCGAGATTAATATCGGAGTACGCGTACTTTGGTGGAAGGATGCAGATTGTCCGACCCGAGCGCCCGATATCCGAAGGAACACACCCCGCATCCTTCGGACACGCGCGAGCTTCACGGCCTATTGGACAAAGATTTGCAGCCATGTTCAGCCTTGCAATATAGTGTTGCAAGATGTTCCGGATCCGACTCGACTGTGAGTATTGTAGGCAGGATGACGTTTGCGATATGCGAGTGGAATGCAACATATAAGAGCCGCCCGCCGAAGTCGACTGCGGCGAGACCTGTCCCCAACAAAAGAGTCACATTCTGTATCTGATCATGCCAACCGAGACTGTTCTTGTCGTAGGCTCAACTGGCAATATTGGCGTCTCCGCAGTCATTGGCGCACTCGATACCAAGCGCGATGTCCTCGCTGTCGTGCGCAGCCAAGAGTCGGCCGAGAAGTTGTTCAAGCATGTCGGCACTCACGAAGGTATAACCGTCGCAGAAGCAGATATCACATCTGAAGCAGACATGCTTCGACTAGTGGAAGACGTCAAGGCAGGGAAACTGCCCGCGTTCCAGCATGTATATACCGCTGGTAAGGCTCGCCAAAAGGCGCGCGTAAGTTGTAAATGCTAGAAGTCCTCGCTGACGAATTCCAGCTGGCGGACTGATGGGTCCAACACCTTTGCATGAGTTGACGACTGACGAGCTACGTCACTACATGAACATAAATTTTGAAACAAACTTTTGTGAGTATTTAATTGCTCGTCGCCAGGCAAATCATCTACTGATCGATATGTCAAGTTGCTTACAAAGCTACTGTTCCATACCTGCTCGAACAAGGCCACAAAGACAGCACCTGGACCCTTTGCACAGGCGGCATGGGTGATGTCGGTCTACGAGCCGGAGCAGCCTTGACCCAAGGTGCTCTCTACTCCCTGGCCAACGTCGCCTGCCGCGACCTCGAAAACTCCAACGTCCGCTTCAACGAGGTTTACCTGAATCTGAGAGTGGAAGTAGATGAGTCAGCCAAGCAGACAGGTTCCTTCAAAGCCACGGACTTTGCGAAAAACTACCAGGAAATTCTCACACAACCCGAGATTCGGAGCTCACGTATTAGTGTTTTCGATAAGAAGGACTTTACGAAGTTGGTGCACAAGAAGAAGCGCGTTGACTGGGCATTCAAGAAGGATACTTAGGTACTCACACAGAATGATTACGTTGTTAGAAATCTACGTACTTCGTTTGCTGCATTGTGTTCCACCAGCAAGCCCACTCGTACTCATCTGGAAGTGACTATCACGAACTTGTGCTGACTGACCGTGGTTTCAGGAGAGTTGCAATGTTTCTGATCGCTAGTAACCTTATGCTAAACGCAGAATTTGGTTACTCACACCCGAAACTTTCCCGCTGAAGAGCAATCCTATCTATATAATTTCGCCTTCATGTAACGCTGTTTCTGTGATCTTTTGTATGCAGCTTTCCATAAGTCGAAATCTCTGCGTATGGAAAGTGTGAAAACTATGAGATAGAAACCATATTGAGATATATGATATTGATCTCTCCGTCGTTATCGATGCAGCTCTGGCGGTGAGACGGATCTTGTAGCTCCGAGCTTGATATGATGTTTGAACACTCGTAGCCTGCTGTCCAAATCGAAATTACGAGAACTAAGATTGTCTTCACAATGGAGTATGGAACTTGATACATTTAATGAGATTTGAAGTGAAAACCTGAGCATTACCCACCATACGTCTTGAAGTAATGCTGACTGATGATATCTGATACAGTTCTGCAAAAAACACCGATGACACAACTATTTGGTCTTGAGCAAGCATATAGTCTCTTCATCCCCGGATCTCGTTTGAGAAAAGTCAAACTGCACCCATCTCCATATAAGCTTGTTGTGTCACTTGAAACATCATTGTTTCGCATGTCTGGGCCATCTGTGAGTCTACTGAAACAGTTCCATTCTTAGCCATTCGACATCTGACTTGAAACGGCAGAATCCCTCAATCAGTTGTGCACACCATCTAGAAACAACCATATTAGCAATAGACTAGCGAGTAGGACATAAGGTACAACAAACGTACCTCCGACTTCAAGTTTTCGTGTACACGAAACATCGCTAGTTGGCAAGCATACTGAGGAATCCCAAATTTTTCGCCACTTTCCTCCCACGACCTGTGTGCTGTGGAGGCTGTTGATACATTTGTGCTTGCTGAGGAGGCGCATATCCTTGAGGTGCTGTGCCCTGTACAGGTTGTGCGGGCATCGCGTTGCCATTGTATTCTGGTTTAGAACTTCCGCAACCCATCTTCGTAGTGATTTGTCACTTTCTGGGAACCGCTTGTGGAGACAGAAATCGAATGAATGCTGGAGGATGAGGTGACTCTTGATGTGTTCAGTACGGGAATATGTTGAACAAGGGGAAAAGTGGAGAGACAACTCGTCTAATAAGGATTACGCGAAGGAGCTGAGACCTTCCTATAAGAGTTCCAAAAGCTTGATTCACCGCATCTAATAATATTAGGTGTCGACGTCAGTGTCAGGCGGTCGGATCTCGGCAGGGTGTAGCGTGGTGTTGTTACGGCCGCTAGCACTCACGAAGGATCAGGATCTGCTCGTATTGCACGAGCCATCAATGTGCGACCAAGCTTTAACAAGCTCAGGAGTAGGAACGCTTGTTTGATTGGTCTCTGTCTCCGAGCAGAATCCTGCAATCCAATGTCAAGTGCGTACGGTGAAAGTGATGCCTTCGTGCATGAACGGGTTTGAGTCCATCGGAGTGCCCAAGACGGTGATTACATAAGGAATGACGACAGTGCATGTGCTGGTAGTGGTGCTCTTATGGCCTCAAGTCACGTTCTACTTCCAGGTCTTGCCTCTATTCACTTAGGCTACCATTTGCGACCACAAGCCACGCTGTCACGCATATCGCAGATCCTCTATATGAAACGCCCGGAGATAACGCGCCTTTTGCCAACCATTATTCACAGAAATCAGTCCACTGTGATTCATCACTAGGATATCATCCCGATGGAGCTTTGATCGACCGCGTTCAGCTGTGGCGATCAACATAAACACCTAGTTGCTTGAGACGTGACAAGCGAGACGTATAGCCACACCTCGTCTGCAGCTCGCAATGCTCGAGGTGTCAACACAAGCGAGACAAACACGACTCAAACACGAACAACGATGCATAAGGTCAGCTGAAACGCAACGCTCAAGTCTAGTCTCGCATACCACTTCGTGTATAGTAGGTACGGTGTCCAATAGTCAAGAGCACGATGCACCACATCGACCAGAAGCAGCGCGTCAAGGATCTAGCTTGAGGAACTATTGGTGATGAACATCAGCAAGCATCACACCAAGTCACATAACTTCACACTAATTTTGCCAACGTCCGTGAACTCTCCGGGTTCGTGCAAAACCACTGGTGGAGAGGCATGAGATGGAGATGACGAGAAGTCAACGATCAATAGTAAGACTCGCTTTGAGGAATATGCAGAGCTGGGGAAGCTAGAGAAGAAATTGAGGGATACTTATAGTTCTAATAGAATCGAAGGGATATATAAAGGGCCAACGACTCCAGTCCTGCTTCCAACATCCTCATCATATTATCTTCTACATCGGCCATCAGCTCTTCTCTCATTAAGGATCCTAGTCAATCTACAACACAACTCAAACATGCATTTCACCATCATCGCTACTCTGGCCTTGGCTGCCACTGCTTTTACTGCTCCCGTCGAGGAGTCTGTTGAGGGCCAGGTCCTGATTTCTCTTCCTCCCGGCTGCACCAAGACCGATCTCGTCAGTAAGTGCAATGCTTCAATATCAACATGATAACGCAAGATTCTGACGAGATGCCCAGAATGTGCCTTCCACCTCATCGGTACCACTGCCTCCTGCGGTGCGGCCATCATCGAGGCCGGCGCCAACCCTGCTGCTGACTTGTCTTGCATTGGTTCTGCAGCTGGTACTGCAGCCAACTTCGACGAGTGCAAGAACTGTATCCCCAAGAAGACTTTGGTCGTTGAGAACTAGAACGCAGCCAGAAGAAGATTCTCGAACTGTGATATGGGAAGCGTGGGACGCTGCGCAAGACCTTCCGTAGTTCATTGTTAGACGGCCGTCACGATTACTGTCCTTAACGAAGAATAATTTTTTCAACAGAAAGATCAGATCACGATATGCATGTGCAACTTAGAATATCAATGCTGCCGGACAAAGATTCGATGAGGGCATATCCGAGTTCCAGAAGAGCAGCCGAAAGTTTATTGACTGTTGCCTTGGACGCATTTAGGAAACGCAGTTTACAACAATAAGTCCGTTGCTACGAGCTAGGTCAACGCGACCCCCAATGATTTTGCTGAGAGTATAAAGATGCGACTTGTGCTTCCGCTGCGACCGATCAAGGCTTTGTTGTTAGTGCACCAGCACCAGGGTTCTGTGCAACGAATCTCAACAATCATAGTGGCAAGAAGGATCCAAGAGATGGCGCCAAGCTGCTTGTGGAGGCCTTGCTAGGAAACAAAGAAGATGTGCACGCTAGGGTCTTCAGTGAAGCTGGTAGAGAGCCTTGGTAGCATGTCGAAATTAGTCTTGTGGTCAATCCTGAACGAGAGCAATGCATAATCGCACACTGCTTGTAGGATTTCATATCCTGTTCCGTAAAGGGTCCAGTCTAAACAGTGAGATCTTTTGCATGGCAAAGCTCAGAGATCGAATGGATGTACTGATTCGCATCAAGTATCTCTTCTGGCAGCCAAGCAACGAATGAGAACACTGAGCAGGTTCGTGTACAAAAGAATGGATCTTTGAACGTTGAAGAAACATAAGGACTGAGTGTCAAGTCGAAGCAAAGACCCCAAAGAGCGAACCTATCGATAGCATACAGGGACAGAAATGATAAAGACAAAATCAAGAGAAACAAGCGTGTACGCGTGTACGTGAAGCCGAGATTGTCAAGTCTGCTGCGCAGACAATCAGGCGTCGACTTTTTCGGCATGAATGACTTCCTCCTTCAAGTCGCTCTTGTGACCGACTTGAGTTTCCGCCTCTTGGTGAAGTCTGCTCACGATACCAGCCATGTATTCCTTGTTTTTACTGTCCCGAACAACCTGTAGGATGCTAGGACGTTTGCCATCACGATCTGCGAACAGGATATCAACTGCTTCAAGTGGTAGCTTGGACGTCTCGACGAAGAAGAAGTAGACGATAGGTATGGTTGCGACATTTATAGCTGCAAAGACGATGTAAGACTTGTAGCCGATGCTGCTGATCATAGGCGGAACGATCTCGACAACAAGGAAAGTGGCGAGCCATTGGAAGACAACGGAGAGTGCGGCTCCACGCAGGCGGAGCTTGAGTGGGAGGAGCTCCGAAGGATCTAGATTAGTGTCAGTGTGTGATGGTCGTGGTTGAACAGGTACTTGCAACTTACAAACCCACATATTGCTCATCCAGCCGACTGTGAAGCATGTTTGGTAGAGGTACAACATAACAGCTGCACCGTAGCCGAGGCTTTTGTTCCCCTTGACTCCGACAAAGACAGCTGACAATGCCATGCAGAGTCCGAGGCCGGTCGATCCGAACAAGAACAGACGGCGTCGACCAACTTTGTCGATGAGGAACCATGGAATGATACTGCTGACGAAGAAGAAGACCTGAAGACCTCCAGACACCAAGAGTGCCTGATGGCGGGTCATACCAATTGACTTTTGGAAGATGTAAGGTCCGAAGCTGGACATGACGTTGGAGCCAGTGAGTTGCTGAAGTGCGTTGGCGACACAAGCAATGATGACACGAGTAGAGCCACTGATGCCACCATCCTTGAACACATCACTCCAGGTTCCTTCTTCACGCTGCTCGACCTCGACGATGTACTCGATGTCTTTCATCTCTTGCTGTAGCTCGGGATCGTCTGGATGCATACCACGCAAAGCAGCAAGATTGTTGATTGCGAGACCTAAATCTCCCACTTTTGCGAGGTAGCGGGGTGATTCGGGCAAGAAGGGTACAAGGCAGCCCACGAAGATGCAGAAAGCAATCTGGAAAGCACATGGAAATCTCCATTGGATGCTTGACGGATAAGCTGCCATGCCGTAGTCAAGCCAATTGGCGATGATGAGACCCATGATAAGATTGGACAACTGCATGGCAATCATCCGTCCACGGGACTTTGGTGCAGCACATTCAGCAAGCCAGATCGGTATGACAGAAGTCATCATACCGAGACCGAATCCAGCAACGATACGACCTGCGAGGAATTGAGGTACTCCAAAGGAAGTACACTGGATAACAGCACCGGCTGATATGACACCCGCTCCCGTCAACTTGATGGGTCTACGACCGTAGCGATCACCTAGAAGGAACACGAATACCGCTCCAAAAAGGGCCCCGAGCTCGTAAGACGAGACCAGGAAGCCGAGCAGAGTCGGGTCTGGGTCACCAAAGGTCTTGAGAAATTCAGGAGATGTGGTCAAGCCTCCCATGTACCCGAGGTCATAGCCGAACAGCCTATGTAGTGTTAGTCATATACGCTGATGATGGTCGAGGAGTGGCCCACAAGAAACCAAGAGAGCAGGAGAGAGTGACAGCATAGACCAGACTCTGCCCTTTGAGGCGCATGTACGTTGGACAAGAAGACATCGTGGTGGTGTTCAGTCAGATTGTCGAGATACAAGGAACTGAAGAGATCCCAGACAATTGAGGGCTTCTTATAGATGATTGAGTCCGGGGACTGCTTGGGAGCCTTCGGCTGACAATTGGATCTGGATCGTATCGTCGGTCAATGACTCGGTCTCGGGCGTCAATGTTGCAATCAGTATGTAGCCGACCCCAGGTAGTGAGCTGAATCAAACCCGGTGACCCCGCCTGTGTGTCCCCACGGGGCAAAACTAGATACGAAGTATGCTTCGCGTGAATAGTATGGCATGACTTGCCGAGCATTGCGCCCGATCAAGCTTTCTTGTCGGTCGGGATAAGCTTTTTGATCGTGATAAGTCTTGCGGCCTTTGACGGCAAAGCGCGGTAATAAGTGAAGAGTTCAATGGTTCAAGTAGGGATCGGAGCACATCACAACAGGAACACGAAGACACCATGATTAGGGCCACTATCACCTGCCCTAATGGCCGTATTTTCACTACCTCCCCACTCAGCTGGCCATATTTGGACAGATTTTCATCTCAGACGCCGACCGACCAATACTGGACCAGGCCAACCACACTTCCATCCTTCGTTCCAAGAATGTGGGTCACAAGACGACAGATTGCGTGGCTCTTCTCGTTCGCTGTTCATCTCTCGTATTCTCTGCTAAGTTGCCAGAGCATAAGCATCTGTGGAAAACACAGCTCGCGACTCATAACCATGCATGTACTTAGTCGAAGAGGAGAGCAACAATCAGCTTTGTATCTATCATAGTTTAGCTACCAACCTCTCCGCCTTTGTCACATCTTGCTGTTCTGCAGTGGAAAATATAGGCGTCGCAACGGACCATCGTTGACCGTACTTTGCCACCATCTGCTGAACTTCTTGAGTGCCGAGCCATGAAGCAAAATCTCTCGCCAAAGCATTGTAAGGAGCTTTGGTATTGACAAGTGCAGAGCAGGGATTCAGCAGTTTGGGTCCACCTTCGATGAACGGCACTGCGCTGACCAAAGCTTTGTCACGTTTGGCTGTGAGAAATGTCGCTCTGTCTGTAATGATATATGTGCCTGTGCGATCTGCATTCAACAGGGCTTCGTAAGGTGTTCCCGGGTTGGTAACTCTCCACGATTTGGCAGAAGATAAGTCGATTTGAGCAAGATCCCACAATGCTAGTTCTTTGTAGAAGGTGGCTGAGCCATCACCACGAGTTTGGAAGATTCCATAACCGTGCCTTGGGATGCTTGAAGAGCCGTATTCTGCAATCGCCTTCATTGCATCTGTGATCGTGCCATCAACAAGGACGCCAGCTGGGTTGGCAGCAGGTCCTACCAAGATAAAATGGTCATTGAAAACTTTTGCCATTCGTTCAGCCCATCCCTCCTGGATAGCCAGGTCCTCGTACTCAGGCTCATACGTGAGAGCCACTTGAACCACATCTCCCAACAGAGCGATCTGGGAATGTCGACTGTGATTTGAAACCCACTCGATACAAAATCCTCCACCTCGAGAAGCAATGAAGTACTCGCAGAGTAGTCTGAGGATGCCAGTATGACCAGCACCGCCATTGCCCAGTCGGAAAGCCAGAGGATGTGTTGCGTCGCCATACGTCGCAGAAGCACGAGTATGTATCAAGTTTGACACGCCGGGATAGTCGTCTGGTACTTGTATCGCTGAGTTGGCACATCGCTTGAAGATGGGATCAGACACTGTGAATATCTGATTAGACGAGATCGAGACGTTCTTACTTGGTATTCGGCATACCATGAACGAGGTCCGGTAGTATCTGGGATTTAGCAGCATCCATGTCGACGAGCTCGAAGCAACGATGCTGTGTGACGACAATGATGATTCAAGAAGGGTAGATACTGTCAACAAAATGACAGCAAGCAGCTTGATACCAGATCATGAAGAATCCTCTTGCCACCGTCAAATGCCGAGTTCGACGTCGTCGGTATCTGTCGGCGCATGATGTTAAGGTTACGGGCTCGGTTTCCCCTCACCAACTCCACATCCTGGATAGCCGAGACAAACCTTCGTTATTCCCGGATCATCAACATCCTTTCTTATCAACAAGTCAATTTTGACGTCTACGAGCCCAGCTCGATCATGTGCGGCAGACTCGAAAGGTGATATCAAGATACACCTTCACATGTCGTCCATGTGCAATTTCGTGCTCCAATCTTACCCACCCAATTCTGAGCAGCCTCACTCCACAACACTCACTGCAGCCTCTTTCACACTCCACTCTATCTTTCTTTCTTTCTCCCACTCAAAATCCTGCACAGAAGCTCTCCTCCTTTCATCAACAAGTACCTCTTGTTTCGTCGCAAACGCCCACCATACACCCTCCAACATCTCGAGCCTGACACCCACAGAATAGTCATGTCCCGCTTCTAACCCGTCCACCCCCGTCGCCTTCTTCGATCTTCGAATCTTCATCTGTTCCCCTTTGTCATTGAGTTCCCAGCCCTGTTGGACGATATGTTTAGGCAGGGGCTTTGAGACTATAGTGCCATCTGCTTTTCCTCTGCCAAACGGACGCGATAATGTTACAGGGATACCTGGTAGCAGAGTGAGGTACAGATCTTCATCGCCAGAGCCTCGGAGTCGTGTAATGGGTGTTCTCTGGATGCGGACTACAGAAGTTGGGACAGAGGTGCTGGTGGTGAGGTCGGTGATTGTGATGCCGTCGTTGCTGAGGCAGCCTTGAAGGTTCAAGGGTGTGTTCCAGGTGAAGAGAGTTATGGGCTGAGAAGCATGAGACAACAAAGTCATGGATAGTGTTGGTGGCGAAGAATAGCTGAAACTGTGGTGGGAGGGAGTAATTGAGAGGGAGATCTCCACATGCGGTGGTGTAAATGTTGGTTCTGCCATTTTCGTTCTCTTTGTGTGGCGAAAATGGTTTGAAATGTTAAACTTGATTGTCCAAGGTAATCAATTAGGTACATCGATGCAGGCTTGGTGAAGATTTGTGCTGGAGTCGAAACTGCTTCTCCGCAATCCTACCATTATGCACGACATTTTAGCGCCTTGGGTGCTTCATGGACGACATGCCGGCCGTTACAGCGCGACCCACCCCTCCGATCAACCTTGGATAAGCAGCGCCGAAGGATGCACTTGACATAGCGAAATGAAACTTGTTCATGGCTCTTCTGGAGCCTGTGCTCAATCATTATGTTTCGATGTTTCGTTTCATATCCACAACTGCCTAGTGCTGCAATAACTCCTTCAACGCATCAAACTTGACCGGTTTCGTATAAAACTCATCAATCCCACTCAACTTTGCCTCTTGTTTCGAAGCCTCTGAGCCCAAGCCAGTCAGTGCAATAATCCTCACTGCCTTTGTCCGACCCTCCTGCTCCTCCAATATCTTCTCATGGCTCCTTATTGCTCGGCTAGACTCATACCCGTTCATGACAGGCATACTGATATCCATGAGAATGGTTGTAGATCGTGAGGACGAAGCTTTGAATTTCTCAAATGCTTCTAAACCATTGACGGCGGTTTCTGAAGTATAGCCGAGCTTTTTCATGAAGGTGGAGAGGAGTCGTAGGTTTATTGCGTTGTCGTCGACGAGGAGGAAGTGTTGTTGGTCTTGCTGTGTTTTGCTACTTTCGTGATTAGGGGTCTGGTCCTGAGGTGTGTCTTCGGCATTCTTCGTGAAAATTTGACTACTTGGCTGGCTCATAATCGGTTCTTTGTCATGTTGGACTGGCGGGAGCGGTCTCGAAGGAAGGTCGCGCGTCAAAGGCAGAGCTTGGGGCTGAATGCTAGAGGTCAAGCTAGCACTAAGAGCACGAACAAGTGCTTTCGGGCTAAGCGGATATGCCAGGTGCACAGTGCTGCCAGGAAGTCGAAGCTTGGTGGACTGATGTGGTTGAGCATCAACTAAGACTATGCGTCTTTTGCTGAGCTCGTTCAAGACATCTGGGTTAGCAGTTATCATGCTGACGAGATGGATCTCCTCGGCCAAGACAATATCTGCATCAATGTTCTCTAGGCTGTCGCTAGTAGTGATGCGCATGCCGAACCAAGAATCAGCGATGGACCGCACGTACGACCGCATAGTTTCCGAGCGTCGAACTTGTAACTCGGTCTGAGATGACTTGTCCACATGCATACTAGGGGATGATAGCAAGCAGATTGTCCTGTCCTTGAGCAAAGCATTTGGATCCAGTCTCTGGCCTCCCATAGGCAGAGCGTTCTCTGATGCTTCATGATCCGGAACAGGTATCAAGACATCAAATCTTGTTCCGACGCGCTGTGTGCTCTGCACCTCAATGGTGCCTTGCAAGTCCTCGACAATCTTCTTAACAATGCTTAGTCCAAGACCAGTTCCATCCGCGATCGGGTTTTCTTGCACAAACGGCTGATATAAGCTTCGCTCCAGAAACTCGGGGCTCATGCCGATACCAGTATCGCTGACCACAAGATGAGCTAAGCGCTTGAGAGGATCCCTGTGATCTGCCACTATCTTCAAGGTGACCTCGACAAATCCTTGTTCAGTATACTTTAAAGCGTTGGCAAAGAGATTCATGACCAGACGTTTCCAAGCACCAGCAGGAACCATCATACACCAGTCTGATCGACTCTCGATATCCACATAGACAGCGACAGCATCTGAACCTTGCGAAAGGGAGTCGTGGTCGCTAGGACGATCTAACGTCAGTGTATCCGATGAGAGATGAGACTTAGTAGCGTGGTTGACGATGGTATTGTGTAGCTTGTCGAAAGTAGCTTTGCGCGAGGCCTGGCCAAAATGTACTCCTTCGACTACTGATAGGACCAGATCACACAGATACTCCCGGCTCAAATCGCCGAAAGCGTTATGAGAGATCTCGGAGGTTTCAACAGAAGAGGGAGGATGTGTCTCGATTTTCACGTCGGTAAGTTTACTGACCCTTGAAAAGTCTAGAACATGATTGAGAGTGTCGAGTAATGTCGAAGAGCAGCTTTGTATCATTTCCACCAATTCAGCTTTGGAGTCGTTTCCGGGATCTTGCAGGAGATCGACAGCAGCATGGATGCCATGAAGAGGTGACCGAAGCTCATGACTGATTGAAGAGAGGAAGTCCGATTTAGCGCGCGCCAATTCGGTCATCTCTGTCCTTGCAATCTCGGTCATGAAGGTGTTTCCAAAGGCAGACAAACAAGTCATATCCTGCTCAGCAAGTACTCTTGTAGGATCGCTGGTCCAGCCGAGCATACCTACAATAAACTTCTCCTGCGTCGAGTCCCACAGAGGGAGAAAGATCAGGGAGCGAGCTTTGCGAATCAATGCCTGCAACTCACTAGACACCTGGACAGCCGCAGAGGAAGTCTGCTGTGAATAGGTCTGAGCAATGAAAGCGCCATCCTTGTCGAAGACAGGATTGCCTTGAGTGTCGGAGACAAAGACGCAACCTCGGGGGAACTTCTGAGTCAGATAGCGAAGTGAAGTATCGTGGATGATTAATGGTTGCTGCAATGTGCCAAGATTGCAACCACCGGGTACGACTGAGCTCCCAAGAACCTCGCAGAGGGACGATTTTGCGCTATTAGCAGACGGATCGCTTGTCAAAGTCGGCTTTGACAGGGACTGTGTGAGGCTTGTTATGGCATTATCAGGAGATTCATGCAAGAAAACCAGTCCTTCTATGTCAATGGCATCGCGGATAAGATGTGCGGCTCCTGAATAGATGCCTTGCATGGTTCGACAGCCGGCCAACGGTGTTTGCGTCATGTCCATGGCAGGTTCGCAAACTCCAGGACTCGATATAGAGAAGAGATCCGCAGAAGGTGTGGGTGGAGTCGTAGCCCGGGTGGTGGCATCGCTAGAAACTTGTTCGTCGGAGTCCGGTGAAGTCGACGGTGGTGTCACCTCAGGTTTCTGCTGGTTACTATCAAAATACTCTGTGACACTGCTCAAAGAACTCTTTCGTGAGTTGTTGTGGATAGTATCTGCTCCTGATCGTCTGCTTTCAATGAACTCGGACAAGCCCCTCATCATTTGTACCCCTCGACCAGACTCTTGCTTGATGGCGTGAAGCTCCAGTTGTTCAGTGATACAAGCTGCGATATCATTAAGTATGTCGATGGTACTGTCGTGGAAGAAGTCGTCGCGAATCTTATTATCCATGACACAGTATGTTCCAAGGATATGGCCTGAAGCGCTCTTGACAGGAACCTCAGCATAGGAAACCATGTGAGGGAAGCCAACAACGTAAGGGCAGTGTTTATATTGATCCATCTCTCTTAGGTCGCGGATCACATAGCGAGTAGTATCGGCGACAACGGCATGAGTATTGATGGCCCGACGGCCGGTGCGGTCGGTAAAGATGGCGACGGATTGCGGACAGATGCCGTATTCCTTGTTCAAATTCTGCACACCAAGGAATAGCGCATCTTGGGGATGAGCGAAGTTGGTCGCGTCACGGATAGAGATGGACCTTGTGGCTTCGGCGAGGATGTATTGTGTCGACGAGTCGATGAGCGAAACAAAGGCGCGGTCGCAATTCATACGCAGAGCTCCATTCTGCGTGACGGCTGTCAGGAGGGGGCTTTTGGCCAGTGACGGCGGGGCAGGTTCGCCATGTTCGGCATTGACATCGTCGGCGGTGATGTTGTAGGGAGCAAAATACCTATGGAGCACGCAATCGTGTCAGGCTTCAAGGCTTCAGGACACCACATGTCGATCGACCGCACGCCCTATCATATTTACCTTGCCAACGCTCGCAAGCGAAGCCACTCCTGCACCGAATCCGGAGCTCCCTGCGTCGACATGGCACGTCCGTCTCTTGCCATGAGTCTAAGAAGCTCCCCAGACGCCGCTGTATGGGATTGGAAGAGAGAATTTTTCGCTGGACGTCTTTGCTTACGAAGAAGCGTTCAGCTCGGGGCGCTACCGACTACATGGCATTCCGCTCTGCTCGAGCCCTGAACGCCACTGCTCGCGATTCCCGAATGCGACGGCTCTGGTCGAAGCTGGCCCTCGAGATCGACTTTTTGGTAGGCGCTCGAGTCCCACGAAAAACGGTTTTTTGAGCCGCAGGGTAATCTGTGCCGACGCCGAAACTCACAAAGCTGTCACTCTAGACAATCTTTGAACAAATACCAGAGGCTTAAATCTCTCGAGCCGTAGTACAAATGGCTCAATGCGCATCAAGATACAGCAATCTGTACTCAGAGGTCGAGGCTTCGATGTGTGAGGTCCTTGATGGGCAGGTACCTGGATCCTCTTCGCTTAGGCGGACCTTCGTCCGAGGGTGGGGGAACAGCACATTTCTCGGAGCCGGATCGGACGGCAGACATTTGCCGCTATACACGGTTGTAGACTTACACAGTCACCGGATAGGTTAATGCTTTGCAAGTGTTATCACAGACGAAAGTATTTTGGATCTCTTGAATCGTGACGTACAAATACATTTCGTTATCGTTATATATTACAGATGAAGTCTATTCAGGTCATGGTCATGATGGGTCTATCCCCTTTTTAGGACTGTTCCTCCTTGTCTTTCTGCTTGTCCTTGTCCTCGCCGCTACCAACTTGGGTCTTCTCGTCGTCGCTCTTTTCTCCCTCCTTCTTCTCGTCCTTCTCGCTCAAATACTCCTGAGAGGCCCTCTTGCTACGAGCTCTGAGTCTGTCTCCCTTCCACCACAAGGCGACGACTACAGGGATGAACAGAACAGTCAGGAAACCGAGAAGCGAGTTACCCCAGTTGAGACCAAGCGTGTTGAACATCTGACGAGCGAAGAGAGGGAAAGCGGCACCAAAGCAGGAGCGAAAGAAGTCGTTACCCGCAGAGATGGAAGCGAATTCTGCAGGGTAGGCATCGCCAAGATAGTTGAGAACACCTGAGAATGCTCCGAAAGCTCCGATGGTGAAGAAAGAAGTAGCGATGATGGGGACGATGAAGTTGATCGAGGGGTTGGCTGTCCAGCCGAACATGAACAAGCAGAGGGGTAAAAAGATGCAAGTTCCCACTGCAGGCTCCATTCTAATCTCGGGACGAAGGGTTCCATCCTTTGAGAAACGAGGCTCGACATAGTAGTAGTTGTAGTACCAGTAAGGAGGGATACAGATGATACCACCGACACAAATGCCAAGATAGCACAAGCCAGTGGTGCCGAGACCGAAGTGGTAAAGGTCTTCGAAGGCTAGAGGAATGGACTCCAGCCAGCAGTAGAGGACGGCGTAGATCAGAGCGATGTACATATTCAAAGCAAAGACGATAGGCTCTGTGAGGGTGAGCGAGAACGGCTTGACCAAAGTCATCATGGCAATGTCTCCAAGGCCCATACTCTCGCCTTGAATTTCAGGCTCGCACTTAATCTTGTCGTATGGCTTGTCGTCTAGATAACCGTTCTCTTCCTGCCACTTGCGAAGACGAGCAGTACGGCGATAGAGGATGTTGTTTGCAGAGGTCTCCGGGACTGTGTGATGTCAGCCTCAGTGGTTAGAGCAGAAGGCGCACATGGTAGCTACTTACAGAAGAAAATCAGGAAGACGAGACAGGCTCCGGACATCCAAATGAGCATCCAGATGGGCCAAGTCCAGCCCTCGTATTGTGCTGCCCAATTACCAGCAACGGGTCCAAGCGAAGGTCCCATGATGTTGGCGATACCAAAGATGGACAGGGCATAGGCGCGCTTCGAAGGAGGGAAGATATCAGCCAACGAGGCACCTCCAGTAGCAAGGACAGGCGATCCAAAGAAACCGGTCAGGAAACGGAAAGCCAGAAGCATGCCGATATTCTTTGCGTACACGACGCCAAAGTTGAAGAAGACGAACACAACTAGCGTGCCAATGTAGACTGGATTTCTGCCGATTTGAGGAATCTCTGACAGAGGCGACCAGAGCATGGGACCAATACCGTATCCCAAAACGTAAAGAGTAAGACCAATAGTGATGACTTCGGTGGACACACCAAAGGCTTGAGTCAAGAAGGGCAGACCAGAAGTGTAGATGGCGGATCCGATATAGACGGAAGAAGTCAAGAAACAGATGTTGAAGGTCACAAAGCACTTCTTGAAAGTTGACCAATTTTGCGGGTTCTGCAACAAGTCAGTTTGTGTGCGTGTTGTGCGGCTTAGGCGCGACATACATCAGGATCGCCTTCCCTGAACTCGATCAACTTGTATTTTCCCTTGGCACCGTTCTTCTCCTCATCATCGGATGATTCCTCCTCTTTGATATCTCCTTGGTTGAAATACTCCTCACGGAGCTCTGCATTGTAAGTGTCTTCGTATGGGAACAGCCTTCCGCCTGAGATGTTGCGCATAAGGAAACCGAAGGTCGTGTCAACAAACAGAGAAGGAGCCATGCTTGATGGTTGTACCAGACAAGGCCTGGTATAGCAAATCAATTGATAGCAAGTGGTGTAAACAGACAACTACACCCGTGCGGCCTGGCTATATACCAGGTGGAGAGTTGAAGAGGAAGACGGGTTTTGATTGTGACAGAGGAAAACCGATGATATCACCACCTACAAAAACATCATGCACAGCCTATCAGATCACTAGCTTGCCGCGGAGGCCCACGCGATTGGGTAGATGGAGAATAGAAGCTTCAATCGAACATGGAAACCAGAACCGCGCAGATCGGTGAAATTTGGTGACAAAGGCTGCAAAAGGCTGCGAAAAGGTGTGCTTTTGGTGAGCGGATGAGAGCATAAGCCGTTGCCGGATCGCTGAGGGGCCATCGGGGCTTGAAACTCTATCGTGGCGATCTGTTATGACGTATTTCGGCAAGCCGGAGAGGGCTACCCGTCAGGAACATTCACCCAATTCGCTGAAACTTGATCATTGATGTAGCTCGAGATCTCGGTGCGGACTTTGATTTCTGTGTTCTGGATGACGCTCATGTCGTAGGATTTGGGTAGGAGGAAGAAGAGATGGAGTGCGAAGAAGCGACAGAGACACGTCCAGACTCGGCCAATAATATCTTCAGACGACGAACAAAATCGCTAACGCAACCATGCTTCACATCTATGTGAGAACAGAGAATGTATGGAGCATTTCTAGAAAAACCACAAGGTAAGCCTCTACACTCTTATCTTGTCATTGACGCAAAGATTGTTCACAGAGCCGCGTCCTATTTGCGAGAGGGAATTTTGAGTCCCCAGGATTCTGAGACTTTGGCTTTGATGGCTTGTAAGCCATGCTGGTCCCTGCGCAGTCATGTCTCCTACTTTATCTTGACCATGCGTCGGTGTGCAATAGAGACCACGTAGTCTGGGATACAGGTAATAACAGCAGATAAGGGACTGTGTAGTTGCAAGCTTCAAACAAGACAATCTTGACTTTCAGTATACAAGTATACTAAGGTAGCTTTGGCTGGCCACCCGACTTCATGACCAGCGAGCCATTTGTCTAGAACATGTGATCATTGTAGTTACTCAAACAGGTGATCGTGTATCTGTTTTGACCTGTTTAGATTGAATCCCGTTCTAGCAAAGAGTAAGCAAGAGTGAATATCACAGTGTTGGATCTTTATTCCAGGACGTGATAGGTTGTTGAGGTTTTCACAGTGGAGAGAGCATGTGATGTCGTTCTAACCGCTGAGGTACTTTGAGGTTGTCAAGTCAGACATGTTGTAGAACAACACTCAAACAGCAGTTTTTCTACAAGTGATAAACAACAGACGTTCTAATTGTTCATATGGTATGATAGAAATATCGAAGCAGGGTGATCCCATTTGCATTTTCGGCAACACTTCGGCAGTAGCTTAAGGTCGAAATTGCTGTAGAAGAATCTCCAGCGAAGGCAAGCAATACACAGTCGTTCGCATCACGCTCTATCAGCTCAGCCGTCTCTACAGACAACCCTGAAAGAAAGAGGACATCATGAGATGCTGAGCTCTGACACGACAGCGACAAATATCTTAATAAAGCCAATCCAGGAACCTCGGCACGACTCGCAGATCACACACTCGCAGTTTCCGCGACAAGACGATATCCAGCATTATTCCCGGACTTGACTAGTCGCGCGCTCATCTTCTCCAGTTCATCAAAGGAGATCTTCGCACAAACGTTAGCGCGGTGCTCGTACAAGCAACAGTCCCATCCATTCGAGAGGTTCAAGGTATATACACTTTCAATCCTCCGGGATGCACGGCATTGCGCGCTGTTCGTACGTGGTAAGGATCAAGTATAAGATAGCTACTAGATTGTCCAAGCCTTGCCCAGCTCTTCCTTCTGTTACACAATAATTAAGGAGGGTCTTCAGTCACGACTCTCGCCTTATCATAAGCACCATGCCATCTCTCGCATCAGAACCTTCAGCGAAGCCCTCTAACACAAGCCAAAGCTCGAAATTGAAGGGATCCCGGTCAACTGTTGTCCTCATTGCATATATCCTCTCCACCTTTCTATACACTATAGCGATTCGCTCCCTGCCAGCGGGAAAGCTAGCAGTCATCCCCGTCGCTATCTTGGCTTTCTTCATTCCTGACTTTATGGTTATCAAACTTCTTTCGAACCCATACACGCTGACGGAACGATTGCTACTATCCTGGGTCGGACCTTTCCCATTGGCGTTTATGCTACACAGTCTTCTAAGGACATCATGAAGGTGCTGCTAGAGCTCGATGACCCACAAAAACTTCTTGGACAGAGTCTCGATCACGGCAGCATACAAAACACTTGAGTAAGGCAGTTTAGATCCTGCGGAAAGCGCGGCATTGGCCAAGTGTACTGAGTCGCCATTGCTGTACGAGGAACGCTATCTGTATATAAACACCCCACGTATCCTCAGATACCTTGCCTGCATATCATTGCAGATAATCTCATCTTCACTGAAATTCGTCCTCCGCGAGGTCATGGAACCCAGTCCTTCATCCAGCTTGATTGCTTCCAAGCATGCAGCTCAATCGACGAAGCAGCGACATCCCAAGCACCGATCTTTGATTGCATTTGCAGCCTACGCAATTTCGACTAGTCTGTACCTGATCGGACTCCGTGTTGCACTGTGGAATAAGCTGGCGGTTGCCCCATTCTGCTTTCTGGCCTGGCTGCTTCCGGACCTCATGGCCATACAGACCCAAGGCCATCCTCGTCCAATGGCGGAACGGACCTTGTTGAATCTGATCGGCCCATGGTCGTCAGCCTGTTGCTTGCAAAGCCTCTTTTACACCGACGCATTGTCGTGCGGGCATTGAGATGGACGTGGAAATTTCGAAGAGCGGAAAAGCAAAAGCGCCCACGGAAAAACAGAGTCCCGTCGGAAAAGCGAGAGCTACCCCACCCACGTCACCGTCAACAAAAGCTCCCTCGTGCCCCTCGCAGCTCTCATACGATGAATACCTAGCGTTCTTCCTCAACTCGATGTCACCAACACGTCCTCCCTTCTCTTCTCTACCTCTCGACCGCAATGGCCCTCATGGCAATGCCTGGGGTCTCTGGGGCGACAAAGACGAGCTTGGCATGCTCAACCTCCTGACCTCTTCCAATACGACCGCCGCAGCAAAAGAAATCGAACACGGCATCCGCGTCTCCGTAGACTGGCCGCTAAACAAAATGTCGCCGCCGTGTTTCAATCGTATCGCTTTCAACCACAACATCATCAACAAAGCCCCTCGAAGCGTAAATGACGATACCGTGACCTTCAACACACAGAGTAGCTCTCAATGGGATGGCTTTAGACACTATGGTTATCAGAAAGAGAAGAGGTACTATAACGACTGTACCAATGAGGATGTATTAGGATCAGAGAGGAATGGCATACACGTCTGGGTCGAGAACGGCGGTGTCGTGGGACGAGGCGTCTTGCTCGATTACAAGTCTTGGGCTGAGGAAAAGGGTATCTGGAGTGCAGAGGCTTGTTTCCAGACTACTCCAATCACGGTCGACGTCTTGGAGCAAGTCGCTGAAGCCCAGGATGTGCAATTCAAAGAGGGAGATATCTTGTTCATCCGTACCGGCTGGACTGGCGCATACGAGGAGCTTTCCAATGAGGCGCGCACAAAGCTGTCGGAAACATACCCACCTCCTGCAATTGGTGTCGAGTCATCCGAGAAAACGGTGCGCTGGATGTGGGAAAAGCGATTTGCTGCTGTTGCAGGCGATCAACCGAGCTTTGAGGCATGGCCGTGTCAGAACACCGAATACCTATTGCACGAATGGTTGCTTGCTGGTTGGGGTCTGCCTATTGGTGAGATCTTCGACTTGGACAAGCTAGCCAAAGAGTGCAAGAGCAAGAACAAATGGTCTTTCTTCTTCAGCAGCATGCCCATCCACGTCCCTGGAGGTGTCGCTAGTCCACCAAACGGTGTCGCTATCCTGTAAAAATGGTTCGAATAGAATCTGTCACGATCTGTTGTGCTATGTTGCAAGCATCATACATTGGATCGAGAGAAATGGAGCATAGCTCGTCAGCTTAATAATACATTAGAACAAGCCATAAGGCATTCAGACATGTCGCATTTGGCCAGTCATTTTATGTTCTTGCTAAGACAGCGACACAGGGTCACTCGAAGATGTGGAAGTTGACTCCTTCGTACAGCTTTGTGTGCATTCCCTCAATGTCCCAGATCATGTCCAGTCCTGACTGTACGGACAGTTGATAGTTTGATGTCACCCTGGCAAGTTCAGGCTTTTGCTGTCACTCTCACTGCACTCTCGATGATGCCTAGAGTGTCATACGATGCATATGCCTCTTTCAGCTCGAGTGCTCTCTCTTTATAGTCCGGTTTCGCTGTCATTGTCTCGATCGCATGCTTGACCTGTTCCACGCTCGGTGTCTGAGTCTGGAGGTTGATCGCAGCTCCTGTCATCGCAGCACGAGCGGTGGTTTCCATTTTATCCTCGGTCACGCCAGCCAGCACCATGGGTACACCAGCAGCAAACGCCTGTGTGATGCCACCGAATCCACCATTGGATACCACGAGAGCTGCATGCTTGAACAGTTCTTCGAAAGGTATCCACCTGGCCACTTTGACATTCTCTGGCATTGGAGTATCCTTGGGTGGGTGAACATTGACGGCGCAGACGACGACCCTTACTGGTAGCGAGCTACAAGCTTCAATTGTCGGCATGATCAGCTGCTCCACATCGGCAGACGCCGCAGTTCCAGATGTGACCACTACGAGCGGCCTTTCGTCGCCTTGACGGACAAAGCTGTCAAACCACTCGGGCTCGCTCTTATCATCGTTCTTACCCAGCAAAGCGCCAGTGAACTCCACGTTGGGCGGCAAGTCCGATCTTGGGTATTCCAGTTGAGGCACGCAAAGCTGGAAGAAACGATCGGCACTGGTGATCATGTCTTCGACCACAAACTCATGTTCAAGGCCACTAGGACATTGGTACCTTAACATGATCTCCTGGGCTCCAGCGAAGACCTTGCCGAACATTTCTTTCGTTTTCGCGTTCAATTCGAGATTTCGCTCCTCGCTTTGGGGAGGTAGGCCCAAACCGAAAGGTGCACAGTCCTTGCTCAGCCCGAAGAAGACACTGTGTCCCATAGCAATTACAGGCACTTGACGGACATGTGGGCTGTTCAATGATATGGGCAAAGTCCCGGTCACCAACCAGTCAGAAACGACAACAACGCGCTTGTTACGCAGTTCAGGCGACTCAATAACATCTCTCAATACCTCGAACTGATCATGAAGTGCTCCGAAGAATATATGCTCTATATCCCACAAGGCAAGTGTTTCATCCAGAGGTTGCGATGCTCGCTCCGGAAATGTTCCTGACAAATTGTCTGGATCATATTCTGCAAGGCCTTTGAGCGGGACGAATTTCACGTTCTCGATCGCTTCGATTCCTGGACGAAAGGTGGCTCCTGTTATGAAAGTCATGTTGCGGTATCCGAGAGTACTGAGTCCAGATGCGAGTGATCGGAGTGGTCGGACGTGTCCATAGCTGCGTATCGTTAGCTGAATGATTTTTGTTACATTGTGAATAATGACGAATTCGTACAAAGGACACGAAATGAAGACGACATGGATGTCATCTTGAACACTGTTGCTACAACCCACTAGGTTCATGTTTGTATATCACAATCCGAGCTGAAGCTGTTGGATGTTTGTATCACAATCTGAGAAACGTAGGATGAGGGAAGGGGAGTTGTGATCAGTTTCTTGCTTGAGAAGGCCACCCGGATGCCTTATGAACTTTTTGAACTTATCTGTGCTAGGGTTTGCGATCGACATGATTTAATGCTCCGAGTCGACGATCTTCAGGGTACCTGCCTGTTGTTGCAAAGGCATGATCGACTGAGGCTGTAAATCCCAAGCTTGTTTTGGCTGCTGCCAAGAGAGTTGATCGGCTACGTAACATGCTCTGACTCGTGTGTTGTTTCACGCGAGGGTGACTTTGACCAAGACTTCTGGCCACCTGTTTCAGGAACTCCCCCTGCGTTCACGTTCAGCACTTGTTCATCAGCGAACATTGTTGTGAAATGACATTATATGTTTTTGAAGTTGCAACCATCTTCGTGAAGATACTATCGCTGCCATCCACAGCGTGAGAAACTCGTTGAGCGACGTCGACGGCAGACATGACCGAAAAGTCGTCGGCGGTTAGCGACAGCGCGTCCGGCAGCAAGCACGCTCACGATCTCTCCATCAATAATACTCTGTTGAATCGCTTGTTCACAAGAATCGCGCTAAAGACACTGGCCAAAGTTCACAGATCCCATGGCTTTTGCAGTCCTATCTCGCGTAAGCTGATCATCAAGACTGGACCTTGGGTCGACCTGACCGAAGCTGCGACTATGAAGTTCATTTCGGAGAATACATCTATCCCCGTCCCAAAAGTGCACTGCTCATTTGTCCACAAAGGCCGGACATATATTCTTATGGAACGCATAAAAGGGGAGATGATTGGTCCTGCGCTGGGGAGTCTTGGAGACGACGGCCAAAACAAAGTCTTTGCTCAACTCAAGCGCATGGTAGACGAGATGAGGTCACTTCCTCCACCGTCAAACACTGGCGTTCAGAGTTGCACAGGCGGTAGTCTTTGGGATTCACGTATCCGTAGATGCGAATCTCGCATGGGTCCATTCGCGACCGTCCAGGACTTTCATTTCTGGCTTCGAGATGGATTTCGCTTTGCCGATCACAAGCACAAAGACAGATTGAAGAGCGAAGAAGGACAGGAAATGGCGCGCATGGAGGAAATGCAAGACGGTCCCTGGCCACCTCCCGTTTTCACCCATGCAGACTTGAATCCAGGCAACATACTGGTACGTGGCGATGATGTCGTCGGAATCATCGATTGGGAGTTCTCGGGCTGGTATCCGCATTATTGGGAGTACACCTCGGCTTGGTACGGAAATCTCACACGGACGGGCTGGCAAGATGAACTGCCTCGCTTTCTGCAAGCATATCCAGAAGAACTTGCCATGGAGATCACACGACAAAGATGGTGGGGCGAATTCTGATTCACTGATTGACATACGAGACTCTTGGACGCCGAGTCAGATGAACACTGCACGAAAACAGAACTCAATTTCGAACAACCAACACTATGCCACAGTCTCTTTGTTCTCGAGCATGTCCCACGTAGGCCTTGGACCCGAAAGGTCTCTCTGCTTGTATCGCCCAGCAGCAGTTTTCTCGGCCACATAACGCCTCCCGAGTTGTTCAATTTTCGTCCAATCTAAATCCGATGTACCGACTGCCTTGCCATCTTCTTTTATCGCCTCTAATGCACTAGCTATCCAACTTCGACACCTCCAATTTGGGTCGTCCTGAACAAGAGGGACACGTTCCAGGATAGCGGTCAACCGATCATGGTCTTCCACCTTTGCGATCAAGATACGCGCGAGAAGTTGTGCTGTTACGCGAACATTGTCCACATGCATCATGGCGTACTGCCATCCAGTGTGAGGAGGATTGGTGACGTGGTAGCGTACTCCAGGCGTTTCTTTCGACGACTCGTTTTTGGGTCCTACGAGGAGCGCCCAGTGATATCTGCGAGCAAATGAGCTTCAAATCCTTCTCTGAACAAGTATAGAAAGGTTTCTTACTTGCGCTCTTCGTTGTTGGATACTCCGCTGGGGTAGAGGGCAACGTACAGACGAGGCTTTCCTGAGGGCATTCTGTATGTCAAGAAAGCGAAGACGGGACCTTCGTAAGCTTCGAGTCACTGCGCAACATATAAAGCCCTGTGCTTAGACATGGCGTGGCCTTTGCAGCTGTTGGCGCCTAATAGAAGCATTGATTAGGCGCCCGGGTCGATTAAAGACCAAGGGGTACAGGTCAACGACCACAAGCCAATAAAATCACTCCACAAAACAAGGTATCATGCAAGGCGCCGAAGTCAAGACATTCTGCCGCGTAAGCGCTTCTGCTGCTCACTTGATCGGATCCTCTCCAGCCTATCATCAACCAATTCACGCTCAGTCTCATAGATCACCCGCTTCAAATCCAGACTGCACGCTTTGGTCAAGGACCGATGTGTTATTTGCTTAGTTCAAGAAGTAATTCAACGCCGCCTTGACTATTGTAATTTCCGAGGATATCATAGCTAGCGAAAGGTCACAATTTCCCTCTGAGATTTGTCGAAGGTGTACGCGCCAAGGTACATACTCAAGCTCCCACAGAATTTGCCCGAGATATCTGTGTCCCCAAGTCGATGCCACTCATCAGAAACGAGGACTTGGGATTTCTCGAACTCAACACCATGTATACTCCCAAATCTAGTGTTGGATTCTCTATCAGCCGAGGCAGAGGTAACACTACTGCCATATTAGCGGCTTGGTATTGTGGTAGTCGCAAGAGAGTCGAAGGTAGACATCGTTGTAGCCTTAGCCCTTTGGCGGCTCTTGCGAATGACCTTGTGCTACTATGTGCCCTCCGACTAAAACGTATGTTGAAGCTCCTGGCATGATCTGTGCATAGTATTTCCAGAATGCGATGGCCTTCTTCTTATCAAAAAGCCGCGACAAGGTGCAATCAACAAAACTACCCAGAGAACCCCGCCAGCAACCATTGAAGAAAAGACCTTCATCGTCCTTGTGTGGAATCGAATTACGGCCGGGATTGGTCATGACTTTGAAATTGATCCACTAGTCCACTTGTCCGACGACTCCTGATGTTGTACCCGGTCTCAAATGAGCCATCTCCCCTTTGTCCGAGGGAAGTACCGAGTTCAAGAATACCCCTATCACAGCTGCGATAATGAAGGGTGTCTTGACGATCAGGTTGATTCCCTGCTCAAATCCTGCAAGCTGAAGATTGTTCCCACTGTAGTCCAACACCTGATCAAACCATGTGGGAGCAACAATGTCGATGAAGCCGATGCCTAATGAGCAGGTGAGGATAAACCTGTTTCGACGAGTAAATTCGACCAGACTTAATACTCTCAGGCCAGCTACAACGATCGTGCTGTAGAGGAAGCATTGCATGCCTCCTAAAACTGAAGGCGGCATTGCACTGAACACGCCTCCGAATTTACCGAAGATACCCATGAGGACCAGGAATGCCGAGGCACACCAACCTGCTCTTCTGCTCTGATGGGGAAAAAGTCAGTTGGGCGAATTATGTCGGTAGTGTGCCAAACTTACTGCGCAACCAGTGAGAACGATCACGCCGTTATTTCCTGCTTGCGAAACCATTGGGAGTCCAGTGCCCAAGGTACTAATTAGACTCCCGAGGCCATCACAGAGTATGCCTCCCTGGATTCTGCTATTGAATTGTGTACCATCGACCGGGACACCTGATATCTCTGCTCTGGCGAGGATGTCTGGCATGCAGCTCACTCCTTCGCAAATGAACATGATCAGCAAAGGTAGAATCAGCGTGCCGTCCACGGACAGCTTGAAGGTATGAGCCCATAGAAATGTCACAGCAGGAGCTGAATCGATGTTCGAAGACGACCAGTATCCGGTAGCTCCTGAGATTGCGCAGCCTATGCCAAGACCAATCAAGACTGCTGCAGACTTCATCATAGGCGAACCAAATTGTTCGACGACAATCACACTGACAAAGACGCTGAAGCCAAGGCCAATCAACTTCGGATCTCCCCAGGGAAGCGGTCTTGGTGCTGCGGTATTTGGACACAGGGCGTAGAAGCCATCTCCTCCATTGCAGTTCGATGAGCCTCCCCAGTTCTGCATTCCGTTCGAAACCAGATAGACTCCTACGAGGAGAAGCAGAGACCCAGTGACAATCTTGGGAAACACACGATTGAGCAGACGAGGCGGCACCAGAGACATCAAGATCTGGACCCAGACTGTGCATAGCATAGTACCAAGAACAGCACCCCACGCTTCGGGACATGGAAGTTGGGTTCCATCTGCAGCGGTCGGGCACGAACCGTTCTTATAGCGATTTTCGCTGTATGTTATGGCAATAGCGATGATGTCGAAGGTAGGACCGACGACTGAGAGAAGGCCAGTGCCTACGTAGAGTGGCGTGCCTTTGATATGGAACCGTGTGACTTGAATGGCTGTGGCAATTCCTGTTGTGATGAAGGCGGCCGAAACCATATATGATGTCTCACCAGACGATAGGTAGAACGCACCTCCTGCGAGTGCAAGTGGTGGCGATACGATTGATCCGATCATGGTGAGTGCATGCTGGAAGCCCAGTACAAGAGTGAGAAGGATGGGAACTCTGTCATTGAGACCATAGAATGGAGTTGCATAGTCCTTGTACTTTCTGTTGAAAGGTGGAAGGTTTGGGGTGATCAGGTAAAGGTAATCGTATTCCCCAAGCCATCCATCTTTGCTGAAGAGATATTCTCTGAACTGTTTGTATCCCTGTTTGAGATTGGATTGTGTGCGGTAGTCTGTCACAGAGCCCTGCGAAGTATCTGTCACCTCTCCCTGTGTGGCGATCTGATCATGCGCTTTCTCGGAAATGACGGTAGTCGTGGTTGTATGCATGATGTGCTGCAGTGATGACTGAGGGAAAATAGATGCCCCCAAGCGCCCGGATGCATCTGTTATGAATGTGCTGGAGACGACTTGTAACCTTCTGAGTTGTGTATCTTTGGGATGTACGAATCGATAACGGACGATGTACGATCGTCGTTATCGATAATCTGCGTTGCTGACAGGAAGTGGGGCTGTCGTACAACAAATCTTGTCACCTTCGGTACCCGCGGTCATGTCCGATATTTTGAGACTGTCGACAAACAACCCTTGTGACAGATAACAAGCTGACATATTGTTCGTAACGTCCCAGGCGGAGAGAACATATCATGAGACTGCGCGACACTTTCCACAAGGATCCATTTGCTTTACTCATCCTGCTCTCCGATCAACATGGCCTTAACATCCCGTGTATTCACTCATGCTACCATCATTACCGTTGACAAAGAGAGGCGCATCATCTTAGATGGAGCTTTGCTGATCAGAGGCAACAAGATTGTGGCAGTTGACAAAACAATCAACCTCCTGAGTGCCTCTCTTGTTTCGTCAGAAACGGAGCAGATCGATTGCACTGGTCGAATAATATTACCCGGACTGATCAACACTCATGCGCATCTCGCGCAATCCCTTCTGCGTGGTCTTGCAGAAGACCTTCCCTTGCATTCCTGGCTGTGCGATGCAATTTGGCCTCTTGAAGCGAATTTCGGCCCTCGAGATGGTTACACAGGAGCAAGACTGATCATTGCTGAAATGCTAAAGAGCGGAACCACGTGTTTCCTGGAAGCCATGTTGACTCATAGATCTGGTTTTGAGAACGTTGCGAATGCTGTAGATGAGATGGGTATACGAGCTTGTCTTGTGAGTTCAGTCCGCAAGAGCCAATACATATCGCTAATCGGCCGCAGGGCAAATTGGTGAAGGTCGAGGAAACTAACAGGGCGACCGGTATGATTGACCCAAGAGATCGAGATGTCTCAAGCATGTCCATCGCTTCCGCACTGGAAGCGCACAATGTTTACCACGGCTCATGCGATGGCCGATTGCATGTGTGGATGGCGGCAGGCACGCCCAGAGGTTCGCCAGCCGCTTTACACAAAGCTATTGGAGATGCCTGCGAGAAACACAATCTAGGTCTTACCATGCATTGTGCTGAAGCCCCAAAAGACCTTGAGATTTTCTATGATTGCTATGATGCAAGTCCTGCAGAGTTCTGCAAGGCCAACAATCTGATTAGGAATGGTGGAAAAACAGTCCTAGCGCATATGGTCAATCTCGATCTTGAGAAAGATGTGCGCTTGCTGAGTGAATGTGGCGCTACTGTCGCTCACAATCCTGCGAGTAATTGTAAACTTGCTTCAGGCATCGCACCTATTCCGGAACTTATGGATAGAAGCGTCAATGTGGCCTTGGGAACCGACGGCGCTCCTTGTAACAACACCTGCGACATGTTCCAGGAAATGCGACTGGCGGGACTGATCCAGAAAGGAGTCAGAAAAGATGCTGCTGTTATGAACGCTGACAAAATCCTGGAGATGGCGACAGTCAACGGAGCCAGAGCTCTGGGATTGGAAGACAAGATCGGTAGCTTGGAGGTCGGGAAACTTGCTGATTTCGTGATACTGTGGACTGGGGGTCTACATTGTGCACCGTTCGATCAAGAACAGTTACTCCATGGTGGTGTCGATCCCGTCACTACTGTGGTGTATTCATGTACTGCTTCAGATGTCGAGAGGGTTGTTGTCAATGGCCAAGTTCTTGTTCAAGGGCAAAGACTTCTCTGCGCTGATGAAGGCGAGATACTGGCACAAG
Source organism: Aureobasidium sp. M94-06E (assembly GCA_037040395.1). Classification (NCBI taxonomy): domain Eukaryota; kingdom Fungi; phylum Ascomycota; class Dothideomycetes; order Dothideales; family Saccotheciaceae; genus Aureobasidium; species Aureobasidium sp. M94-06E. Next base: position 49,708 of record JAXQGV010000111.1, on the reverse strand, counting down.
CACGTCAAGCAGTGAGAAGTATTTGTGACTCTGCTGGAGTTGTGTCGAAGCAGGCCAAGAACTATGTCTGATATTATGTGGAAGCCTTATGATTTCCTGACTTGATCTCTTGCTTTGCTCCTTGTAACGTTCGTAGGGTATTTTTATCGGGTCAAGATATAATCAGCCCAAGGTAGATTTTGCCGCTCGCACCAACTCCAGTGAACAAGACTTTTGGCCATGTTGATGACATCTTACGATGAAGCACGGAGGCATAATTTGAGTCCCGAAGGCCAAAAGACTTGGCTCGCTTTTGTGCCGATGGACGCAAGCCAACTAGAAGCGTCCTCTCGATGCTATCGTAGAACACTCTGAATGCCGAAAGAAAGGACCACATGCACCGAGTGTTCTATTCGAAGGCAGAAATGTGATCGCGATACACCATGTGGGCGATGTGTCAGGCGAGGTGTAGCTGATCGTTGTACCCGAATCTGGTCTAGCACAGAGGAGGCCAGATCACATCGCGTCTCTCTGGGCCGACAAGCGCGACAGCACTCTTCAGCTGAGATCGACACGCCGAATGTGAATCAGATAGAATGGACCAGCGGAAATCCAGGGCTATCCTCGTTCGAACATTTGGTCTTGCCGACGGATGCGTCCACTACGCGAAGTGCGAGCGTTCCTCCCCACGAGCCGACATCCGACTATGGTGCGACGCCCACCTCAATTCACCTGGGTGGGCAAGACAGCGGAGAGAACGATAATCTGGAGTCGAATGAAATACTATTGCAAAGTCCGTGTATTACTACTAGTCAGTACCTAGTGACCGACGGTCTCGTTCCGTCACGATCTCCGCTTCCCTCTGGATTTCCGGACCTTCACGCGACCTCACTAGCTTTACTGGAATTGCATCTACCGAGTGTCTCTCAAATCTGGTCTCTCGTTGATTACCACGAAAAGTTCTTGCTGTGGTATCATGGCTGCTATCATGGTCCAACTTTCCGACATGAGTTAGAAGAGAGTCTAGAGATACATGATGACTCACTGCCATTGGATGTTCTTGACCTTCAATGGGTTGCCTTACTGTTCTCCATCATGGCCGGTAGTATGGCATGCGCAAATCGGAATTTGACCAACTCATGGGGTTTCAAAGAGGATGAGGTCTCGAGGTTATCGAGACAATGGTACAGATCCACCTCAACATGTCTCAATCTGGCCGAGTATACTTACAATCACCATATCTATGCAGTACATGCTATCACTACCTTGACCATGTCGGCTCACACACTAGGTTTCTCTGAGGATATTTTGGTTATGCTAGGATCTGCTTTGCGAATTGCACAAAGTTTGGGCTTGAACAGACTTGGATTGATCACGAGGTTGGAGAGAATATCAGAGGAGTCCCCTCAGTTGCAACGTGTACAAGTCCTTGAGCGAGAAATCGGTCGACGATTATGGTCGCAATTGTGCATACAGGACTGGTTCTCGCTACCCTTCACTGGATGTCAGAGTATCGGCCTGTCAGACTTTACTTCAGTAAAACCTTCGAATAGGGATCACATCACAATGAATTCACTCCCGGACGCTACTCCCACTTACGTCAGCTACGGCAACTACGTCAATGACATTGCAAGACTGGTCGCAGAACACCACGATTCCAAACCTGAAAGCAGTACAGCGTTCCTCATGTATGAGAAAGTCCTTCAGTATGACGCCAAAATGAGAAACTTGGCACGAAACGAGATGCCTGCGTATTTCAACGTCACTACACCGATTGATGAGTCATGGGCATGCTTCATTCCTTGGGCAAGGAGAAGCTTAACAATCTGTTTCGCACACAAGATCATCATGATCCATCGAGACTTTATTCGGAGAAGCTTCACCAATCCTGCCTTTCAGATGACTAAAAATACGTGCATTGCAGCCTCCAAGACTATACTGCGAGAGGCTAAACAAGAGCAGCAAGAGCATGGACCAGTGATATGGATCGATCAGGTATGTATGAACTCTGAACTCTGGTTTCGTAGCTGACCCTTGCCAGGCCTTCTGTATCGTTGCAGGAATAGTACTCTGCCTTGACATCATTCACCAGCACACTGATCATCCCGAGTATACAACTCACATCAACATGGTTAACGAGTGTATTGCAATGCTTCAGAAGTACGAAACAAGCATGGTTGCACGCCGTGGCGTATGCATACTATCTACGCTGCTGTCGGAAAGGAAGAAGCTTGTTCAGCCTTGGTCTGCAAGTCGGAAGAGAGCGGCGTCTCGAAGTGACTCTGACGCTCGAACTTCCAAGCGTAATAAGATAGATCTTGCTTCGGTATGCGATGCACTGGCTTTCCAGGATCGTCAAGACAACGGACATGAGCATCGTGTCGAGAAAGATGCAACGACTTTTGTGCGCAAGCAGATTGCGGAGCTTCTCCCTCCACAAGCGGGCTTCTCAAATAGCTTCCTGTTCGGTGAGCTTCTGGACTTTACAGAATGATATAGAATCAAGAATGTCTGCCGACGATCTTCGCGTTGTACGATTGTCGATACTTCATCCCTTTTCCACAGCATGTTTGTTGGGATAGAATTGCTCTTGACGTCTCCACCAGCAATCGTTGTACGATATCCTCAAAGCGAAGCGCGTTTGCTGTACATTCACGCCTACAGATCACGAACATCTCCGATTGATGGCCGCTGTATTCATGACTAAACCCACATGAATTGCCAGGAAAACATGGTGAGAGTCTTGCTGCAAGTCGAATATGCCCATCTGCCACCTTGACTTCGTCCATCGTACAACGCCAGATGGTCCTCTCCGACCCCGCACTTCGTCCATCCCCCCGTTATCAGCCGATATCGCGCATCGTCTGCTCCCGCTTCGTACAGCCTGCTTATCGTGCATGGCGTCGTATCACTGGTTGTGCGACAAAAAGATGCGACCAATATGATTCTTGAGCGAGCATATAAGTTATCTTGCTGTAGCCCAGCTTCTCCATCAACAACATCTTCGCAGCTAATCAACCTGCATTTTTCACGCACCGAACGATATGGGCACAACAAAATACCTAGCGAGATCTATTCCAACCATATCGCTGGCCGATTTCGACTCTCGAATTGATGCCATAACCACTGAACTGGTCTCGGCAGCCGAGAAGGATGGCTTCTTTTGCATAATCGACCACGGGATCTCCCGCGAACAGGTGGACCACATGTTTGACAACTCTGCTGCATTCTTCAACTTGGACGATACCAGCAAAGCTACTGTACCGTTTTCAGCTGTACACAATGCCGGCTGGGAGAAGAACGCTCAGATACGACCCAGTACTGGTGCAGTGGACCGGAAGGAATCATATCAAATGCAGTTCAGCGAGAATATGGAAGGTCGATGGATTGCCGACGATGTACTTCCTGGATTCAAGGACAATAGCCTTGCATTTATGCACAGCGTTCAAGCAGTCTCCGAAAAGCTCATGATTTGTTTCGCTAGAGGACTAGGATTCGAGGACGATTTCTTCATCAAGTGCCACGACGTTTCGAAGAGTGACTCTCAAACTGTCGCTCGACTCCTTCACTACTTTCCGACGCCCGAAAACACCAACGGAGAAGTCTTTCATCGTGCTGGAGCTCACACCGACTGGGACTTCTTAACCTTGCTTTTCCAGAAAGCCGGTCAATCAGGACTTGAGATTTGTCCCGGCCGTGAAGTCTCGACCAGCTTCGGTTATGGCGATACTTGGACAAAGGTTGATCCTGACACTGAGTCAAATGCCATCATATGCAACATTGGAGATTTGCTCATGTCATGGTCGGATGATCGATTCAAGAGCACCTTTCACAGAGTCAAGGCCCCTTCTGAACCTGGTGACTACTATGGAGAGAGATACAGCATTGCGTTTTTCAACCAGCCAAGAAAAAGTGCAGAGATTCAGGGACCGAGAAAGAAATATCCCATGGTTACTGGAGGAGAGTTTACCAGAAATGCGATGCAAAGAAACTTCAAGGCTCTACTGGAAAAGACGAAAGCCAACTCGAAGTCTGAAGTGATCGCCTCTGTTGTTGCTGCCAAGGCAGTGCCGGCCACGGCTTGATTATCTATATCGTGGCGCGCCGTCTTGAATATCAATTTTTCAACCGTCAAAATGCCTTGAACATAGAATAAAGCGTGAAGGTCTGTATACATAAAGTATGCTATGTGAACTCCTTTTATTCATACATATTCCCTGAAACATGAAGCGATGTCTCTGTCTACAATTAGCAAACTGGGACCATATTAGTCAAATCAGCATATTGTTTATTACAGAAGAAGCTCGAAAGGATAGACTTTCGGCTCTGTGCCGAAGCCCATAGCCATTGGAAGATCGTGAAGCTGTGAGAACGAAGCTGAATCGCTAGCCAACTTTAATTTGGAACATGAGGCTTTAGTCAATCTTGCAGCTGCATCATGGGTCTGTTTGCAGGAAACTGTTGAGTTGGAGACCAGGACCGGAATGATTGATGAATCTAGCTTGTGGCGATATCCAAAATCACGCAGTCTTAATCGAACGACAGCTGAGCTGACAGCTGTAGATAAGGAAACTTGACAGGCTTCTACGACGCGCCACTTTTTGCTCGTATTATACACTCAGAGTTGCACGCTAGAGTTCAGCTGTCCGTAACACTCGTTTGAAGCTGTTGGCGCTGGGAATTACTGCTGAAACATTCCTCTCTCCTCAAATGCTCAATCTTTCCCGCCAGGTAACCAATAGACGCAACAAAGCCAGTCAACATTTGTGCTTCTATCACGTCTCACGATATACTTTATCGCGTTGCAACGACATCTATGGAGTAGTCATAAAGATAGTTGTCACAGCTCATCAACAGCCACATAACGGCTCAACATTCGGTCAGCAGCGCCGTCTCAGCTCAGATTGTTTTGTGTACCGTTCTAGGTTCTATCATTTACCTCTTAGGTATTGACATGCACTGGTTCAAGGAGATATTCGGCTCAACATTGGACGACATAATCAGCACGTGCACTGGCTCTCAGCCATATAAAGATCTCATGGATGCCCTTCGGGATGGATTCAGTATTTCTTGTCAAGACATTCCTACCCTTTGATCTCAAGTTCAAAGATATGGTAGCACCATATCTCACTCCTGCTCTAAATCTTCGGGGCATGATAACCCTCAAGCGTGCTCTTACCTCAAAGACCAGGCAGTCAGCCCATCGATCACGCGGTGACTATGTTCAACCATGTGCAAATCGACAGAAGCTCCCTCTTAGGGAGCATTCATGAGTCTGCAGACAAGCGTTTGAGCTTCATTGAACAGATCCATCGCGTCAACGTGGGGGGTCTTGCTTTGAGTCTTACGAACATTCCAGCACTCAAAGCCTGCACCTTCTAATGGCCACTTTCAGCGAGCAGCGCCACGTCATTCAACCCAGAACACTGCTGCCGGTACCAATCATGTCCTTTCCCACCCAATTTGGTCCCATCATTTCTGCCGCTGCCCAAGCTGCTATGATGGAGGTCCTGGGACTGCACGCTGTTCATCTTTTCCAGCAGCCGGACGTGCCCGAGCCTATGCGACATGCGATAGCGTGCATTTTCAAAAGCACAGTCACTACCGCAACTCAGAAATGCTTGACTCAGCTGACCGATCGTTGCGGGTGGAGAGGTCTGTTTGCCTTCAACAGGATCAGTGAGATACAGCTTACCCTGAAGGGCAACACTATTGCAGAAGGCGACGTGATGGTCCTGTGTATTCGTAAGTTGGATCTGACACAATAGCTGCCCTGAAGAGAAAAAAAAATGTCTGACGATCACAGGATTGGCTTCAGAATTGCTGCAAGGCAAGTACGAACTGCCGCCTTCCGAGCATCCATGTTCCCCACTGGCCAAACACGAAATAGGAGTGTTCGAGGAACTCCGCTCGTTTCTCAAAGATGACAAGGGCCGGAGGTTAGACCATCGCTCTGAGATGTTCTCACAGCATGTCACGCCTCGAGCTGTAGAGCTCATTGCCTCGATCGGACACCGCTTTGCATACGATATTGCAAAAAGCACAGGATCAGTGCGTCAGGAACTGATTGATGTTTGGGAAGCAGATTGCATGCTCGAGAATGCGGCGTGGTATATCGAGAATATGGGAATCACTGCTTCTCAGATGCGAGAGAAACATGTGACATCCATCAGACGTATGAGGCCATTGCTACCTGAGATTCTCGCGGAGTTCGATATGGAAAGGCATTGCAGCTCAACGCCGCTGATCTCCAAGCGTCACTGGGATGACTTGATGGCGAGTCTACCTTCTTTCGGAAGTTGCGAGTAGTCTTACAGCCTCAATGAGATTGCCAGAACGGTGACTTCTTTACATGGAAAGGCGACATATGATAGATACACTTATTTGATCGAAGTACGAATTGATTCTCCTAGTAAGCTACGCTGTCATATCGAACCAGCTTGGCGAGCGTCCATTATATCCCGAGAGACGTATGAGCCAAACCCCAGTATGCAGATCCTATCGAAGCGCGAGGGCCATTCTTATAACAAGCATGGCATTTTGCGGAACGCGGACAGAGGTTTACAGTTTTAGCAGTACGTTGACTTGGAACAATGTCTATGCGCTAATGTTACGCATGAATGTTCTCACGCTCATGAGTTGAGCACGTCTCACGTCTGTGGTAAGTGTCTCGTATTGCAACAAGTGATTGAGGGTTTAGATGGAACTCAATTGCGAACTGATTTGCGATTCTACCGAGGACATCACAATCGGGCTTGCTCCTGTCTTTTCTTGTCTGCTATCAGGTCTTTGAGCTCCCTTGTTTCGCCAATACGCCAGCTCACCGCAGCGGCCCAGTCGAGCGATCTTGTATCGATATTCTTCCAGCGCCATCGTGCTTCGGTCTGCTCTCCAGATTCTAGTAAGCGCACCACCCACGAGCCGAATGTTGGCATCATCTTAAAGCCATGGCCAGAGTCGCCAGAAAGCACGACGAGTGATTTCTGTGTATCGGGTACAAAGTCTATGCAGAAATCCGAGTCGATGGTGTCCGCAAACCAGCATAACTTCTGGTCCACAAAGGGTCGGTCTGCCATCCAAGGAAACACTTCTTGCAGAAGCTTGCGTAGCTTGCGCTCGTCGGCGACCGGGATAAAATCTTGTGGAGGAGGCAGTCGATCAGCTGGTGGAATTGACAAGCCAGACTCTTGGGTGTTCGTATAGCCCGCACCGAGAGGGCAGAGCTTGAAGAGGCGTGTCTCAGGATCCGGCTCGAAGAAGAAGCCCAAGTCACGCACATTGGTGGTTGGCAGACCACGCAGAAGATCGACCTCGGACGCAGTAAGTTGTACATGCGCAACAGACCAGCACCTGGCCATGGCGAAGCGGCCCAGGCTCGGAATCAGGGAGGCAGCGTGAGCACCCAGAGCACAAATGGTAGTGTTTGAACGATGACCCTTGCCGTCTGCAGTCCTCACACCGACGCACCGGCGATTGGCAGAAGGGGAACTGCTGTCGTACAAGAGCTCTTCAACCTTGCCGGCACGATCGCCGAGGATGAACTTTACACCGTTGGCAGCCAAGTGCAGCCAGATACCATGGAGGGCATTAGAAGAGTGGGCATAACCTGCTAGGCGGTTGAAATACCCCTGGAAACCATTCAGGGGCCCCGAAAACTGCCAGGCAAAGTCCTGAAACTCTTTCTTTCCAGTCAAGGGTGTTATCTTGGACTTGAACACGGGATTCGCTTGGATAGTCTCAAGAGCCGCTTGTAGATGATGGATGGCTTTTGGTGGCGCAGCGCCAGTCGTGGCAACAATGTAGCCAGTCTGGTGGAAGTATGGACCGAAGAGCGGTGTCTTCCAGGCTTCTATGGCTTCCTACCACAGCTTCGTCAGCAGCATTTTGTCTTGAAAGTCATCTCAAAGCGCTTACCAAGGCCAAACCTGTGTAGAACGAGTCTTCATACTCGGGTCGTACGATCTTGTTGAGATCATACGCTGCCGAGTAGGGCGACGGTATCGTCTCTGCTCGCTCGAAAACAGTGATGTTGGTATGACCTGCACGGCTCAGGTGTAGCGCGGTGGAGAGGCCCCAAGCGCCGCCGCCCAAGATGAAAATCGGCGATTGCTTATCTGACATGTCTGCCGCAGCGAGGATGGAATTGGGAATGTTCTTGTTGGATAGTGGTTGATTGATTCCGATGTTGCACTGTCGCCCTCTTAACTTGTTGACAGGTCCAAACCCTTTGACACAAGTGGAATAGCGCGCTTTGACCGGCGTCGGAAGGATATCCGGGAGGCCCCAAAGCACTATATGGTATTATTGGAGCTATGGATCGTCAGTATCTTTCGCTGCAAGGCTCACGTGCCCCATGTCTGTTGAACGAGGTTCTAAACAGAGATAGGGTCACAGCCTGACCGAAAGTGGAAGAAGCATGCGGGACATGTTTTGTTGGAGCGGGGCTTATCGTGAAGGCGGGCGGGGTATTTGGCCGATACGGCCAAGGCTGATTGCACAGGCAGACAAAAAGGGCCGGATGCCTTGCCGATGCCGTCAAACGCACTTTTTCCCTCAGAAGCAGCCATGCAGAAATCAGGCGGTCAGAATTCGGCCAGAAAGAGAGCTCCCAATGCGTATGTCGACAAGTCCGTCCGTGGATCGGATCCCGGCTAAGCAGTCACTAGATGCGACCGATGCCGCCAGCAGAAGATTCGCTGCAGAGGGGGCTTCCCCTGCGATCAGTGTACCAAAAAACATCTGACCTGTACGGTCGATGACAGGCTACGCAAGATACTCGTCACTCAAAGGTGTAATGCTTCGCTGAGCATACGTGCTTCTATTACTGACTGGCCACAGTCGCCTGAGCGAGTTGGAAGCAAAAGTAGCCTTTTACGAAGGCAATTTTGACGCATCTGCGCAGCCCGAAGTCCAGTCCCCATCTGCAGAGCATCCTGTCAGTCCAGATGCCCTTTCTCAGCAACAGTGCCCTGCATCTACCACAATCGAAGACCATAACCCTCAAGCAAATAGTCAGGACGTCAACGACACGCAGATAGACCTGAGGGGCTCCGCAGACATTCCTCAGGATGATTTTGTTCCGCCGGTTCAGCTCGGTACTCCAGTCACGCCTGCAATCAGCAGGGAAACTCGGATCCCTTCAGAGACGCGCTCATCATCTTTAGAACCCGGACTCATGAATCCACTAGCATTAGGAGTATCAACTTATACGCCTCACGTCACCCGCATGCCCGGTAAGCCTCAGCGAGCAGACTTTGTTGTGCTGCTTGTGCAGGAGATGATTCTTTACTGAGATGTCTCAGTTTATCTCGGAACGTCGTCAAACTGGTCATTTGGTCGCCGAGTCCTTGCAATGTCTCATGAGCAAATACTGGGGTCTCCATTATCGCCTCAAAATCTCCTCTTTCAGTCCGAAGCCTATGAGCTGGGTTGGAATGGTCTCAGAGCTGGTCCATCGTCCCTCAATCTAGACGTAAAAACCTTGCCCACGGCGGACCATGCGATATACCTTATCAACGCGGCCAAATTCCATGTTGGCCAGATGTTCCATCTATTCGATGAAGAGAGTTTCATGCAATCCTTCTCCATCTTTCACAAACCATTAGCGGACAAGTCTGGACTCATGCCATTGTGGTATGTTCATTACTTACTCATACTAGCTTTCGGGAAAGCTTTTCTTGCCCGCACCTCGAAGAGCGGACGACCAGCTGGAGGAGATTTCTTCGTCCAGGCAATGGCAATCCTTCCAGACGTCACGTTTTTGTGCTTGCATCCAATCGAGACGATTGAGATTCTATGTTGTGCAACACTGTATCTGCACTCACTAGATTATCGCAGTCCTGCGTACCAGCTTGTGAGTTCATGATCAAGGTGTGGATATCGTAGCTTGGCTAATGAAGTTCCAGATTGGCCAAGCACTTCGCATAGCCCTCGAACATGGCATGCACACCAGCATGGAAAGCCAGCATGTTCCACAAGCACTGGTACAAAGATGTCGCAAGATCTGGTGGACTGTATACGTGTTGGACAGGCAACTATCTTCTCTTATGGGCGTTCCTTCATCAATTCGAGACGAGGACATTAGCGCAGAATTGCCCTTGTATCTTGAGTCGCCATATAGGGCGACAGCTCTCGACATACAGGTTAAACTCTCTCGTACCATTGCCAAGATATCGAACAGTAAGTTGTTCCTCAGATGGCTCTTTGCATAGACTGACACTTGCACCAAGACGTCTACGGTCGTGAGGGACGACTCAATAGACAATACGTATCGCATATCAAGGAAGCTCTCAAGGACATCGCGCACATTACAGATCAGCTGCATACTTCTTTCGAGCTCTCGCCAGATGATTCTGACTTTGGTGTCTCCAGACTGTCTGCTTACCTCCACGTTCTTCACCATCAGTGCATCATTCTCGCTACACGTCCGTTGCTGTACACTCTTTTGGAGGCACGTCTTCAATCCAGACAGTCGGATCATCGTCGTTACAACGGCATCAAGCCTCTAGTCATAATGTGCATCGAGTCCGCGTTCCAGAACCTGAAAATTCTAGCTCAATTGCAGGAGGAGAATCTTTTAGGTATGCAATCTCAACGACCGCAGCTTATCTTCAGAAGTAGAAGCTGATGACTTACAGAGTGTTTCCTGTCGTTCGATCTCGATGCGGCCTTCAGCTCAGCAGTGATACTGTTGATGGGTGCATCGATTGATTCTTCTTTGCTCGGAGACGAGATGCAGCTCACTGAACTATCGTACCGTATCTTGGACGAGATGACGACTCGTGGAAACCGAGTGGCAGGGTTTCTCAAAGCAGAATTACAGCAACTGGAAACGATCCTGAATCAAGCCTTGCCTCTTCATGGTCGCAGTATCAGCATGGCGGATTCTTGTCTCTCAGCCCATGCCAACGCAGCTTGCCAGGGAAATTCGGAAGGTATGCTTCCACCCTTCATGGATTGCGCTATAAGTGATGCCAACTGGCAGTATACGATGACAACGGAGCAGATGATTCAGGTCGCAGATTCCATTGATTTCGAGGGTATTGATTGGGCAAGCCTATAGATAGACACGATTACGATAACCACACTCTTGCATCATGAATTACTTTTGTTTTCCAGAGATAAAATGGATCGACGTAAGCCTATGCTCAAAACTGTGCTTGCCCTGTCATGTGAGGCAGCACCACAATCAGGGCTGACAGTCGATTTGATACCGAACGGCCAAGGGCTCACATCCCTGAGCGGCTTCCCATTCCCTTTGAAGAAATCATATCCCTGGCGCATGATGAAGCGGGGGTAGGGCTACGGGTGGAAGTGGCTCTGAGGTCAATGAGCCCAGATCTCAAAGATTAGTCTTGCCGCCCGCGATCGAACGTGCCACGCCTATCTCTATTATCATTGGTGATGATCATGAACAAGCCAGCTATCGACGTGCGGGGTAGTGCTACTGCAATGCGAGCTACAACTTCAATGTCGGCTCGCTTCCCGATGACTGTCAAGGAAGTCAGGATACAAGCAGCATATCTTGAGACCAAAGATATGAATTCGATGTTTCCACAGCAAGTCGACCGTCTATGTAGATTATTCTCCAAGGTCTTTCTTTGAACAATGCATCCCTTCTCAAGCAAATCTTTCCAATCATCTTTGATCCACAGAACCATATTTCCAGAGACTGGAGCGAATACCTTTCGGAACCCATGTCTGAGGTCTCAAGTCGGACGTCACGGCCATGTTTCGCGAATCTCACCAGGACACAGACTCGTGTCATCATTGCAGACAAATGCAGGAACAGGATCCAAGCGTATGGTCAGCTCGACAGAGGGTGACTTGTCAGCTCTGCCGGCAAGGATGCTCATGAGATCACTCTTCATAGCGACAATCTCCTCCAAGCGCTATCTACTCATTCCATCCCTGTCAATCCTTTCATTCTTGTCAAAACCAGGGCGAGGATATCTGCTGAACGTGGACAAGAATCCGCTCATTCATGCCTTTTTGAAAAAGACATTCTACGACCAGTTTTGTGCCGGCGAGACTCGCTACGAGACCAAAGCAACTTGCCAACAGATCAGAGACCTAGGCTTTCGGGGAGTCTTACTCACGTTTGCGAAAGAGACGGTCTTTGATCATCGCACTTGTACTGAACACAGTGTCGGTGAAGCAGCTCTCGAGGCGAGTGAGAATTCTCTGCCTCTGGATCCCAAGGTGGCACTGAACGCCGACATAGAGGCCTGGCGCAAAGGCACTCTTGATACGATTGATCTGCTTGGAGAGACAGATTACCTTGCTGTCAAGTCAGTGCCCGTTCGAGCTTTGCCAGGACATACTGCTGACTTTAACATTTAGATTGACCGGCGCCGGTCCAGAAGTCACCAAGGCATTTGCCGAGAGAACACCTCTGCCTAAACAGATGCTCGATGCTCTCGATGAGATCGCTGTCAAGTGTAGGAGTCATAATGCTCGAATCTTGGTCGACGCCGAATCGCAGCGATTTCAATGGGGGATCATGGATGCTACCATTGACCTCATGCGGAAGTTCAATCGCGATGGACGAGCACTCGTCTACAACACATATCAAGCTTATCTCAAAAGCACTCCGGCAACATTGCAAAAGCATCTGACTCTTGCCAGCGAAGAAGGTTTCACTCTTGGTTTAAAGCTTGTAAGGGGTGCTTACATGAATTCGGACGAGCGGTCCTTGATTCATGATACCAAGCAAGACACCGATGACGCATACGATACGATCGCGCAGGGTGCACTGAGCCAGCAGCTTGGCTCTTTTGGACCACAGGGCAACCGCCCATTTCCCTCGGTCAATTTGTTCCTAGCTAGTCACAACAAGCAGAGCGTATTCGCTGCACACGATCTTCACCAAAAGCGTCTCAAAACAGCCGAGCCGACCGTTCCTGTCGGATATGCCCAATTGCAAGGCATGTCTGATCAGGTCAGTTTTGGACTCCTGAAGCTGCGAGACCACAATGGTTCATCGCCCGAAGTCTTCAAATGCTCGACTTGGGGAACGATGAGTGAGTGTCTGGCTTATCTACTCCGACGTGCCGTTGAAAATCGGGACGCAGTGTCGAGGACTGGAGATGAGTTGAAGGCCTTGAGAGAAGAGTCTTGGAAGAGGGTCAAAGCTTTGTTCGTCTCTCCTGCCAACAGATCTTAGATCCCCGGATATGTTATTATGAGTCAATAACAACAATTTACCATTCAATCTTGTTGTGTCGAACCGAACCTACAATTCTTGGCACTTATGATATGCCAAAAGAGACCGCAAGTACCGGCGCAGGCAGTGATTTGGGATCGTCGGACTTGCCCTATCAGTCGTCATCCAGGGCACGACCCCACTCGCAGCCCGGGAAGCCACCCGAGTCCATATAATCGAAGCCTTCCGTCATTTCAATCGCACTTGTGACAGTACTTCTCGCCTTATATATCATTTGACGTATCACAGACGGCGTCACGTTCAGATATTCGAGGTCATCATGTCGAAGAATGCCACACTCTGTTTCCTGGGCTGCGGTAATTCGACACCTTTTGCTTGTATACCATGGGCTGCTAACCAATGGACCTTTCACAGGAAATCTTGGATCTCCAATCCTCGGTAGCCTACTTGGCGCTGAGCCAGTCGAGATTGATAATGTGCGAATCGCCCGTTACATAGCTTGCACAAGAAACGAGGATTCGCAGCGACGCCTGGAGCATCGATTCCGTCAATTTGACGACAAGGTCAGCTTCTCCAGGAACGACAATGTCAAAGCAGTGCAACAGTCCGATATCGTCATCTTAGCAGTAGACCCCTCCGCTGTTCATAGTGTCTTGACGGAGGCTGGACTCCGAGATGCTTTGGGCAACAAGCTTCTGATCAGTGTGGCAGCTGGCTGGACCCGTCAAAAGCTAGAGGCAACGATCTATGGCGACGCATGCACGGATCGAAAGATGGAAGACCGCGCCTGTATCGTGCGAACCCTTCCAAATATCGCAGCACAAGTCTCTCAATCACTTACTGCCATTGAGATATCCAGGCCTTCGTCGCCAGCTTCATTCATGGCAATCACCGAGTCGATATTCCAGAAGATAGGCAAGACTGTGCAGATCGAGCCAAAGCTCATGGACGCAACTACTGCGTTGGGAGGATCCACGCCAGCTTTTTTTGCTGTCATTTGTGATGCCCTAATTGATGCTGCTGTAGCAGTCGGAGTTCCAAGATCGACTGCTCATGTCATGACTTTCCAAGCAATGCAGGGCACTGCGGCTCTCTTGCAAAGCGGCATTCACCCAGCGCTTCTCAAGGATCAAGGGACGTCGCCAGAAGGTTGCACTATCGGAGGTCTTATGGTAATGGAAGAGGCGGGAGTGCGAGGTCACATCGGGCGCGCTCTTCGGGAGGCAGTCACCATTGCGCGCCGTATGGATGACGATCCACACGTCAACGATACACGGCACTAGTTGGATATGGAAGAGTTTACATACACCAATATCGTTAAATAGATTCGCCAAGTTTAGAAGACAGAACAGCTCTCTTTGGATTCAACATTCAACGCCGTCGTCGAGTTGATCGGCATCTCCACTACTGTCATTTAGATAGTCTCGCAGTGCATTGTTGGTAAGACAACCGAACCCATGAGCAGGGAGTATGCGAACACACCGTACCGCAGTCGTCGAGAGTAGGGAATGACGGATTCTTGTTAACCTTACCGGCCATGGTAAGCGATAAGGTCTGTTGCACAGGTCCAGGCCCAGAAGGTGCAGCGGCGTTGCGCCAATCTGCGTCATAGCCGGCACAGCCAATTGCGTGAAGACTGTTTTGACTTGAGCATTAGCAGTCAAGTCATGTGGCAGAGACGCAGTCAACCATGGAGCCAATGTGAACGAGCCAAACAGTGTGAGCGTATCCCGAGTGAGGAAAGCCGCTGTGGCCGATACCGGTGGTCGCTTGACTTGGGAGATACGGGCTGCGGTACCCGCTCCGACTGCTACGGGAGTCCTCCCGATGCCAAAAAGCTGGGCGAATCTGAGATCCTTCCAGACCCCAAGCGGGATGTTGATTAGACAGGTCGACGCAAGCACGATGCTACCAACGTGCTCGCTCGCCCTGGAGGTTGCGAGTGTTTCGGCGCTGTTGGCAACTGCATATGTTGCTGCGTACAGTGTCCACACGATGCCGAACGGTCGAGAGAAGACAAAGCGGCGTGGCTGTTTGATCGCGTCGAGTGAGATCAGCCGGAGACACTGCAGAATTGAGTGTCTCATAGATGACTGCTCCACGATGGCTCTGTGTAGGCTAGTGAGCACAAATCTTGGTCAAGAGCGTGCTGTCAACCGACCTGTCGATGATGGCCACCGCGGGTGTTATCAGGATTGCAGAGGCTGTCGCAGCGACAATATCGCCCGCCAAGTGTCGCCAAAGACGACGGCTGGTCGCCTTCCGCTCATACAAGACTGGTTGTTTCTGCTCCATACCCAAGGTTTGAAAAACGATATTCGTTGGTCAAGAACAGATCAAGACTCTTCTTGTCTTGATGTAGTATCTATGTCAAGAGTTTGTTCAAATTATCTTCCCGCGTCTCGTCCGCTGCGCCTTGCATGGAAGTAGAAAAACAACCCTGCAAGCTTCGGCTACAAGTCCGAGTCTCAGCATCTTGGCCCGACCGAGTTGCCCTTATCATCTCTCGTATTGTGAGCACATCTTGAGATGCCTCATGTTGACGCAATCATTGTGCGACTTGTTCCAAACACTCCTTGATACAACGGGCAACATACTCCACATTGCTCGGTGTTAGCCCTGCAATCGAGATTCGAGAATTGCTTGCCATGTAGATGTGATGTTCTTCTGGAACGGGGTTTTAGTATCGCTTTTGGATTGTATAAGTTGACATGAAGCTTACCTCTGAGTATCGTCACGACCTCTAGGGATAGGCCCAAGAATCCAAACATACCACTTTGCTGTTTCAAGTGATCCCAAGTACCTGGAGCCCCTAGATCGTGTTAGAAATACATCAGGATACAAATGGATGATCTACTCACCACAAGCTATCAACGCATCATGGAGACTTTCTCGCATTTCTCTGATTCGGCCGCTCATGGTCTTCAAGTCCGTGTACCATGTCTTTCTCTGTTTCTCTGATCCTAGCACCACGCTTGCAATTTTGGCGCCAAATGCAGGCGGATTTGAGACCTGTGGGCGTGAATCCAATCAGCACGTGTTCAGAGAAAAAGACTTTGCAGCGGCCATTGGGTTGCTTCCGATCGTCTGAGTGGATAAGGCATGTTGTCACACCTCTGCGCATAATATATCACTTACCTCTGATCTTTGCAGCATCTCCAGCGTGGATTGGGTATTTCTGGCTATCACTGGGCTGTTCAGCGCCATAACAACGCAGCCAACCCGCTCACCTGTTCGTTGTTATCAGAATCTGTTCTTGTGGTTTCAATGTGCTGTTGCACTTACCGTATAAGCCCATGTTCTTCGCAAATGAGACACAGACCGCCGCTTCTAGCTTGAGCTCTTTGATGAAGTAACGGATCGCGAATGCATCTTCATCCAAATCGCCAGAATTGAATCCAAGATACGCTGCGTCGAATAGTGGAAATAGTCTTCTGCGCTTCATGATCTGACCGATCTCATGCCATTGTGCTTTGCTAGGGTCACAGCCTGTGGGATTGTGAGCACAAGCATGGACAACGAAAATGGACCCTGCTGCAGCACCCTCCAAAACTGATAAGTACGAATCCCAATCTAGTCTCTTGCGCTCATGATCGTAGTATGGGAACGACTCGCATTGGAAGTCCAAGGATTTAAACACCTGATGATGGTTGGACCACGTAGGCTCTGGAATATACACCTTTGGGAGAGTTCTTTGACATTTCTTGAGCAGCAATCCCACTAGATGCAAAGCACCTGTACCAGAAAGACTTTGACAGGTTGCAAGCTATATCAAGACTATCAGATACCAGTACTCGAGTATTGAACCTTCAAGATCGATCACTCACCTTTTCTCTTTCAGAATATATGGCTGAGCCAAGAGCAGTCTCAGCGGCTCTCTCACGAAAGTCGTGCAAGCCTAGTATAGGTAGGTACTCATGATCCAAGCCTTGCGCTAGGAGTTGTTCTCGTGCTTGTCGGACGGACGGGAGGACCCAGGGCTTGCCGGTGTGATCACGGTAGGTACCTTGCCCGAGATTCACTTTCAAGGGGGAAGGGTCTTTGAGGTACTGTGCTGTCAATGCGAAGATTGTATCAGGAGGAACATACTCGGCGGCAACAAACCAAGACTCCGCCTTCGTCGTTGCACCATTGGCCAAAAGCGTGTCTGTTGTGATAGCCATATCGATCAGCAGCAAGAGAGACCAGCGTCTGTGATGTTGTCGAAGCTATAACGTTTCTCCGAACGTCTTATACATTGACTCTCAGCGAAATGTGCGCCCTTGCTATGGATGATGTTGGTAGCGAATGACAGGTTTCCGCGGAACCGTTGCCGGTCCTGGTTGAGCCCTGATGAATCATATGTTTCGTATCAGGTTGGACCCTGATATGATTAAGCTTTGACTTACAGGCTGCCATCGATCAGGCCTTCTTAGCAGGCCACCAGCGTCTGATAAAATCGAGTTTTTGTGCTATGATCAATCCGAGATCTGGCCCAATGCGGTAAGCGTGTCCTGAAAAATGTCGGAGAAGCCTTCACGGGGCCCTTGATTACGGCAATACCGCTTGTCTATCGTCGGGTCACTTCCCGACCATGCATACGGAGCTAATAGCGGTATTTGGACCAGCGGACGATGATCCGTATCGCGTGCAGTGCTACTCGAGCCTGCAATCCGTTGCTTGGGGCATTTTATCTCCCAAATTGCCCGAGCATGCAACTGTTAATAATAGCTCGACCTTCTCAATTCCATCCGGATGATTTGCTCCAGTTGAAATCTGTTCAACCTTTCCCAGAAGTACAGGATGCCATCTCCTACCACTTCCAAGCCTCGTGTTCCAAGTTCTGGCGTTTGGTGCCCTGCAATCACATTCTTTGACCATGAAACCGACTCGCTCGACCTTGATGCGCAATCCCGCTACTTTGCTTACCTCTCTACCACCGGACTCGCTGGCCTTGTTATCCTAGGCACCAACTCTGAAGCTTTCCTGCTCACCCGTGAGGAGCGCAAGCAATTGGTCGCAACTGCTCGCAAAGCCGTTGGCCCTGACTACCCCCTAATGGTAGGGGTAGGCGCCCACTCTACCAAGCAATCTTTGGAGCTGGCGCAAGATGCGGCCGTCGCTGGAGCCGCTTATGTCCTCGTGCTACCTCCTGCGTACTTCGGCAAAGCGACCAGCATGGCAGTCGTCAAGCGCTTCTTTGCCGCTTTTGCCGCACAATCACCACTTCCAATCGTCATCTACAACTTTCCTGGCGTGACTAATGGTGTTGACATCGACTCGGAGACTATGACGGCTATTGTTCAAGAGTCCAAAGCAACCAGCGGCACGTCCAACGTTGTAGGCGTGAAGCTGACGTGCGCGTCGGTGGGCAAGATCACTCGTCTCGCCGCAACCTTCGATCCCTCCGAATTTGCCATTTTTGGTGGCCAGTCAGACTTCCTGATCGGAGGCCTAGCTGCAGGATCCGCTGGCTGCATTGCTGCATTCGCGAATGTTTTCCCCAAGCTCACTGCAAGAATCTACCAGCTCTATAAGTCAGGACAGTACGATGAATCTATGAGTCTCCAGAAGAAAGCAGCTTTGGCTGAGAGCCCATGCAAAAGCGGCATCGCCTCCACCAAGTACGCAGTCGCTCGGTATTCCGCCACTGTCGCGGGCATTGAGGGTGCAGAAGCAATGTTGGCCCCACGACATCCTTATGGACCAGTCAACGAAGAGGTCAAGCAGGGTGTTCAAGCAGCTATGGACAAAGTAGCGGAAATTGAGGCATCCCTCTAGATTTCATGGATCATGTAATCGTTCATATATGAGTTAACTAGACCACCACGGTGCTTGCCAGTGCCACGCGACTCTGTGAGGAGTTCGCGCAATTGCCTCACTAATATCAGTCCTCATGAGCTTTGAAGGCTTTGGCATCTTGGAAAACCCTTGTTCTGCAGTTCTTTTTGACATGTTGGATAAAATGCTGTGCTGGTTGCGCCCACAGATGTTTGATAACGCTTTTCAGATGTGGGTCGAGTCCATGAATCTTCTGCCTTAGACCAGGACAATGGCCACGTCGACAGTCGTGTTGCACTGCCATCTGTAAGAGGTCTCGATAGCGCCTCCAATTTCAGTCATGGGTCACAGTAGTAAACAACCGAAGGATCTAGATAGATGGACGATGTTCAATCATGTTTGGTTGTCGATAGGGGGACCCTGCTTTTTCATGCCTACCTCCTTTGCGGTTTCGTCAGCAGACACCACGAGCAAATATTGCCGCCACTCTGAGATCTCAAGACATCTTGCGCACTTTTATATAACTCTCTTCACTGACTTTGCTCATGGTCAATTCATATCTCGTCTATGTGATGTTTCTTGACACAAGACAGGGCATTGACGTAAACCGAGCACGACCAGCAGCCCAACAAGACACCAAGCAGCCTTTGGGCATCACCAGGAAATCTTGACCGCAATGAGTCAAGGTGCTTCTGTGCACACTTTTCGGGGAACATTGCTCGACTCGTCACGCATTAGCGGTCCGCGTCGCCGCTCTTGAAAACGCTACGGATGCAGTCCCGACAAGCCGCCCCACATGCTACGGCAACCTGTGTCTCCGCATGAGCAGAGTACTGATACGACAGCGGATGATTACTGAGTTCACGGCCGAGAATCCGACTTTTTGCACGACTTATGTAGTCAACATATAATCTTTCGTGAAGAGGTATTGTCCCAAGACATCCATCACACAGCAACGCCATGCAATCTGTACTTTCGCGAACATCAGCCAGGCAGCACTTGCTGCGAGTTGGTGGTGTCAGAATCCGCGCGGCACGATCAGTCTCGACCGCATTCAAGATCCCGAAACCTTACAATGAACCAAATGTAGTAATCGACCATCCCAGACCGGAACATGAAGTTCTTGCTGATGTGTATGCAGCTTCACTACGAGCAATCATCTCCTGAGAGAGAGAAACTGTTGGCGGCTGTGGCAAAGCTGAGGAAGGAATTGCCCGTATCAGTGCCTACGGTCAAGAATGGCATTGAGACTGCGAGTAAAGGCGAGCTGGAGACCGTCATGCCATCAGAGACCGCTTCTGTGTTTGCACGCTACTCGCCAGCGACCAAAGAAGATGTGGCCGCAGCCATTGCAGCAGCGCTCGAAGCTAAGAAAACTTGGCAGGAGACATCGTTCCACGATCGAGCCGCTATCTTCTTGCGCGCAGCCGAGCTGGTCTCTACAAAGTACCGCTTTGAACTGATGGCCGCAACTATGCTAGGTCAAGGCAAAAATGCCTGGCAGGCCGAGATTGATGCCGCAGCTGAGCTGGCCGACTTTTACAGATTCAACGTTGGATTTGCTGAGGAGATCTACTCAAGGCAACCGACTCTGAACGCATCTGGTCAGGCTGGACATACGGACTGGCGCCCGCTGGAAGGTTTTGTTTATGCTGTCTCTCCGTTCAACTTTACAGCTATTGGTGGTAACCTGATCTCGGGTCCTGCCTTGATGGGCAATGTCGTTCTGTGGAAGCCCTCTGCTGGCAATGTCTATGCCAGTTATCTTGTCCACAAGATTCTACTTGAGGCTGGCCTTCCACCAAATGTGATTCAACTTGTCAACGGCGATGCCGAGCTTGTCACTGATGTTGTCTATGACCATCCTGAATTCGCTGCACTCAACTTCACTGGTTCCTCGGACGTCTTCCGCGAGCTCTATGCTAGAGCTGCCGACGGAGTGCGTACGAAGAAGTACCGCGACTACCCTCGCATGATTGCCGAGACTTCGGGCAAGAACTTCCACCTGATTCACAAATCTGCCGACATTCCAAACGCAGTCAAACATACCATTCGCGCCACATTTGAGTATGCGGGACAGAAGTGCTCGGCATGCTCTCGTATTTACATTCCCGAGAGCCGTGTTGCTGAATTTTGGTCAGAGATGAAGGAGGAACTGAGCCATGTCAAGGTTGGCGCGCCTGAAGATTTCACAAGCTTCACTGGTCCCGTCATCAACCAAGCGGCCTTTGATAAGATATCTACTGCGATCGATGAAGCAAACAAAGATAGCCGCCTCGAGCGAATCGTCGGTGGCACATACGACGGTAGCAAAGGCTTATACATTGATCCTACCATTTACGCTGCCAAGACGCTCGACCATGAGTTATTCGACAGAGAGCTGTTCGGTCCTGTCTTGGTCGCTTACGTCTATCCAGACGCTGAGTATGACTCTTTGCTCACAGCCATTGACAAGCAAGGTGGTGGCTTCGCCTTGACTGGCGCAATTTTCGCCACTGACCAAGAGGTTATCCGCAAGACCGAGGATCGCCTTCGCTATGCTGCAGGAAACTTCTACACTAACTGCAAGACCACCGGTGCAGTCATCGGACAGCAGTCTTTCGGTGGCGCGCGTGGTAGTGGCACCAACGACAAAGCAGGAAGTTCTGGCATGCTTGTCCGTTTCACCGCTCCTCGTACTCTGAAAGAGGAGTACCACAAGCTGAACGATGTTTTGTATCCTAGCAACTACTGAGTTTGTGACATGTAGTGTTGAGCACAGCAAGGTCGACAAAGTTGAGGTAGTGGAACCAAATTCGAATGATTTCGAATGTATGACTTGAGCCTTCGATCTATAGTGGCAGCACACCGTGTGACTCAGTCTTAGACAGTGTACATGAATTTCAAACACGAGCTCCTTCCTACTTTCCTGGTCACTCAGCTGTAGCTGACCTACATCGTTTGCCACATGTCTAGACTCAGAACAAAGCCGAGATGATCTTCATCCGACCTCAGCTTCGAGGTATATCCAGGGTGCTGAGCGAGGATGACGAGCTGAGAACCAGATTGGCGGACGCTGCGATTTGAGACTGTAATCCAGGGACTGAACGATTGGCTAATTTCGCTGGACGTCTGGATGCAGGGACCTGCCACGCACACTGTCACTTCGGGTGTGATGCCGACGATCTGCCCAGCCCTCGAACAATTACCCCACCAACAATTCCGAGCTGAAACGAGATTGATGACATCAAGGTCTAATACAAGTCTGCTTCCACGCGCGATTGACAGAACCTGGAGCAGGTAGGGCTGCGCGATAGATCTGCAATAGCTTCTCGGGAACTTGTTGACTCGACTAGGAAATGGCGGCTCAGTACTCGTATGACATAGATCGTTGAGGTGTGATAGAGTCTTTCAGCCATCACGGATGATTCGTTATCCGTCATGTCAACGCTATGTGCAGCCGCTTCATGAGATGGTGATAAGAATCACATTGCTTGGATAAAGGAAGATAGCGCTCGGATAGCTTCGCGAAGTGCTGCATCGCGTTCAGCGCGCGACCATGAGGCGTTCAACCCGGCATGATAAGGTACAGGTGTACATGGTCTGGGTCGGTTATATTGCCGACCTCATCCCCTACTTGCATTTGCCATACAATTACTCCATTCTTTGACGTCTAATACAGATTATAGTCATCATGTCTGACAGCACGGAACCACATATGTTGAAGACTGACGAGAAGTCTGAGAACAAACTCAGCTTGTCCTACTCTCACAGTGTCGGACAAGTCGTCGTTCTCGATCCGCACCATGATGCAGTCTTTGGAGACATTGGAGAAGGTGGTCCCAATTATCGCGACGTACGATACCAAGACGTTGTTTGACTTGTACGTACTGATGAGTTGCAGGTAGGATGGCTCGGTACCGTTGCCCTTATGATGAAAACCCAGATTGGATTGGGTGTTCTTTCAATCCCAGCAGTTTTCGACATCCTCGGCATGATACCTGGTATCATCTGCCTTCTGGTCATTGCTGTCATAACCACCTGGTCAGACTACATGGTGGGTGCCTTCAAGCTGAGACACCCTGAAGTCTATGGAATCGATGATGTAGGTCGGTTGCTGTTCGGTAGCATTGGTCGGGAAGTGATGGGCATCGCCTACGTTCTTTGTGAGTAGAGATGAGTTGAGAACAATTTTATCACACGGGACTGACGCATATTGTGCAGACTGGATCTTTGTGGCTGGATCCGGAATGCTCAGTATTTCGATCGCATTCAATGCGCTCTCGACCCACGGTGCCTGCACTGCCGTGTTCGTTGCTGTTGCCGCTGTTATTGGTTTCATCTTCTGCAGCATCCAGACCCTTGGTCGTATCACTTGGCTCGCGTGGGTTGGAGTTCTAGCGATCATTTCCGCGAGTACGTCAACGAGATGACAAATCTGCAGGATCCACGACTAACATCTCACAGTTCTTACATTGACAGTCGCAGTGGGAGTTGGAGGTCGTCCAGCCGCAGCACCTCAGACTGGGCCCTGGAAGTCAGACTTCAAGATCATCGGCAGTCCTTCATTTGAGGATGCTATCTCAGCAATCTCGTCTTTGGTATTCGCGTACGCTGGCACACCAGGATTCTTCCCCATTGCCTCTGAGATGCGAGACCCCCGCCTGTTCACTCGCTCGCTCATCATCTGCCAGTCCATTGTGACAGCCATATACATTGCCATTGGGGTCGTGGTCTACTACTTTTGTGGATCATATGTAGCGTCTCCCGCTTTGGGTTCTGCCGGCGTAACCATGAAGAAAGTCTGCTATGGTCTGGCCCTGCCAGGACTCTGCGTCAGCACCATTCTGCTTTCGCACGTAAGTTGGGAAGATGAAATTTTACAAAACCCGCACTAACTTTGTACCAGTTGCCAGCAAAGTACGTCTTCCTTCGTCTACTCCGTGGCACAAAGCACGTCACTCAGAACACCGTCGTCCACTGGGTTACCTGGTTCGGTTGTACTGCTGGCACGATCATCATTTCCTACATCATCGCCAGTGCCATCCCAGTCTTTGGTGGGCTCGTGTCCCTCATCGGCGCGCTCCTTGGTACTCTCTTGTCCTTTCAGCCTTATGGGTGTATGTGGTTGTATGACAACTGGCATGGTGAGCGTACACGCAAGTGGACTTTGATGGTCGGCTGGTGTACCTTTGTTATCGTCTCAGGGATGTTCCTCATGATTGCCGGTACCTACGGTTCTATTGTCTCCATTATTGACAGCTACAACTCGGATGGCGGTACGTCGGCTTGGTCGTGCGCGGATAATTCTGGGTCTGTCTGAAGCAAGTAAAGTCTATGACTGTTTACATGAGGAGCGACGTTGAGGCTGGGGCTGGCACAAAAGATATACACCCAGCATCACATGTAATCGGTATCATTGCTTGTTCTTCTGGAAGAACATTGGGGCAGTTACTCGGGTCAAGCAGATTAGATTCGCAGTTGCTCGTTTGCTACCTATGTGCATAAATGACATATCCGCCTCTGAACCGCGGGACAATTTCATCCAAGCAAATGACATGATGGTTTATATGTCTTGTAGCTGGGAGGCCGTAAGGATATGTGCTCGAGAAGGCAGGATCTTCTCAATCAGGAAGTGATGGTTACCGTCGACCGGATCTGCACAAGCATCTCTGACAATAGTCACGACGAAGTCTGCCTCTGTCGCAGAGACTGCTGTTCTGAGAACGCATCCAGATGTACTCAACCCAGCCAGAATTAGCGACATTAAGTCTGAGTAACGCAAGAAATCCAGAAGTCCTGGAGATTGTAGCGCAGAAACATATCCCGGAGTTCGCAGAAAAGTGTGGTCATTCGAATCAGAGTCTTGAAGAAGTATCGACGCCTCCGCTCCATCTCGGTCTTCCATGGATGCGACAATGCGCTTCAATCGCTCAGCTCCTTTGGCTGTTGGAGGTGGCGACGCCTTCGTGTCAAGAAGCGCATGAATGACGATGATCCCACGAGATTTGGCCCACGTCCTCAGTGATACCGCAGTATCAAGCGCTTCGGGTGCGCCTGGACCGCCAAGCTTCTCGACCATGAGGTTGTGAAAATCCAGCAAGAGCAATGCCGTCTCGGACGGACCATAGTAGGCTGGGTCCGAGGGATCATGCGACTCGGTAGACTCGGACATTGCAGAAAATCTTGCAAGTCTGAGAGATTCGTTGTTCTTGGGTTACTAAAACCCTGACTTGTTGGATAGATGAGGTTGCGATGATTTGGTGGAAGTTGATACGGGCACAGTGATATTTATGAGTCTATGGATCGGCGCCTCAGGCCCTGAGCCGGGCCGGTCCCGGCTGCCGTGCAGAAGCATGTTGGCAACGCAGAACGGTCTCAATCAAGGACTGTCTGGCCAATTGTAAAAAATCTCCGAGGGCATGCAGTTCATAAAGGGTTAAGTGACAGATGCCTGGGACGTCTGTTGGATATTGACTAGCTCCGAATAATTCTTCGAGAGGTTTAGCTCCAACCAGCCCAGATGCTAACTCGATGGCAATATCGAGCATAGCATATCCCTCAGGACCAAAGCTTGCTCAATCTTCATTTCCTGACCAAGCACCTCGTACATGTCCTTGACACATGTCAGAATCTCGGGTGTAGTGGTCGAGCAATACCCAGCCACAAACAAAGGCCACAAGAATCCATAACCACCTAGCACGTGCATCGCAGGCAGCCCACTGACAAAAGCCTCGGGCATTAGCTCGCGATCTGCTGATGAAGCTTCTCTCGATTGACGAAGACTGGTCCGAAGTCCGTCGGCATCTGTAGTCTCTTGTGGCCGCCTGTCTGGGAGCAAAAGGCCGGCGTGAGAATGCAATCGCATGTAGGGTGGTATGCTGGCTAAGATATTCCTTTGGCACTCTCGCATTACATCACGACTGTGATTCTCAAGTTTTGTATATTTCGAAATGTCACTGTTCCGAGACTTGATGGTCTGTATGTTCTGGAGTACTGTTTGCCGAAGTAGGATTCTGGACGAGTGGAATGAGTTCCAGAGGTAGCTCACGCCTTGGTCTCTGTAGCGGAGCTCAAAGTCGGGGACACCACCTTCTATTGCGTGTTGGTCAGGGATCATGGCGGGCGGAACGATCCCCACTTTCCAGTATTTGGGCATGTCTACGAGCGCAGCGACCATTTTTGCTTCAAGTTCTATAGCACGAGCGATAGTCTCTTCAGGGGTGCTGAACAGGTTGTTGTGAACAGCGTGGTTGAAGTCTGCGAATTCAAGGTTGACGTGTTGATAACGCATCGCAGGACTCTCTGGGTCATAAAGATGCTCGAAGATCTTTTCCTGTAGGTCATAGATGAACGGTGGGGTAGGCAGATTGTTGAGTAAGCAGGCGACGTTGATGTGACCAATGACATGCATTGTCAATACACGACCATCTGTATGCTTTATGCCTTCGATCCCTCGAAGTCGGAGCAACGTGGTGGCACCATTGATATGTTGCATCCATGCTTCCAAACTGCGTTCTGATCCGCCGGTCAAGGTCTCATAGCTTGTCAATACAACGATTGCCAGTAGCGTTTCGTCCCGAACAGCTGAACTTGTATCCTTCAGAGCAGTGTTGGTAAGGCTGAGTGCTTGCACGTATCGATGGCGCGCAGAGTGGGACAATCTAATGTCTGAGTGATATTTGGACAGACCAGCTGTACTGAGTGCCCTGATGCTCGCAGACAGAGGCTCGTTGCCTGCTACCGAGACGCTTGGATGATACCTGTCGCCGTTGATGACGTAGTTGTGGAAGAAGAAAGCCAAGCAGTGGTCTTCATTTCCATCTGCAGGCGAAACTTGAGAGATGATGTATTCGTCTATCCTGCTGTATTGAGATGATTTAGGGAAAACATCCAGAACGTTGGAGTGCGACGGGGACGGAGAAGACTTGACGACTGCATTGCGTTGGGCTTTTGCTTTGATCATGGTCGCAGAACTCTGATCGCAAATTCTCAACTCGTTCTGGTCCGGATAGCCAGGGCATATGCGACGTGCCTTTTCGCATCGCTCACAACCTCCAGAACGACGATCGCACTGTCATAGTTAGTGACGGGCTGTCAACCGTGGGACCAAGAAGAAGAGAACCTTCTTGCGCCGCAATCGACACTCGCGGCACCCGAGCGAGGGCTTCCCGCGGTAAGGCATGTCGCAAAGTACTAATGCCAACACATTCGATGTCTTGAAGACTTCAAGTTGCTCGCCAAGCGCTGTAAAGCTTGCATGTGAAGGTCGGAGGATTTGAATGCTGGGCGACACGTGGTTATGGTTTGAAGCATCCCGTGGCGCAATATTTCATACAAGCTAGGCTCGATGCGGTAAAGCGCGCGTTTTATCACTCCCCTGCGTCATACCTCCCGGGGTACTCATGGCTATAGGTCGCGAGGCAACCCCTAATGATATGTTATCCACTTACAGCGGAGATTATCCCGATAAACATCGTCAACTATGATGTAGTAAGCCGGACAGTCAAGACTATAAGAATCACATGCACGACTTGCCAGCAACTCTTGCAACAAGGTCGCCACTATCTTTACTACTCATAATCAAGCCATAGAACGCACCTCTGGCCTTCAAGAGCTCACTTGGCGATCCTTGCTCGATGATTTTGCCGCTGTCCATTACAACAATCTTGTCAAACGATGCAACAGTCTTAAGACGATGTGCCACCACGATCAAGGTCTGTTCAGTATCGGCTTGAATGACGGTCTGAATTGCTTCATCAGTCCTACCATCAACCGCTGACGTGGCTTCGTCGAGCATGATGAGTTTATGCTTTCTGACCATTATTCGAGCCAGGCAGAGAAGCTGTCGCTGTCCGTGAGAGATGTTCTCCCCACCAGCGGCAACTGGAAAATCGAGTGTCAGCGCTCGAGAGACATCAAGCTGGTCAGCCTCTTTGTTTGACATCAGCATCACTCGTTGTAGAGCTTTCTCCAACGTGCTATCTGGATACTGATTGAATGGATCCAGATTCGTGCGAATCGTACCTGAGAACAAGGCTGGGTTTTGTGGGATGTAACCTATACTTCGACGTAGATTGCTCAGCTTGATTGCCGATGTGTTGATGCCGTCGATAGTAATCAAGCCCTCTTCAGCCTCCATCATGCGCAGAAGAGATAATAACAAGGTTGATTTACCTGCACCTGTCCGACCCACGATCCCTACACGTTGACCTGCGGTCACTGTGAGGTTGATATCGTCCAAGACTAGGGGAAGAGCAGACGAGTATCTCATCTTGAGACCCTGAATCTCAACGCGACCGGTGCTCGGCCAATCGCTTGCAATGTCATCGCCATCTTGATTCTCAGTCTCCAAATCCTGGAACGCTGCTATTGCGCCCGCAGCATTGGCAGATGTTTCGAATGCTCCGAAGCCATTGAAAGCTTTGAAGATCACGCTGGAAAATCGCATGGAGAATGTGAGTGCGAAGCCAAACAAAGGTGGGCTGATAACAGCGGATCCTGAATGCAGCAGCACGACACCTGTGCCAAAACTGAACATGATGCCGATCAAAGACATTTGTAACCCAAGCCATCGATTCGCGATCCAGAAGTAACGTCTCGCCTTTGATAGGTCGTCAACATGCTTGTGCATCTGATTGACGAATGCTTCCATAGCACCGAAAGTCCGGATTGTCGAAAGTCCAGTTGTAGTGGTATTGACAAGACCAAGAATCTTGCTGGTAGGCTCGCGATCGGCCCGCTGTACAGTTTTGCGAGCTTTGTTGTAGAGTCTGCCGACCTGGAAGCTGGCATAGAGACCTCCGACTACCATCAAGCCAGTATACAAAGACATGTTGAGGCTTGAGGATATTAGCATACGTCCATGTATGAAGGCCTTTACACATACCCAACTACGATGATCGTCATTGTCTCAATGAAGCATTGTGAGAATTCAGACACCAGTGCCATCAATCTGTCGTCCATTGCCTGAGAGTCAGTAGTGAACCTTTGTATGAGGTCTCCTGTCGACGAATTATCCAACCAAGCAAGAGGCATGTGAACAACAGTGTCGAGCATGATGCTGAACAAAGCCTCTGATGCTCGCAAGTTTCCTGATGTTTCGAGCGTATTGAGAAGATACTCTGCTATCACAGCGAGAGTTGAGCCAAGTGCAAACATGCCAGCGTGATGCGTGATTGCTGGTACATAGGTCTTCGAATCTCGACCTTCCAGTCTGACATTCTTCAATGTCCATGTCGGAAGGGTGATGAGGATTTGTCGAGCTGTAAGGGCCAAGCAGTAGGTTAGTACAAACCTGAGACCACCCAGTGCTTCGATGTATGTCCAGTAGGCTGACTGTGAAAGCTTTTTGGCCTTTGAGGTGGATTCTGGCTCGGTAGAATCTGTAAGTCCAGATTCGCTTATCGCTTGGGTTGATCCTTGCACTAGCGTGAGATGATCAAATTTTGGCGCCGTCTCCAAGTCAGCTTTCTCGGGCTCAACTACAACTTTCTGCACCACATTAGAGGCTCTTGAGTTGTCAACCCGCACCGTGCCGTCTGCGACACGAACAATATAGTCTGCCTTGGACATACATAACTCAAGCTGGTGCGTTACCAAGATCCGCGTCCTTCTTGCTCCAAGAGGGCCGTTCAAGGCATTGAGAACGTGTTTCGCAACATGAGTGTCGAGAGCTGAAAGAATGTCATCCATCAAAACTGTCGTTGCTTCCGAGTAGAGCGCTCTAGCTAGGGATATTCTTGCACGTTGTCCTCCGCTCACTTTCACGCCTTGTGGACCAATCAAGGTTTCATCACCATTCGCTAGCGCCTGGAAGTCTTGCACCAAAGCACATGCTTCTAGCACGCTGTTGTAACGTGCCATGCTGAGAGGCTCACCGAAGAGTATGTTTTCCTTGATAGTCGTACTTTGCAGCCAAGGTGTTTGTGTCACGAGGGCAACAAAAGACCCGTGAGCTGAACAGGGTGCTTCCACCATACCGTCTAGTAACTCAGCTTCTCCAAGCATTGCGGCAAGCATTAGACTTTTGCCGCTCCCTGTATCGCCGTGGATGATACTCAACTTTCCAGCAGGGAGATGAGCATTCACATTCTTCAACACGAAGCTCGAGCTGAGTTCCTGCGCTACGTTCACAGAACTGTTGTAGTCGGTCGGCCATCCGAATGCTGCATTCCTGAAGACAATATCTCCTGAGCGACTTCTTTGAAGATAGTCGTTCTTGTCGGGAGATCTCAGGAAAGACTCTATACGGCCAGAGCTGCTTCTTGCACTGAGATAATCCTGGATGACCAGAGGCGCTAGACCCAAAGTTCCTTGGAGCTGAGGCAGAAGCTCGAGTATCGTGAAGATGACCGAAGCCGATGTTCGACCCTCAAGATATGCATGTGCGAAGATCGAAAGTCCAGAAACGATCAAAGGCGATGCGATCTTCCACATGAAGCCGATGCTTTGAGCATGAAAATCTCGTGCCTCGGCGCGCAATTCGTCATCTCTGTACTCCTTGACACGCCGCTTCCACATGTCTTCGGTGCCTTGTAGCTTGATGTGATGAAGTGCTTTGATCATTTCTCCAACAACTCTGTCTTTCTGATCTCGCGTCTTCCGAAGCTCTTTTTGCGCAGTTCTCCGCCTCTTGATAATAAGAGTGTTCATGGGCACGCTTGCCACTGTGACAAGCAGTGTGACTAGCATACCTCGCCACCCTAGCAGGCTTTTGATAAATGCGAGTGCCATCAAGAATTGTACCACCGAAAGTGGAAGTATATAGTGAATTGCAGCAAACTTACTAATAGTAGTTGCGTCCGTAGTCAGAAGAGAATTCACTGGCGGTGGTCGAGTCTTGCCATGTTCTTGTGGATCACAAGTATCTTCTCCAACGCGACCTCTCAACAGCTTGCAATATATGGCTGTGATAAGTTGTGCTCGGATGGGGATTCCCAATTCCGACCATTGGATCCAGTTCTGGTGATAGTGAATGATAGTCTCGCATGTTGAAGACAGCGCGATGCCAAACAACCAGACCCAGGCTTCCTCTGCATTGCTATCTTCAAGACAAGCGACTAGTCGCATGACGCAGTAAGGGGAACCAAAGGTTAGCAATGTTCTGAGAACGGTCAAGGTCCATTGTTTGAGAATGGCATGGATACGTTGAGTGAAGACCTGAGCCAACAAGTTCGGACCAGACTCATTCACTAATGTTTGATTCTTGGACCTGGTTCGGAAATTGACAGCGGGTAGGGCGCTGAGCTTGGAGGTTTCACCTGCGACGCCAATAGCCTCTTTGGACCAAGTCATTGAACATCGTGAGACAATTGATGAACTATCTTCAGCATCCACTGCCCTGCCACCCTCTGTGAATAGATATGGCTTACGCCGAATGCACAGCGATGCGAAGATAATGGCCGCAGCTATTAGCAATGAGATCGGGTGCGCGAAGAATTTTCTGGCTTGGATGTTGGCATACAGCTGATGCATCATCGTCAAAGTCGCAAGCCCAGCTTCTCTTAATCCTGCACGGTATACTGCCTGAGGCTCATGCTCGATGTTCATGGTCAGACTGTTGCATGCGACAAGGAACTAGTGCTGATCAGTCTGTATTCTTGTCGACCGAAGCATGGGTCTTCCGTACCCAGATAACGTTGCTCCAAATGTTTGGTGTGCTTGCAAAATTAACAATAAGTCCAAGCCAACCGAAGGCTGTGATCGTAATGGTGATTCCCCTCGTGTGCGTCTGATATTGCAGTTGAGATTGCTCACTGGCGGATCCATCCTCGTCTGCATAGAGCGAGGTAGACATAGCCGTAAGGAGAAGGAGATCGAGCTGGCAAGAAGATGTGTTGAAGTGCTGAAAATATCATGGAACACGTGGTCAGAGCTTGAACGACACTGACAGTTCTCGGACTCACACACCAGACATATTTAGTCGGACAGATAGGCCGAACAGATAACAAAACCTTTGCGCTAGATCCTGCTTCAAATAGACGTTGATAGCACCTGCCCCATTTGACAAAAATGCGGGGTTCATCGCTTGCTTCGACGGCCTAACCAGTATCCTTCTCTGAGGCGTCTCGTATGGTCGCACGTTTTGCTTACAGATAAGAAGATGATTTTGCTTGCTTGTGCCGACAACCGAGTCTCCAGCATCAGACTATGTAAAGATAACAAGCCTTGCTAAGCATTGTCTGGCTTGGCACGCTGTGCAGATAAGCTCCCTGGCCACTTAGACTTGCACCTCTGGGTTGATCCATGACTTATGTTTGTTCGTTCTCTGCTGATTCCCAGATGATATAAAAGTACGGAAAGAGAGGATATTCTTCAATCACCATTTGTGAAGAAGGTTGCAAGAGCAAAATGTCGAAAATCAGGAATAAATTTAAACCAATTAAGTAACAAGAAGAGCAAGCAAATGCAACCAAACCCTGCCAAACCCTGCAACCATGATCCCAGAAGAAGATACGAAAATCCTTTACCATTATAGTCAAATTCGCATTTGACCAGTTCATTCCATCATCCCAATGTATCGCATCAATCTGTCTCAATCAAAAGAGTGCTTAGCGGCAAACTACTTACATCATGAGAGCACCGAACAGAGCGGCAGCGGCACCGACGACCATGCCGGGGGCGGCCATGGAAGCAGCACCAGTAAAGATGGCCATGGTCGAAGAGGCGGTACCAGAGGCACCGGTGGCGGTCTTGGTCGAGGTTTGACAAGCGCCGTTGCTGCAGGAGACTGCGACGTAGGCGTTGGTGCCGGGAACAACAGTGGTCGAAGAGCCAGCAGCCTGAGCGCCGGGTGCGTTGGAGCCAGCAGGGGATGAGCCGGCTGCAGCGTTGCCAGATGCCTGAGCGCCAGCTGCCTGGGTGGTGCCGATGATGATGTTGCCGTTGACGGTAGATGTGTAGGTGCTGACAGCAGGACAGCTGGTGGTGGTTGTGTAGACATTACCGTTGCTGGTGTAGACGATGGTTGAGACGACAGGAGAGTTTGAGCCAGAAGATCCGTTCGAGCCAGCGTTGGCAGCGTTACCGTTCTGGCCAACAACAGCGACGTTCGAGCTGGAGCCAGAGCCGTTCGAGACGTAAGAAGAACCAGAGCCGGTGTTCATGCCAGAGCCGTTGGCGGCAGCAAGAGCGGAAGCCTCAGCAGCAGGGCAAACAGTGGTGTAGGCAACAATGACATCGGTGGTTGTTGAAGCACCGTTTCTAAGAGGGCAGTCGGTAACAGTGGGAGCGCAGGAGTAGATGGTCGAGACCGAAGTGCTGTAGAAAGTAGCAGTCACGAGACCAGTTCCAGCAGCACCTCCAATAGAAGCACCGGCAGCTCCGGTAGCGACAGCACCACCTGCAACGCCAGAAGTAGCAGCGGCTCCAGCTCCGGTCGAGGCAGCGACACCTGAGGAAACGGAAACACCAGCACCGCAGGCAACACCAGATCTGGAATCAGTGGTGCTGGACTCGAAAAGAGCGAAAGTGACGCCAGGGTCAGTCATGCGAGTGTCGAGCTCAACACAGCGGTAGAATGTGCATGTAGCGGTAGCCTCATCGAATGCAGTGCCCTTGCAGGTGACATCAGCGGCACAGGCAGCAACACAGCCGTCGAAAGTCTCGGCCTGTCTCTTGGCCAGGCCAACTGAGATGTCAAGGGTGACGCCCATGTATGTGGTATTGTACTGAATTGCGAAGGTGACGCCGTCGATAGTGATCGAGGTGGGGAGAGCAGATGATGCGGGGGTGGTAGCAGAAGCCGAGCCGCTGGAGGCAGAGCGGGTGGCGGAAGCAGAACCGCTGGAAGAAGAGCCAGTGTTGGATACAATTGCACCAGGGAGGCTGGGAAGCTCGCTCAGGACACTGGAAGGAAGTGCACTGAGAATGCTGGAGATGACACTGGAGGGGAGACCAGTGAGGACAGATGAGGGGTTGGCAGTCGAGGCACCTGAGGGCGAAATGCTGGTAGGAAGGGCGCTGAGAATGCTAGAGACGACGTTCGAAGGAAGCTCAGTCAAGACACCTGTGGGCAGTGCGGTTGGAGTGGTAGTAGCTCCGAGAACACTCGACAGAACACTTGACGGCACCTCGCTCAGAATGCTAGAGACGACAGAGGAGGGAAGCTCAGAGAGAATGCTAGTGGGGACGACGGTTGGGACGCTGCCCAGGAGACTTGAGACGAGACTGGTAGGAAGTTCGGACAAGATACTGGAGACAACAGCGGAGGGAAGCTCGGTCAGAACACCAGTAGGGAGGGGAAGACCGGAAGTAACAGAACCGAGGTCGCTGGTGACGCTTGCAACGACAGATTCGATGCTAGACAGAACGCCCGTGGGAATGACACCGGAAGGCAAGTCGCTTGTAATACTATTGATAACGGACTCGAGACTGGTCAAGACACCTGTAGGGACAACGCCGGAAGGCAGGTCGCTTGTGATGCTTGCAACGACAGACTCAGCACTGCTCAGGATCGCAGAAGGGTCAACAGTGACGGGAAGATCGCTAGTGACGCTGTTGACGACTGACAGGACGCTCGACAAGACGTCTGTGGGAACGACGCCAGAAGGCAGGTCGCTCGTGATGCTTGCGACGACAGACTCAAGACTGGTCAAGACCTCAGTAGGAATAGCGCCGGGGTCACTGGCCAAGCTGGTCACGAGCGACTCAACGCTGCTCACGATAGCAGTAGGGTCGACTGAGACAGGAAGGTCGCTGGTAATGCTTGCGACAACAGATCCGAGGCTGGTCAGGATCTCAGTAGGAACAGCGGCGGGGTCGCTTGTGATGCTTGCGACCTCAGAAGCAAGGCTGCTCACGACCTCGGTAGGTAGAGCCCCAGGGTCGCTGACCAGGCTTGACACTACTGACTCGATGCTAGACACGGCTGAGGGTAAGTCGGTCACGGTGGGAACAGCGCTCCCGCCAGGAAGGTCGCTCACAAGGGTGTCGACAGCAGAAGCGACGGCTGTGGCAGCGCTGGTCGGCAGGTCGCTAGTGAGACCGCTAATGATAGAGCTGATTGCAGATGCGGCATCCGTGGCAGACGAATCCGTCAGGGCACTGCCGATAGCAGAGGTGGCTGAGTTGACCACGCTGGTGGGGAGATCGGTCCCGATGAGGGAAGTGACCTCCGAGATGACAGTGGTCGCAACACCGGTGGCATCAGAGACTACACCACCGAGGTTCGTCTGCGCATTGGCAGATGCAGCAAAGTAGATGCCGGTGGCTCCAAGAGCGACCAACCTGTAGGAAACCATGGTTGCAAGATTAAGAGGTTGATAGAAGTACTAAAAGAATGTCGGTCCCAGTTGAGCAGGGAATTGAAAGAGTGAATGAGTGAGTGGATGAACAAGAGAAAGCAACTGAGGCTGATGAAAGAATACTTATACCATTCTTGCTCCCACTGACAAGACGAAATGATGTTTGGATCACAGATGTTGATGGCCCTCAACAGGCGAACATGAACATGGGAGGCTCACGATTGATTGCAACTCACCTGTCAAGCAACGACTATGCAATCTCCAGAGATGCCCGATGATCAAAGCGGTCGTTGTGTCTGGCCGCAGTATCATCCAGTGGTGCCCCTTCTTCCAAGGAGAGAGGAACAGACAGAGGTGCAAAACAGAGACGGGATTGGACAGAACCAGACAGTTCATCCATCGAGGCCGTTTGCAGCAGACGAGAAGGATTCGACAGTTGCTGTAGGAGAGGCAAACATGTTGACGGATAGCAGGATCCAAGTTTGGTTTGCGCAATTCGCGAGCATGTCCGAAGTGTTCGTCATCTCTCCTGCATGACCCAGAGGCTCGGGAGGTAGAAGTGCGCAGCGACTCCAGGGACACGAAGGATGCGTGAGCGCAGGAATTGTGGATCCTGGATAACGACCGAGGACGTCCGAAGTCTTGGAGCTCCTGCAGGTCGTCGTGCAGGATCGCATTGCATCCATCTGGCTGATTCCGACGCGGCGGAAGAGGCCCTGATCGACAAGTGGAGATTAGAGAAGCCCTATAAGATGATGATTTATGATAACAAATGCTTGTGTTTACAGTATCACTGGCGTTTGTGTTGAAGATCAAGCAATTCGGTGGAGGCAGATCTGGAGAAAGGATCGAGTCTAAGGGCTACAGCCGTTGAGGTATCTTCGGCTCACTAGGCAGGAGCCTTTGCCGAAGATGATCCGAGGGAATTTATTGTTGACAGTCAAACCCTGGCTTGGTCTTTCCTGCTCTTTGACGACATCACAATCGGTGCAAGCATGTCACTCAATATAGAGTCCATTAGTCTAACTAGAGACCTTTGAGGCACTGATATCTGATTGTATATTTGGGTGGGGATGAGCGAAAGGAGTCAATAAGAGCATATGTTGAAAATGAGTGGTCAAACGACTAATAGACTCATGCAGCATTATGTGTGATATTGTGAATGGTTGAGACAGATGCTTTCTTGTGTGATATTCCAGAAAGAAAGTGTTGTGACCCATATACTACTATCTTCCACGCTTCCATCAAGACATCCGCTTGTGCTGGCCTCGAGATAGTCGATGTTCAACTTGAAGCAGGAGACGTTCAAAGTGACAGAACCTTGATGTTCTAGGCCCCCGCAGGCAAAAAAAGCTTGGCCGATGGAGGCGCCCCCACATTTCTGGAGGCCAAAGATTGAAAATGCAATTGCAAAGTCGCTCCTGCCCTCAGAACAAGAAGGCACACTCGCACCTGCCACAAGACAACAAGCAACATTACAATGGGCAAGAGAAAGCGCAACACGCAGGCGGCAGCTCCACAGAAGCAACAAAAACCATCGGACCTGCCAACACCCAACGACAGCGATGAAGGGCCCCTCGAGAACGTTTCGCACATCAGCGCCGTTACATCGACCGAAGAACTCGAATTGACCGTCGACACTCTGCGCACTTTGTCGCAATACCCAGGTCTGATCAAGTCCAAGGCGTGCAAGGACCTCCGAGCAGCCGTCTACGACTTCCGCCAGGCCTGCAACACGGGCGTCAACTCAGCCACCGAAGGCACCAACCTGACTGCGCGCATCTCTGGCGCCCTGACAGACGCAAAATACACGGATGCGCTGATTCTTCTCGCCGAGATGCGCATCCGTGGCGAGACACCAAAGCTTGGCGCCCTGTGCCGTTGGGTGCGCGACCTCGACGTTGTCAGCGGCTTGTCCATGCAGCCCGAGGGGGTCAGCAAGGTCGTCGTGCCTCGCTCACCCAAAGACCGCGAGCTGCTGCGTGTGCTTGATGCCGTCCTCAGAGTCACAGGCCCCACCGACACAAACACAAAAGACGCCCTCGACTCGGCCGACCCCATCGCTCTTCAGCAAGTCTGGAATCTCAGAGGAGACAAGACACCCATCCAGACGCGCCAGTCCGTCGTCGACAAGTTCATCTTCGCCAACTGTCCCAAAGACTTGCGCGACCGCTTCCGCATCATCGAGACGACCACAGGCCCCAACCGCAAGCCTCCGAACCTTCATCCCGCCGTTCTCTACGCCTCGCAAGACGATGCCATCCTGCTCGGCGACGCACCCAAGACGACCGTCTTCAAGCACCCCGTCGTGCCCAACCTCCGTCTGATCAAGGACGTTCTTACTCCCGCCGAGTGTACCAGCATCATCGCTGCCGCCGAGACAATCGAGTTCATTCCCGACGCACCAATCCGTGACGACGGTCAAGAGACGAGTATTCTGGCACACAACTTCTACTGGATTGCCGACCAGGCTTTCCACGACAAGCTCTGGGAGAGAGTGCGGCCTTACGTGCCAGAAGAGTCACAGGGTCGCAAGGTCCGCGGCATCAACCGCAGATTCAGAGTGTACCGCTACGTGCCTGGTGCAGAGTACAGATGCCACATTGACGGCGCTTGGCCTCCGTCTGGCATCGACCCTGCTACCAACAAGTATCAGTACGACTCGTCTCCTGCAGATGCTCGCCAGTCGTCCCTCTACACTTTCCTGATCTACCTCAACGACGAGTTCGAGGGTGGCGAGACTTCTTTCTTTATTCCCAGCGTCCGCGAAGGCGTCATGAACGCATACCCCGTCAAGCCCATCATGGGTAGTGTCGCAGTCTTCCCCCACGGTGAAGCACAAGGCGCTCTTCTTCACGAAGGGACTGGTGTGACAAAGGGTGCCAAGTACATTATTCGCACTGATGTCGAGTACGATGTTGTCCCTTCCACAAATTGATCTTGTCGTCTTTGGACACTGGCGTTCTGCATGGGTCGGCGTTGGGTACAAACACAAAACTGCACTTTCTCCTTGCTACGACCAGATTGACACGACATGTAGGTACCATCATTGCAATCGATGAACTGTTTCCTTCCGATCTATTCCAGCTTATTGGTCTGCCTCGACGGTCGCATGTCCACCAACTTCCAACTCGCTCAAGATCTGCGTGCCCACCACACGTCCAGATGCATCAAAGAAGATGGCCGCGATGGCTTGCACGCCGTGAATAGGCTCGTACTTGTACTGCTTTGTCTCAACCTCCCTGCCGCCCCTTTCCACCTTGTCCTCATGCCCGGTGAATGTCATATCTTTGGCATACGAGCCTACCACTCTGGTGCCAGAAATGCGACCGTCGTTGTCAAGGTCTTGCTCGACAATGTCGCCGTTTTGCTCGAGGATGCGATTCGTGTGTGAGTTGCCAGAAAAGTCGTTGATGGAGTAGAGGATGTTGTCGTCGATTGTGAAGGAACGCTTGACCGCCTGGCTCGAGCTGGAGCTGGAGCTGTCGCCGGAAAGCAGTTCGTCAACGGCGTCGCCTGTCTGATTGAGGATATCGCCAACGCCTTGACCCAGTGTCGCGATGACTGGATTCAAGTCGAGCGACCCCAAGACATCATCAACCATTGCAACCAGATTTCCTAGCCTCGCTTCCAGTAGAACTTTTGCCTTGACATCCTGAATGAGCAATTGCACACTATCAATCGAGAGATCGACTCCAGCATTGAACTGCAACAACTCCAGTACTTGTAGATCCAGGTTCACTTTTGCTGTCAGGTTATCTACTTCGATGTCGATTTCCTTGACTGAGACCGAGGCATTGAGGTACACGTCTGGGTCTGGGTACTCGACGCTGGCGTTCTGACGTGTGTTTGCGGTCGAGTAGATGACTGAGTCGTCATCACCGCTGAGCGTGAGATTGTAGCCTACGTAACCAGCGTCTGACGAGGACGAAGAGGACGAGGCAGCAGAGACTGTGAGACCCAAGGCGCAAGCCACGAGACAATTGCGAGCGAGCGACAGCATTGTTATGTGCGTCGAGAATTGCGAAGTCGTGAATGACAAGAGTGATGCGACAAGCAAAAAGAGACAACTCTTTCTCAAAGTCATGACACACGGCACTTGTACAACTACTCAAGTGCCAGTTCCTTGCAACTTACTCCAAGCTCATCGCACGCAAAGCAATCAATCGAGAATCTGACAATCCTCGAGCGGCTTAGAAGATTGCGCCACGGCAAGTGACAGCTACTTGCAAGGTCCAAAACT
This sequence comes from Aureobasidium sp. M94-06E, assembly GCA_037040395.1. Lineage (NCBI taxonomy): Eukaryota > Fungi > Ascomycota > Dothideomycetes > Dothideales > Saccotheciaceae > Aureobasidium > Aureobasidium sp. M94-06E. Next base: position 10,335 of record JAXQGV010000111.1, on the reverse strand, counting down.
TGGTATGCCAGCAGCTTTTGGCGGAAGCGAATTGTACATGAAGGAGTAGTTGTTTCACCATGGTAAGCCTTAAAGCCTTCCCACATGATTGCGCTTCTTCATTGGCCTGTCAAACGTCATCTCGCGCCAACAAAGCAGGAACATGTGTTCGGCAGCTGAATCTCGGCCGACTTTTTTGGTATAACCGAAATTATAATTGATTTGCGTTCCGCGATGACCTTGTATCGTGATCAATTGCAGAACCTTGGATGTGAATGAGGTTCTATAGATGACTTGGTAGCTTGACTTTCGCAACTCTTCGAGGCTGTCGTCTTTTTGCGTCGCTCGCACGATTGCAGGTCACCGAAAGTTCAGCAACTTTACAGCCATGGCTTTAATCGTCATGTCGAGATTTTTGGTGTTCTTCATCGCAACCATCTTCGCCGTCCACGTCTCGGCTCAGACAGCCGCAACATCTCCATCCACCGCAACAGCACCCCGCACACTCTCCTCCGCACGCAACAGCACAAGCAGCACACGAACAAGCACTTCACGCACCAGCGCAGCAACACAAGGCGCAGCTCCTGATGTCTACCTCAACGTCCCCGAACTCCACGTCGGTCGCATTGAACTCACTGTCGAAAAGTTGACTGCAGACCTGAACTTGAACGCCAAGGTCGCAAACCTGGTCCAATTGAATGCCGGCGTGCAGGTTGCGGTTGAAAAAGTCAACATCACTATTGCTGAGGTGGATGCGGAAGTTGAGTTGGTGGTGCGACTTGGTAAGATTTTGCTGCATCATTCTGTAAAAGTTTTGGTACTGATCTTGAGCGTTCAGGTCATCTCGTCGACATTGTCGGTCGCGTGTTTGATTCCTTGGACTTGAATCCTCTTCTCATCTCTACTATCGGCAATGCAACATCTCTGGTTGGCAACGTGGTTACCGATGTCGTAGGCGCAGTAGACGGACTCCTCGGCTCCATCACTCAAGGCGGCAAAACCCTCAACTTTGTCGTCGACAATCTCGGGAATATTGTTCAAGAGGTTGGCGGTGTGAGCACCATTGTCGGCGACTACACTAAAAACATGACGCAAACTGGTGTGACCAAGAGTGTGGGTCAGGGATTGACACAAAAGGAGTACTCGTATTCACCGCTGAATGCTTTGGTGGATATTGTCTTCAACTCTGCCGGACAGGTCGTCCAGGCTGTTGTACAGAAGAAGAATGGTGGAAGCAGTGGAAGCAGCAGCAGCAGCGGAAGTGCATCAAATTCTACAGTCTCTGCTGCTTCGTCGCTGAAGCATTAATCATCCACTTTTCGTAATACACTCCAGATCAGGCGGATTTAGGACTTTTTTCTCATCAGCCGCTCGATCGACCAGCATCTTCCAGGTAATCCTAAGGTGCAAAATGCTATTGCAGTGAAGCTTTGGCAGGCAAGGATAAAACAAGATTATAGCCATGGAAGGGTGAGGGAAGTTCTTGACTTGCACAAACGTCCTTTTTGAAGTTGCTTGCTTGAAACACGTAGGGCCAATCGCTGTAGGAAATGAAGTCTTGCGCGATGGTTTTTGTCCTCGTATGCTTTATTAGGCACGAGGCGCACGAACAACTGAGGCTCGTGAGACTCGTGAGAGGCGGTATGTCAACAACGGATACGGAGCAGACGATAATTTGCGAAGGTTGGATACATGCGACAGCCAGGCTGCGAGAGCTTGTCTCGCAGGTGCAGACAGGCGGGAAGGTGGAGGCGGAGCTAGATACAGACGCTGCCAAGTCGCTCTGTCGCGCTCCGCAGCGTACAGTTCTTTCGAGGTTCGGTGTCGGGGCTTCCCCTCTTTTCGCGATTTCGTGATTGACGGCAGTGCCCGCTACCAAGACACCAGTTTCAAAAGAGGTGGCCTTTGCCCTGATATAGTTAGAGAATGATGTATAGCGGGGCTTATACCAAAAGCAGCTTGGGCAGAGCGGCAGCTTACCGAAGGTCGTCGAATTGCCATTAGCTGAAGGCCAGACAAGCGGATAACCCGACACCAAACCTCGAAAGAATTGTAATGTCTCTATGCTTATTCGTGCATTCATAATGCCTCACAGTCTCGGGTCGTCCTTGTAGACATCGTCCTAAGGATATCTGTGATAAAGTGAAGTCTCTCAGAAACGTTACCCCGGTGTGATTCGGCCATCAAGAATGCGTGGCTTGATCAGCTGACCAGCACAATTCGGAGCATTGCTGCAAGGCCGAGAATGGCCGAGTTCCCGGGGCTCTCCACAAACCCGAGGGTCTCCTCCGAAGCTATAACCAATCGGCGTAGGTGGGCGTCCCGAGCATAATATTGCGTTTAAAGCAAGTACACGACTTCTTGTCTATCATCACCATCACTCTCGAATCTCCTACACACATATCCTTCGTCCGTCGACACATAAACAATGGGTGTAGATTGGCAAGGTGCCAATCCGGTACCGATCTCCTTCAAGCCGATCAGCGAGCCTTCCATCGGTCACAACAGTTACGAAGGATTTCACCCGGGTCGACAGGATTTACTCAAGAAAGGGCACTGCAAAAAGCAGTGGGATGATCAGGATGGCAAAAAGCTAGAGTCCGACATTATCCGCGATAATGATGTTGAAATTGTCATGCGAGATGGAGTCAAGCTCTATGCCGACATTTACCGCCCTGCCGATGCAAAGGGAAAGATTCCATGTATCGTGGCTTATGGACCGTATGGCAAGAAGTACAATATGGCTGGTATCGCTGTTCACTTGCCATGGAAGCTAGGTCTCAGGCCTGATGACACTTCTGGATACGAGACATTCGAAAGTGTGGATCCCAAGGATTTCTGCGCGTGGGGATATGCGGTCGCCAATGTCGATTCTCGAGGAACTGGTCATTCGGAAGGTTACATCTGCATCATGGGTGAGCAAGAGGCCCAAGACGGATATGATGTTGTACAATTCCTGGGCCATCAAGACTGGTGCAACGGCAATGTTGGCATGGCTGGCAATTCCCACTTGGCCATCACACAATACTTTATCGCAGCTAAGAATCCGCCATGTTTGAAGGCTATCGCGCCATGGGAAGGATGCTCGGATTTGGGCCGTGAGCAGTTTACCAGAGGTGGAATCTTCTCAATCTCTAACAACAACTTCATCACAAAATTCACCGTACGAGGCACAAATGGATACGAGGATTTCGAGGAAATGTACTCGAGATATCCTCTATCATCAGCATACTGGGAAGACAAGCGTGCAGCTCTGGAGAAGATCAAATGCGCAGCTTTCATCACCGGTACTGATTTCGCCGCAATGCACACTATGGGCTCCATTCGAGCCTACATGCAGATTGACAGTGAAAACAAATGGATCAAGTGGAATGCTTGGCAGGAGTGGTTCGACCTGTGGGCCATAGAAGAGTCTCGACTCGAGCTGCGCAAATTCTTCGACCGCTACCTCAAGGAGGAGAAGAATGATTGGGAGCAAACTCCGAAAGTCAGGTGGTCTGTATTGCAGTACGGCGACAAAGCTCCGATCGAAAACATCACACTGCCCGACTTCCCTCATCCCGAGACAAAGTACACTACCTACTACCTTGGCGACAAGACCCTCTCACTTTCTCCCGTCAAGACTGAGTCTACGCACTCGTACGACTCAGAAGGCAGCGAGCGCGTCAAATTTGAGACTACATTCGATAAGCCTACCACACTTCTTGGTCCTCCCAAGATCTACCTCAACATGTCCTGCAACGACCATGACGACATGAATGTGTACGTCCAGCTGCGCAAGCTAGACAAGAACGGACATCCTCTGGTCCACGTACAGATCCCGAAAGAACGATGGCAGATCAAGAGTACCTACGATCTCTCCGATGGACAGACTGGTAACGGTGCACTTTACTTCAAGGGCAATGTCGGCATGCTGCGAGCTTCACATCGCAAGATTGATCGGTCCAAGACACTTCACGATCACATACCTTTCCACCCGCACGATGAAGAACAACGTATCCCCAAGGGTGAGGTTGTTGAGCTGGAGATTGGTATTTGGTCAGGTGCCACCTATTTCGAGGCAGGGGAGACGCTTTCGGTCCAGGTTTTCGGTTACATCTCGCTCAACCCGGAACTGGAAAAGTTCAACAGACCTAGACCGACTGAGCAGCTGAACCATGGCAAACACCATGTTCATGTTGGTGGCAAATACGAGAGCAGGATAATACTGCCGATTGTCGATTTGGGACTATAGAAATAAATATATGATACGATCTATCTTATACAACCATTAAATACCAGCTTCTTGAGCCACGTTGCTCTCTTCCAACAGCTTGCTTCATACCTCCAATGCTATCCTTTTCGCCATTTGAAACTCTATTTCCTAGCTGGAATCTGCTTTCGCACTTCCGATCGGTCGGTCTTCCAGCAACCTCGCGCTCATTCCTTCTGTCAGCTTACTAACTCTGTTCTAGCATATTCGATGTCTCTAGCTGTGGGCACCCATTCCTCGCAGCTCTTGTCAACAGACTGTCGTGCTCTCGGCCACCACTCTATACCTCTCCTGCGATTCACCATCTCTTCTTGAGTTGAGCTGAGTCTGAGTCTTCTTTCCGCTCCAGCCTTGGCCTTCCCACATCCATCGCTGAATGGTCAAGCTGCGTGGCTTGTGGGGCCTTGGGGTGGTCCATACGAAGCTATATACGTGCTTCTCGATCTGATGGGATCGTCGCTGGCAAGATCTTGCATTTCTCTTCCGGGAGACGTGTTCACCAAACAGCTTGATCGCTTATTTGGCCTGACGAACTTCCCTCCACGAATCTTGCCCAAGTCGGTAATACTCGATGCTCTGATTCGTGTACTTCAACTAGATCCTCTCAATGCGTCGATACGTGCACACAGAACGTTGTTAATGACTCGGCCATGCTTTGCATCGCCTATGGTCGCCCATGTACCTCAAGGGTGCTAAGCCCTCCATGATTGTCTGTTGACAATGTCACCAACTTTCAGGACGTCAATCACCCCATCTTCCTCGCCCAGCATCTCGTTTCTGCATTCATGCCTTGCCTGCTTTTGTGCTGGAGAATATCCACTGCTTCTTCATCACGTCAAACACAAATCATCGCGCATATGCTCGAGCCAGCGCATAATATGTTCTTAGTCTTGCGCTGACTGCGCCAAACAACACTGCCTCAACATGGCCCAGTGCGCACGGAGATGGCATCGATCAGGCGAACCTGCACAAGAACATCAATGATCACCTGAGGATGCTGTCAGCTTGTCATGTACCATACAGTGTCACTTGCGCTTTGCTTTGTGCTATTTGTACCACACACGATGGAACGTGCTGAGTACGGCAGCGGCTGACCACACGTGTGATCTTGTTCATCCAGACGCGAAGGCACCTGCCGCCCACACAACTAGGTTTGCGTTGCTCGACGCCTCCGACAACCTTGTGACCTTCTTACATACCGTCAAAGTGCCTGTTTTACTACCTGTCACTGCTGCTAGCATGTCGAGCATGGACATCTGTTACCAGTCCGTGGGTCACCTACATCTTGATCGTGCGGAAATTTCGCCTAAATGCCTCCATGTAACACGACCACGTCGCCACCTCGTCTGTCGGGCTTTACATCTAATAGACCCTTTTCCCTTCATTAAGAGCATCTACTCCCACAAGTGCTTGAAACTAATATATCCATTGCTCTACACCTGGCAGTACATAGAGTGCCCGATCGTGCCTCGATCGTGCCTCGATCGATTTAATTTTGCATGGGGGCCGGAATTCAAGTGAGCTAGTAAGCTATACTAATAAAATAACTCTAATAGCTTGCTATCTTAGTAAGTAAGCTATAAAAAAGATTCTTACTTTTTTACTTTATAAGCTAGTAAGCTTACCTTTATAAGTTATAAGTAATATATATATATATATATATATATTTATCTATTATTTATCAAGTATATAGATAGATAGAGACTTTGAGATATTACTTATAGAGCTATAAGTAATAGTCTACTATAAGGTATACGATTTTTACTAGAACTTATAAAGCTAATATAAACAGGGTGCTCCTAGATATTCTTAGAAGCAACTTAAAAAAGTGCATTATACATTGATCTAATTTATAATATCAAACTTTATAAATCATAATCTGTGCTCGCCGCCACTCATTACTTCCTTATACTCGAGATCGGGAACTCCTTCCTAGTATAAAGTTTCTATCTCGCTAGAGTTTTCAAAGGTATACCTGGCCGCTTTGTTAGATACATATACCTTAGGCACACCGTTAGCTGCCGCCGCTTCAGCCAATAATTGTACGTGGCTACAACGCTCCATAAGGGTCATGAGAAAAGAAGCTTCCTCTACTGTGGTACCCACAGTAAAGAGTCCATGATTACGGAGAAACATGCCTTTACCATCGGGACCTAAGAACAATTAGCAAATGGATGTTTAAGCCAGGTTGATTCCGTCGCACCAAGAGCAGATGCTACCTTCTAACCCTCCTCATCAGTTAGCACGATACCTCCAAAGTCCTGTTCTACATTTCAGCTTCAGTGTTTTGAGGTTCGAGAAGACGGAACTTACATCATAAACAGCTTGAGCTCTGCCGTAAAGATACGCAGCATCTTGAGTGAGCATTTCTAGTGGTCGAGCAAAACTACTCCAAGCCATGCCGTGAGGGCTGTGCGTGTGACATGCGACTATAACATCGGGTCGATATTTGTGTACGGGAGCGTGGATTAAGAAGCCGGCGGCATTGGCTGGACGGCTTCGATTGCCTGGATCATGACGGATAAGCAGTTGTTCGCAGGGTGTATAGCTTCCGAACGTTTCACCTCCGATTGGCTCCCCCTTATAGTTCATAAGAATCATGTCACTAGTTCGCAACAGAGCAAAATGTTTTGCCAACGGATTCTTGCTCATAGTCAGCGCATATTTTCCAAGGGCTAGGTATCATATAGGATCGACATACAGTCTAAAAGGTGTGTGGATACTCAGGATCCCGCACAGAGATGTGCCCAGCCATGCCATCAGTATATCCTTTCCGTGCAAATGCACGGAAGGCAAGAGCCATGCGCTCTAGCAACCACTGACGTTGGCTCGCGAATGTTGGATGTTTTGGAATACCAGGGAGACAAGGACCTTGGGAAATTTTCTGTAGGGGGGATTCCGACTCTGACGTCTCTTGTTGAACATTTTTCTCACTGGCAACGTCTCCAGACAGTACCACAGGCTCAGAAGTAATGGTGATCATGTTCTAGGTCGTCAAAAGGAAGTTGGCGATGCGATTTGATTCTAGTCTGAATCGCCATCATATAAGAATTGTACCATTCTGGATGCACAGATCATTAGTACAAGAGAACCGGCAAAAGTGGGAGTCACGACGGCTATTCGTCCCCGCAGTAGTGTACATTCTTCCCCATTTGGTAATTTTGTACGCTGTGCCCTAAGTCGTATCAAAGGACGACCCCGCCCACTCCGATTGTCGGTAAGCAAGTACTATGAGACGCAGAATTATTGTAGTAAGCCTCATCGGTGGCGGGGTTCGAACGGGTCGCTTGAGAGGGCAGCTACTTTGAAGCTCAGGGCTAATCGCTCACACATTGAGTGCAACGTACAATATTACCCAGCTCAGTAATTTCATACGCTACACACTACCGCGTCTCAGCAGATGACCGGCCTCTTCTCAAAGTCGAATGACGAATCGAAATGAGCTGCCAGTGTCGGAGATATCTATGCCTCGCGGGGCTCGATGTGTGGTATCATCTAGCTTCTGCCGCCGTTCAGGTGTGTATATATATATGCTGTCCACTCTTCCACACCTTGATGATCTTTGCATTCGAGCAACTCGTCGCTTGCTAAGTGACATCTTTTTCTCAGACTCCTTCTCCATCTTCTCCTAGTCATGCAAGTGTGGCGTAAATATATTCGAGCGGCGTCCCCTTGCCTATCTCCTTCGACTTGCTTCACGGCGTAGCGAGGACCTTCCCATGCCAACGCACGCAGTATCGTACGATATGCTTTAACAAGGATCTCGAAGGTATGTCTCCATGTCGCGACACCGCGAGCTGCTTCGCTATATTCTGTAAATGTTAATAAGCATGACTATGATAAAGGAGGATGATGTGCAGAACCCAAAACAACGTCCAAAGCTTCATTCGCTTCGTTCACATTCTTCGCCTCGAGCCGTCGCGGGGAGTTCGGATCCCTCAGATCGTCCTGCCGTTGCTGTGCCTATATCTATAGATGGCAAGGAGCACGCGTTCTCCGCTATACTTTTAAGAGATCTATGTCACTGCCCCGCTTGTGTCCACCCTTCTACGAAACAGAGGCTATATTCTACCGCTGATATTCCCAAAGATATCCAAGCTCGACCACTTGATGCACAAACAGTTCCAGACAAGATCTCACTGAAGTGGGTCAACGACACGCCTGGCTTTGACGAAACCCACGAGACGGTTCTAAACGTGGATGATCTTCGCGCGCTCAAAGATGCTGGCGCGTTGCCTGGCCCATTCTAGGAAGCATTAGCCCCACCAATCTTATGGGGTCGCGATGATTACCCAGTATCCGACATCACTTTTGATGACTACATGCAGGACGATGCATCCCTGTACACAGCCATGAAGAAATTGTGCCGCGACGGGTTGCTTTTCGTCACGGGAATCCCAGACAATGACCAAGGACTAGTCAGGATTGCTACAAGAATGGGACCCATGAAAGACACATTCTACGGTCTCACATGGGACGGTACGTGCGCGAATCTTTGACCTCCTATCTCTCGGTGTCTTAAGATCGATGTTTTTAAGGATCGTTTGACTGACAAATACGCAGTACGGACTGTACCCTCAGCGATCAACGCCGCCTACACGTCTAATGATCTTGGTTTTCATACAGACCTCTTGTACTTCCAAAACCCGCCCCATATCCAGCTACTGCATTGCATAGAATCATCCTCCTCGGGCGGCGTTAGTGTCTTTACGGATGCTTTCAAGTCTGCTCTCGATCTACTAAATGACGATCCTGATGCTTTTAATGCTCTCGCATCGGTTTCTGTCAATTACCAATACAACCACTCCGATTCGAATTTGTACCACACAACTAAGAAAGTCTTTGAACTCCGACCCTTGCAGATAGGCGACACCACTTTTTCAACCGTTCGCGACTATCTTGATGCTTGGAAGAAGGAGCAAGAAGGAGGCGCGCCGCTTCCCGACGTTAGCCTTTCCGACTGTTTGCAGAAAATCAATTAGGGACCGCCATTCCTCGCACCTTTCTCGTTGCAAGAGCAATCCGCTTAACCTGCCTATGCTTCTCCAGAACCGCTTTCCAGCTTGAATTTAAAGGTAGAGCGTTGGCATGCAGCCGCAGCAAAATTCAATGCCTTGCTACATCGGCCAGAGGCTATGCACGAACGACTCATGAAACCCGGAGAATGTGTGCTTTTCGACAATACCAGGGTACTTCACGCAAGGAAAGCATTTGATCACGACGATGTAGGCAAAGCTCGTTGGCTCAAGGGTGGGTACGTGGACAAGGACCCCTTTTTAAGTAAATTTAGGGTGCTCAGAAATCGATTCCCCTAAAACTGCAATTTCAGTCTTAGTAGCAACATAATTTACACAATCTATCCGTGTCATCAGATCTCCAATTTATTAACGTTGCTATCAAAAAAATCTAAATTATCTTATTTGACTACCATATCATCAATTTTCTTCTAAGCATAATATAGATACGTGCTTATCGTAATATCCATCTAGAGGCAATTGCTAAAATAGCTATCAAAAGAGTATTTCTAGTCTAGATTCTTGCATTACATTAAGCTAGTAAACGTTAGCGCCATTAATTTATGCGCTATTGTAAGCAGCCTAAATTGCATAAATTAGCTTTAAGATCCTTTCTAATAGCCGTAGAGAAAGCATATACTAGAGGGCGTATACATGTGCTTTAACAAGGTTTCGTGCTCTAGCTATAGCTATAGACCATTAAGAAGTTCTTAATATGCCTCTAACTCGGCTACTATAGAGAGCGCAAATCTCAAAAGCTTAGCTAACTATTATGGCCTTAGATAAGCTAGGGTTAAACTCTAACGCAAGCGCATTAGTGTTTATCATACTATGTATTAGAGCTATTACGGCTAGGTAGACCTTACTCCTAGCCCTAATCCATTTGGAATTTTATCTAAAAAGCTAAAATTCCATTTTAAAATTCCATTTCTAGAGAAAACCCTTAATAACTCTAGGGAATTTTATATTTCTTAACTTCTTATTAGATATTAGGGTACTTTTAAGGGTTTTCTTAGGGTTAGGGTTAGGGTTAGGGTTAGGGTTAGGGTTAGGGTTAGGGTTAGGGTTAGGGTTAGGGTTAGGGTTAGG